>SJYF01000013.1:2709881-2720533 GCA_006410515.1 Procapra przewalskii | reverse complement strand
TCAGCCCTGGGATTTCTTTGGAAGGACTGATGCTAAAGCTGAAACTCCAGTACTTTGGCCACCTCATGAGAAGAGTTGACTCATTGGAAAAGACTCTGATGCTGGGAGAGACTGGGGGCAGGAGGAGAAGGGGACAACGGAGGATGAGATGGCTGGATGGCATCACGGACTCGATGGATGTGAGTCTGAGTGAACTCCGGGAGTTGGTGATGGACAGGGAGGCCTGGTGTGCTGCAATTCATGGGGTCGCAGAGTCAGACACGACTGAGCGACTGAACTGAACTGAAGGGGCTTGACGTTGGCCCTTTGACCACAAGTTCTGAAGCTTTATCACAGTTCCTCTGTTTCCCCCTCTGCTCACCTTTAGGGATACATTTCTTGATTCTTTTCTAACTTTGTTTCCTTTTGTTGTGTCTGCTCTTCTGTTTGGAATTCCCTGGTGGCTCAGATGGTAAAGAAGACCTGGGTTTAATCCCTGGGTTGTGAAGACCCCCTGAAGGAGGGCATGGCAGCCCACTCCAGCATTCTTGGGCTTCCCTAATGGCTCAGATAGTAAAGAATCTGCCTGCAATGTGGAAGACCTGGGTTCGAGCCCTGGGTTGGGAAGATAACCTGGAGGAGGGTATGCCAGCCACTCCAGTATTCTTGCCGGGAGAATCCCCGTGGACAGAGGAGCCTGGCCGGCTCCAGTCCTTGCGTCACAAAGAGTTGGACGCGCCAGGCTCCTCTGTCCACAGGGCAAGAACAAACCCTCCTCTGTTTACCGTAGCTGGAAGGGGCCATTTATTCTGACTGTCCTGTTTTAGAAAGTGATTGCTTGTAGCCAAATTACTTGCCACATTATTTACAAGATTAGCCAAGATGTGGAGACAACCTAAGTGACTATCAGTGAATAAATAAGAAATAGAACGTAAGAAATAGAATATTATTCAGCCACAAAAACAGAATGGAATCCTGCCATTTGAGACAACACAGATGAAACCTGAGGACTTCATGCTAATAAGTCAGAGAAACAAATACTGCCTGATCCCACTTACATGTGGAATATAAAGAAAAAACCTCAAAGAAACAGAGTAGACTCCCGGTTGCCAAGGGTGGGGCTGGGAGAAGCGAATGAAGGCAGTCAAAGGGTCCAGGCTTCCGGGCACAACGTGGGCAGGTTCTGGGCGTCCAGAGGATGGTGTGGTGACTAGAGCTGCCAGCATTGCATCGCGTATTTGAAACTTACTGAGAGTGGATCTTGAAAGTCCTCAGCACACGCACACTGTTCGAGAAGGTGATTATATTAACTAACCTTATTGGGATAATAACTTTGTAATATATATTGTACCAAATGATCACATTGTACAGCCTAAACCTTCACAGTGTTACATGTCAAAATATCTCAGTAAGGCTGGAAAAGGTGTGTTTTAAATTTTTTAAAAGCACAAAGAAAGAAGACTGTAAAGAAACTCATAAAAATTTGAGCAGGTGTTTTATCTAGGTATGAGATTGTGAAGTATTATTTACATTGCTTTACTGAGTCTCCTAAATTTCTCCAAAATGTTACTTGTAAAAATATATGTGAGAATCAATACATTAAAAGAAAAAACAAACAACAAAACAAAATGCTGCTATTAAAACAAAAACCAAAACTTCCCTGCTGTAAACAAGCCCCTTCCCCGGTCCTGTATATTTCTCTCTGAACTTCCCTTTTCCCACGACTGCTGGGCCAGAGCGAATATGGCCACATTTAATATGTAAACGCTGCAGGTGCTTCTCCGGAGCCAGCTGTCTCAGCAGCAAAGCCCTCTCTGGCCCCGTTATGCTGCTGGGCTCCTCTCCTTCTCACAATGTGTAGATCACGTTTGCACCTCCAAAAGTCCTTATGAAAACACGCTTAGTCTTGAATAAAAAATTGTCAACACAGCTGGTCATTTCGGTAGATTCTGCTTTTAATATTCAAATGCTCCTGATGAAAAGAGCATCCTCCCCTTGAATAAATACACAAATTATTACTTTAAGAACCTAGGCATCAAATCAAGAGCAATCCGTTCATTTTTACATCAGGAGTTTTCTAAATGTAGCAGGTATCAACATCACCTGGAGGGCTTGCTGAAACAGTTTCCCCTGCGTCCCACTCCTAGAGTTTCTGACTCAGCCCGTCTGGGGTCGGGGCAGACAGTTTCACAGGTGACGCTTCTGCTGTGTGGCTGGTTTGGGGGCCACACTCTGAAAACTACAGTTTTGCATCTTCTGGCTATCAGCCATTTTGTGGTTTAGCTGTCTTTTTTTTTTTTTTAATAAAGCCTCTTTTATTTCATCTCCTTGGAATTTAAATGCTGGTTTTCGAGTTAAGAACTGGTAGATCCGGCTGTTTGCAACAAACATTCTGTCCCAAGAAAAGACATAATTCTGTTTATATGGAATCCAGCTATCACTTAGCTCCTTCTCCTTGGGCCTTGAGAAAATATCTCACAGGATTTTGATGTCTGGTTGTTGAGATAATTACCAATCACAACATCAAAGATTGCCACTGTATCATCTTCAGCACTGGAGATTGCCACTGTACCTTTTTAGCATCAAAGATTGCCACTGTATTTTTTAGCAAAGATAGGTTCTTTTTAAAGCAAAAATTGCTACTGTACCTTTTTTAGCATCAGAGATTTCTACTGTATCTGTTTTTGATCTGCAGTGGAGAATTTGGGCTTCTCATTTGGACAAGTGCCAAAGGTAATTTTTAAATTAAGTATAGAAATTATAACACACACACACACACACATTGACAGTGGAAAAGAAAAATACTGCTCAATGTTGGAACAGGCATCCAGGATATCAAATTGAAATCAGCAAGTGACCTTCCTGTCTGGCTTTATTTCTGATGCGTTTTGGACTTTGCTCCATCAAAGGGATGCTCTTGTTTAAACTCCGCCCTCGCTGTTGCCCCTCTGCTCCGTGGCCAGCTCTGTCCACTGCTTGCTTTCAAAGCGCTCATGACCCTGAAGATGACAAAAAGGAGTAGGTTTGCCAAGAAAGGACTTAGAGGCTTTAGGAAGTATGGTACTTAAACCTTCTTTCCCAGACAGGTTGGCAGGCTGAGTTGTTTAACTGCGTCAGGCCTCCGGGTCTTATGCTACCCAAACAGTAACTTCACAAACTTTTAAAACAGTTTGGAGAAACAGGATTGGCTTTGGTAATACACATGTTAGCAAAAGTGAAGAAAAACCTGTACCCTCTCCCTTGCCTTTAAAAAAAAAATATCTTCTTTCTTTTAATATTAACTAAGAAAACACGTGGGTCATATTCACAGACGTGCCTCACTTTTCTCTATGGGCTGACGCTTCGGTTTGGCTTATTTTAAACTCAGTTTGGTTTTTCCTTTTCCATAAAGATGAATTACAGTCATCTTGCCAGCGGCAGGAATAGCTGGTCCTTAGTTTAAAACTAACTGAACAATTCCTTTAATGGGGAAACACCAAAGAAAAGAGATACCAATATTTTCTTCAGTTCAATTCAGTCGCTCAGTCATGTCCGACTCTTTGCGACCCCATGAATTGCAGCACGCCAGGCCTCCCTGACCATCACCAACTCCCGGAATTCATTCAGACTCACATCCATCGAGTCGGTGATGCCATCCAGCCATCTCATCCTCTGTCGTCCCTTTTTCCTCCTGCCCCCAATCCCTCCCAGCATCAGAGTCTTTTCCAATGAGTCAACTCTTCGCATGAGGTGGCCAAAGTACTGGAGTTTCAGCTTCAGCATCAGTCCTTCCAAAGAAATCCCAGGACTGATCCCCTTTAGGATGGACTGGCTGAATCTCCTTGCAGTCCAAGGGACTCTCAAGAGTCTTCTTCAACACCACAGTTCAAAAGCACCAATTCTTTGGTGCTCAGCCTTCTTCACAGTCCAACTCTCACATCCATACGTGACCACTGGAAAAACTGTAGGCTTGACTAGACGGACCTTTGTTGGCAAAGTAATGTCTCTGCTTTTCAATATGCTATCTAGGTTGGTCATAACTTTCCTTCCAAGAAGCAAGCGTCTTTTAATTTCATGGCTGCAATCACCATCTGTAGTAATTTTGGAGCCCAGATAAAGTCTGACACTGTTTCCACTGTTTCCCCAGTTAGCTGTTATTGAAATATCGTTCTGATGTTTTGTTCTCCTTCTGAAAGATTCTCTTAGGATTCAAATGCATTCAACCTGCTATTCTTTTATGAAAATATCTAGACTAACAATACTCAGAGAAATTTGGAAGGAAAAAAATCCTGAGGGGGCTTAAAACACCAGACTTTTGGATAATGTTCTCCTGAGGGCACCAGAAGAAAAAGCATAAGTGACCTTTCCGCCAGCCTTCTCAACCTCTTTGAGGAAGCGTCCACAGAGCCCTGCAGACAGGGCTGGACCACTCATCCAAACTGCTCCTCGCCAGGCTGTGCCCTGTGCTTCCAGCTTCGCCAGGGTGTCCCCAGGCACCCCCCTATCCATCCCTTCTTTCTCTGTCCTTCATTCCCAAACTCTTCTCCTTTCCCATTTTCTTACCGACACCCTCTCTTCTGTTCTCAGCCCTGCAGAAAAGCCTCTGGAGATAAGCTAACGTTAATGTGTGTCTTTGCAAAGGGGTGTGTGGCTGTGTGCACAGTCGTGTCTGACTCTTGTGACCCCATAGACTCAAAGCCCGCCAGACTCCTCTGTCCATGAACTTTTCCAGGCAAGGATTCTGGAGTGGGTTGCCGTTTCCTCCTCCGGGGGAT
This sequence comes from Procapra przewalskii, assembly GCA_006410515.1. Lineage (NCBI taxonomy): Eukaryota > Metazoa > Chordata > Mammalia > Artiodactyla > Bovidae > Procapra > Procapra przewalskii. Next base: position 2,715,800 of record SJYF01000013.1, on the reverse strand, counting down.
CTTTCTGACCCAGGGACCAAACCTGCGTTTCTAGGGTCTTCTGGGAGATATACAGTAAAGAAAAGAGAAAGTTAGGGGTATGTGGGGAGGTGGGTGGAGAGTGGAGGATAGAACTTACGAAGGGAGGAGCACAATAGTCCGAAGGCAGAAACAACCCAAACGTCCGTCAACAGACGGCTGGAGCGCACGCAGTGGGGCCTGGCTCCGCCGCGAAAGTGAGCAGAGCGTTGGGACGCATCACCACGCGGCGGCCTCAAACACCTGTGCCAAGCGAGAGGCGCCAGACCCCGAACAGCCATAGTTAACGATGCCGTTTCCATGAAATGCCTAGAATAGATACATCCGTAGAAGCAGAACGCAGTGTGGAGGTTGCCAGGGAGTGGAGGGAGGGGAGAGTGAGGGGTGACAGCCCCTGGGGGCGGGGATTCACTCTGCAGGGCGGGGAATGTTCTGGACTAGACACAGCTGATGGCTGTACAGCACTGTAGATGTTCTAAACGTCGCTGGATTGTTCACTTGGAAATGGTAAATTTTGTTACATGAATTTCACCTCCAAAAGTTAAGCTTTTTAAAAAAGGAGGATTATTCATCAAAATTCCAAACTCTGCTTCTCTTAGACTTTATAACCTTCATATCTGCCTTTCTCCCTAATTGTATTTCAAAGAAAGTTCTACATTTAATTTAGATACTAAAGCAAGGAGAGGTCCTAGATTGACCTCCAAATCTAAGTGTTGTATCAATCTTCAATAAAATAGCCCTAGTAACAATGGGAATAATAAGATCACCTGGTGAGTCAGTGACAGAACTGGGAATGGATCCCAAGGAACATTATCTTTTAGTCGCTTTTAAATTCTGTTGCTCTGTCTCCCTGTCCCTGAAACTCCTGACATAATTGAAGATGACTTGTCAATGATGTCATTCCCTCAACCTGGAGAGAAAGCGCAAAGGAGCCTTCAACGTAGGCTCCCCATCACCATGTCCTCTGGAGGCTGCACTTTCTGATTCAGTTTTGCCCTTGGAAAAACTGTGAAGCCACATAAAATGTGTCTGGACTGCTCTTAACTCGCGCCTCTGTATACGCTGTGACCCTTTCTGGGGTCCTGTTTATCCTTCAGACACCTGGAGAGAGCTTTCCACTCTCTTTCTGCTAGTTCTTACACTTCCACCTGCATCAGTGGTTAGAAAAGGGGTTTACGTCATTTGTTCCCTACGAGTGAATTTTCCACAAGTGTCTCCGGCTAGTATTGCTGGGGATGGGCCCACTGGACCTTTGGCGGTGCTGTTGGGGTCCCCAGGACCGTTCGTCTGCTGTTGGGCCCACCTGCCTGGTGTGCTTCGGGAAGAGCGTCGGAGGGATTCACCGCTGTCGACCTGTGTCGAGTCCGTTTGAAGCCTGATTACCACAGGGAAGAGTGAAGTGTGGTTGGGGCAGCCTAGCAAGTAAGCTGACTTTCAGAAGACGGTAGTATATCAAAGGGATCATGATGCTAGCCTTGGCTTTGCCCAGAGGCAAATTTCTGGGTTTCTGTACCTAAAAAGATCAAAGGTAACAGTTAACTCAATGGTCCAGTTTGGGTTAGATCCATTTTGACTCAAAAACAGCTTACCCTCAGAGAGTCTGTGAGTCATTTCTGTATTCCCCTCCCACACCACGTGGTATCCGCCTGTAGAAACGAGAACCCACATTATTGCCACTTATCCAGGTCGCAGAGAGGGGCGCCAGGTTGTGGGAAAGTAAACTGGAATCAGAAAAGCAGTGCGCCTCTGCTTGCAAACGATTCAGTTAGCCCCTCGCTTTGTTAGGACTGCCTATTTTTGTGACGTCAAAGACATTCATTCTCATCTAGTTTCGAGAAAGCATACCCCATTTCTGATTGCTTGTTATCACCATGTTCCTGGGGGAGCCCCAACTCTTTAGGAACTCAAGGTTCTGTCAGAGTTAGATGCTCCGGCTGCTGGGGATCGTGGGCTGCTGGCCAGTCAAGCTGTCCTGGAGATGTCATCTGTCGAGGCCCTCTGAGGGACTTCACCTGCTCTGTGCCCTCCCCATTGCTGTCTGCCAAGTCACAACCAGATGCCCAAGAACTGGAAGCTTGAGCACAGATATTTAGACCTACATCTCACTCCTAATTTTCACGTGTTCTAAATGTAGACTAATAAAATCTGCAAAAATCCTTTGCAAAAGTAGTGCAAAAAAGCCTTCCAAGAATCTCTGTTCTTTCAGCAAGACCTGTAACACTCTTCGATATCTTTTCCTAACATTTGGTTTACTGGGCTTTCATAAAAGATTCGGCACTAATTTCTACAAATCCTTTCGAGGTGGGGACTCATTCCCTCCCCTGCTTACATTCTACACTTGTTTTTCCACTTGGAGTTCAGGCTTTTGGGAGAAGTTCCTTGATCTGTGTTTGGGAAAATGACGTTTGGGGTTGTTGCCAAGACTCTGGGTGACTTTGAAATCCGGACAACGCTGACCTAGACACAGCTGAGTGCTGCCGTTTGTGCGTCAGTCCCATTCAGCGCCCCTGGCAGGCCCAGGCGAGCTTCGGAAGTCAAATTGATCCCAGTGAGTAAATTAACTCTACAATGCTGTACAAATCAAACTAACACCAGCGTGGACATCTGCGAACGCTCTTGTCAAATTCTCAGGATAGTGTGGGCTACAGAGGTGAAATAAGTCATCATATAGAATTTTTTTATCAGCGCTATTGCAGGAGATGTTAGGTGTCACACCGAGTGATAAGAGCTTTGGATGGGTAACTTTTGTAGAATTTTTTGTAAGGCTGACTACCTGATGTAGCCAAAGGGTGCTGTGGGAGTGGGGCTCAACATGACGTACTGTGGAGAGTCCAGCTGCTCTTCCGGTTCTTGGCATCGTATTTACAGAACCACTTGAGAACATGCATCCATGACCTCGATAACGGGAAAGAGGATGCGCACTACTCTCTCTCATCTGCTCAACCTGACCCTCTGTTCACCTTCATTTGATTCTGCTGGCCTGCAGACTGTAGCGCAGGTTGGAACTGTTGCTCTCCCCTCACACTCTCAGAGCTTTGGCCAGTTAAATCCTGAGAAGGCAAGACAACCCGTGGATTTGGTGGGAGGTAAAGATCCCCTGAGGAGGGTGTGCAACCCACCAGTAGTCTTGCCTGGAGAATCCCACGGTCAGGGGAGACTGGCGGGCTACAGTCCACGGGGTCGCAGAGTCGGACACGGCTGAGCAGCTAAGCATGCGTGCACACAAGGACGCAGTCAGGTTTTCAAGGCAAGTCTGGTGTGTAAAGGTGTCACTGCACTTCTGGGCTGTGGTCTCCAGTGGTCTGCCTCTTGTCACACGCCCGGTATATTAATTATCTATCGTTGCATATTGAATGGACCCCCAGGTTTAGCAGCTTAAAAGTAATACTTTTTTCTGGATCAGAAGCAGCTTAGCTGGTGCTTTGGGCTCAGGCTTTCTCACAAGGTTGCAGTCATGATGTCAGCCAGAACTGCGGTTACCCCGAAGGCTTGCTGGGGCTGGAGCATCAGACGTGCAGAGTCGGAAAAGTCAACAGTGACCCAATCCAGTTCCCTCCTTTTATAATAAGGAGCTATTGTTCTTCACAAGCTCAACCTGAAACAGTTCTTAGGCAGGTTACCTGTGTTAACCCATGATCACAGTGAGGGTCTCTGGAATGTCTCTGCATATGTACCTAGGCCCCTGTGGTTGTGTGAGTGAGTGAACAAGCAAAGAATCAGTTTTGAATAAGGAGACGGGAAGACTGCTTAGATCCTTAGATGCCAGGAGAGGAGCCTAGGGACTGGAGGGAGGGTGTGTGTGTGTGTGTGTGAGTGTGTGTGTGTGTGTGTGTGTGTGTGTGAGGGTGTGTGTGTGTGTGCGCACGTGCACGCGCACGCGCTTACTTGCTCAGTCGTGTCCGACTCTTTGTGACCCCATGGACTGTAGCCCACCAGGCTCCTCTGTCCATGGGATTCTCCAGGTAAGAACACTGGAGTGGGCTGCCATTTCCTCCTCCAGGGGATCTTCCTGACTCAGGGATCGAACCTCTGTCTCCTGCGTCTCCTGCGCTAGTGCCAGCTGGGAAGCCCCCTGGGGGGAGGTTGGGGGCACTTCATCTCTCCGTTTGGCCCGGTCAGGGCTCATTCCTCTAGTCTGGTGGGGACGTGAGTCATGTCAGGCGCTGGAGGGAGGAATGGGCCAACCTCTCCCGACTGGACCCACCTTCCTCCAGTCTTCGCTGTGAGAATTCCAAACCAGCTGTCTTCTCTCCAAAGGGACCACAGAATGTCCCGCTCCTTACTCCCCTGGCTCTCCCTGTGGACAGGGTCAACTGAGTGGGATCAGAAGTCATTTCTTAAGCCTTGAATCAGTTTTGCGTGAAAAACTAAGGGACAAATAGTTATATTTCTTGAGAGGATGGAACAAGAGCAAAGAATCAGAACTAAAATTCCTTTGAGGCTTCTTTTTTTGGAAAATATTTATTTTAGAATTGCCCTTTCCCCTCAGGCTCTGTTCTGTAATTATACATATTAACACAGCACCAGACGCCAACATGGCTCATCTCAGACAAAAACCGCAGCTCTTCTCATCAGAGGCCTACTCTGCTGAATAATGAAGCTCTGTATAGTCTGAGCCCATCTTAGAGAAGCTGAAGGCAGTGGTTCCAGAGAAAGAGCAATACAATAGCTGGTGTGGGTGATTTATCCCTGAAATTCATTAGCCTGGTCTCCCCTTCAATGTCTAAGCACTACAGATATTTCTACTATATTTTGCTAGCGTTTTCCCATCCATCTGGACATGGGCCAGAGGTAACCCCTCTCATAAAGAACATAAAAAATACGACTTGAAATAATGCAGGCTTGCATCATTTTTAGCCATTTGGCAAAGCAGTTTGAAAAATGTGAGCAGTTGAAGATTTCAAACTGTTGGCAATAATAGGATCTTCTGTTTCCAGGAACACTGTCAGAGTCTCAATCTTGTTCTGCTTAAATTACACCAGATACTATTGTAGCTGTATTTCTAAGAGTGCTTCCTAAAGTGGGGTCTGAGATGGCCGTGGGTGTGCGTGTGTGGGAGAGAGAAACTGAGAGACAGCAAGAGAGAGGGAGAGTGAGGGCTGATTGCAGTCCTTTAGGGAAATCTTAGAGGCAATCGGCATTGCTGTCAGAGCAGAGTTAGATGGAGGTTGGTTGAAAAGTCAGAAAAGCGCTTAGGAACACAGCTACCGGGAGAGGCTGAGGATATTGTCCAAGGATAAAGGGAAGGAAACACGTTTCTAAAGACAATAGGGGTCCCAAACAATCTGCTTGGTGGTCAAGCGTTCCTGCAGAAAGAAGCTGGAGAAGGTCACTTCCCAGAAGACAGGCCATTGGCTCAGAGTGAAAGGTGACCCAGCAGGCGCTTTCAAACGCTGTGTCCTGGGCCATGATGCCCCCATCTCAGACCCCCGCCCCAGCCAGTTCCAAGAACACATCCAAGGAGTCCTTCACAGCGGCAGGCATAAACACCATGTGGCTTGCCTCTAATCCAGCAGGATTAGATCCAAAAGGACGCCCTGGGAAACCTAGATAAGCTGATTAAGTGCATTCCTGATAGGAATGAACACACAAAAGCCAAACAAAGTGAAAAGATCCAGGGATGTATTTCAGAGCCGAGAGGGAAGGATCAATGTGAAGTCGACGCTCACCACCAGCACAGTAGTAGAAGACGAAGACGGCGGCACCTCCCCCTCCCGGAAAACCCCTGTACAGGAGGGTGTCGTCCGGCAGCAGGCGCTGCCCTGCCGGGCGCAGCGGCGAAGACCACCTGCCCATGCAGGAGCTGCCAGAGACGCGGGTTTGACCCCTGGGCTGGGAAGATGCCTTGGAGAAGAAGATGAAAAATCCAAATGTCTTGCTTTTTGGAGTTTTCTGGAATTA
>SJYF01000013.1:2688598-2709868 GCA_006410515.1 Procapra przewalskii | reverse complement strand
GTGTGTGTCTGCACACACACACACACACACACACACGTGTATATACCTGTATGTGCTGTGCTGTGCTTAGTCGCTTGGTCCTGTCTGACTCTGCGACGCTATGGACTGGAGCCCACCAGGCTTCTCTGTCCATGAGGATTCTCCAGGCAAGAATACTGGAGTGGGTTGCCATGACCTCCTCCAGGGGATCTTCCTGACCCAGGAACTGAACTGGTGGCTCCTGCCTTGCAGACAGATTTTTTGCCAGCTGAGCGACCGCGGAGGCCCCCACACATTGTACGTGTATGTTTGCTCTGCAGCTGGTTTAATCTGCAGATTAGGAACATGCGGAGTCAGAGACCAACTGGAACTACAGCCAGGCAGACCATTCAGTGTGTGAGTAGGTTGTTTCTAACCCATACCCTCCTCTGGCATCAACTGCCCCAGACTCTGTCTGCTTTCCATTCATCGAAACACTCTGAGTCTCTAAGAACTCAAACACTTGTCTTTCTGTCCCCTAATGGTTCTCACGGCAGTTGCAGGGGCCCAGAGCTGTCTACTTGCAAGAATAACAATTTTTTGGATCCAGGGCTGGTGTTTTGGAAGAGGTCAGTGGGGATACATTCTACATTTCTCACAATTGCTTTAAAATGAAGTTTTCAAAAGTGGAGAATTGTTTGTGTTTAAGAGACAGCCTTGGGGCAGTAGAAGGAGCCTGGTTTTGCTGAGATTGGAGACGGTGCCGTGGCGGCGATCCATGCAGCCAGGGAGGGGCACCCTGCCTGTCCTCCCTGTCCCGCGAGCTCACAGCCTCAAGGCTTGGAGCCCAGGAGTGGCACGTGCTCAGCTCCCAGGGAAAGGTGAGGGAAAGTCCCACGAGGCTGGGCTGGGAGGAGACTCTGGACTGGCTTCTCTTACAGTGAACTGACTTAGCCCCAGGTGAGCAGCCCACACTCTGACTTTAACACGCTTGGGGGCTGCTGCCTCTTAGTGATGAGGAGACTTTACAGGAAATGAAACCACCTCATCACTTTTAGTTCATTTGTTGTATAGCAGAAAGCACCCCGATTAGTGACGTGAACAGTGGTAGGTCATGTCTTGGAACCAACTGACAAGTTTTAAAAAAACATTCGGGAATCGGACCAGTTCTTCAGCCTTCATTTCAGCTGATGGCGTTTTGGTCTCGCTCTTCACAGAACCATGTGCAGGCGATTCTCTGATCAAGAAGGAGGGTGACCGGCTTCTCAAGGCATCACCATCTCCAGGCAGGGCTGATACATTCTTCCTTTAGGAGGCGGGCCTTTTCATCTTTACAGCCATTGAGAACATTATAATTAACACACCTGCAAAGATTTTTGGACCTGCATCGTGAGAGAATGCTTTAGGGGACTCAGCAGCCATCTTTCAGTAAAAATAAATATTCATGTGATTCCAAGAAATGCTCCCACGTCAACCTTATTGAACCACATGCAGTAGAGACAATAATTGAAGTGATCCTCACATCTCCTTGGGCAACAGGTAAACGCAAAAAGAACGGATGTGTGGCATTAAAGGAGAACCAGAAGCCAAGAACCATCGAGGTCTTCCGTGAAGGTGACAAGACCAGCGTCTGTGAAACGGCAGTGACAGGGCCGGCCACCATACAGCATCCGGGACGGCTCAGAGTGGAGCCATTCAGAGAGTTTATCTTCCACCACCTCAAGGCCCACCCTGAGGAATCAGGCTTAAGTAGGATCAGCGCCCCTTTAGGCATCCGTGGAGCCTCGGTGACTGATACAAAGGTGTGCTGCGGTGGCTCGGGCTTCCCCAGTGGCTGAGAGGTAAAGCAATGTAGGAGACGCAGGAGACACAAGTTCGATCTCTGGGTTGGGAAGACCCCGTGGAGAAGGGAATGGCAGCCCACTCCAGCATTCCCATGGACAGAGGAGCCTGGCGGGCTACAGTCCATGGGGTTGAAAAGAATCAGACATGGCTGAGCATACACGCAGGGCCAGGGTAGGGGGGTGGCTGATAGGGAAATCATGAATATGAAACCATGGTATTTGGTGAAACTGATGATGCTGTGAAAGTGCTGCACTCAATATGGCAGCAAATTTGGAAATTTCAGCAGTGGCTACAGGACTGGAAAAGGTCAGTTTTCATTCCAATCCCAAAAAAGGCAATGCGGAAGAATGCTCAAACTACTGCACAATTGCACTCATCTCACATGCTAGCAAAGTAATGCTCAAAATTCTCCAAGCCAGGCTTCAGCAATATGTGAACCATAAACTTCCAGATGTTTAAGCAAGCTGGATTTAGAAAAGGCAGAGGAACCAGAGATCAAATTGCCAACATCCGTTGGATCATCGAAAAAGCAAGAGAGTTCCAGAAAAACATTTATTTCTGCTCTATTGACTATGCTAAAGCTTTTGACTGTGTGGATCACAACAAACTGTGGAAAATCCTGAAAGAGATGGGAATACCAGACCACCTGACCTTCCTCCTGAGAAATCTGTATGCAGGTCAAGAAGCAACAGTTAGAACCGGCATGGAATAATAGATTGGAAACGAGTAACGGGAAAGGAGTATATTAAGGCTGTATATTGTCACCCTGCTTATTTAACTTCTATGCAGAGTACATCATGCAAAATGCTGGGCTGGATGAAGCACAAGCTGGAATCAAGATTGCCAGGAGAAATATCAATAACCTCAGATATGCAGATGACACCATCTTTATGGCAGAAAGGGAAGAAGAACTAAAGAACCTCTTGATGAAAGTGAAAGAGGAGAGTGAGAAAGTTGGCTTAAAGCTCAACATTCAGAACACTAAGATCATGGCATCCGGTCCCATCACTTCATAGCAAATAGATGGTGAAACAGTGGAAACAGTGAAAGACTTTATTTTTGGGGAAGCCAAAATCACTGCAGATGGAGACTGCAGCCATGAAATTAAAAGACGCTTACTCCTTGGCAGGAAAGTTATGACCAACCTAGACAGCATATTAAAAAGCAGAGACATTACTTTGCCAACAAAGGTCCGTCTAGTCAAGGCTATGGTTTTTCCAGTAGTCATGTATGGATGTGAGAGTTGGATTACAAAGAAAGCTGAGTGCCAAAGAATTGATGCTTTTGAACTGTGGTGTTGGAGAAGACTCTTGAGAGCCCCTTGGACTACAAGGAGATCCAACCAGTCCATCCTAAAGAAAATCAGTCCTGAATATTCACTGGAAGGACTGATGCTGAAGCTGAAACTCCAGCACTTTGGCCACCTGATGTGAAGAACTGACTCATATGAAAAGACCCTGATGCTGGGAAAGATTGAGGGCGGGAGGAGAACGGGATGATGGAGGATGAGATGGTTGGATGGCATCACTGACTCAATGGACATGAGTTTGAGTGAACTCCAGGAGTTGGTGATGGACAGGGAGGCCTGATGTGTTGCAGTCCATGGGGTCGCAGAGTCGGACATGACTGAGTGACTGAACTAAACTGGACTGTAGAAACAATGACATGAACTGGAAATTCAAGCCCTGAAAATGCTTTCTCACGAACAAATTTGCTAACTGATCCTTGACTTTTGTGTTTTCACCTGTGAAATGGGAATATAGCTCTGGTCTGACTTTCAAAGATACCATATGGGCTGACAATCATGTTTGTAAATATAGAACTCTGATGTAAATAAAAAATAATATGCGTGGGCCTGGACGTAGCCTGTGAACAGGATTAACGTGGATGCAGAAAGCTGTTTTACTTCAGTGCTTAATATGCGTAGCATTTCCTCTATGCTCGGGTTTTAATTTAAACTTGAGCCTTTGTGAGAGCACACCCCTGGCAGCACAGACAAGGACGACGGTTTGGAGAGAAAAATATGATTCTGAAACTCAAGCTCAGCGCCAGCGCTTTGAAGGAATACGTCAGTTTTCAGAGAATGCTGTCTGGTTTCCGAAGAGTGAAAATCCTTTGTTCCTGGTCCAGGGTATGAGACAAAAATAAAACACAGGTGATTATTTCTCTCAAATCTCCAAGATATTGCCAGGGACCTTGACGATAGAAGGAAACATGGGAAGAGGTTCCTCTGCTCCCGGTTAAAAATGTCGCTGCACTCAAGCGCAAGTCTAGAACGGTGCTTATTCGGCAGTGCAGCTTTGCTCCCAAGCCTGGCAACGTGCATCTTCAAGTTTCCCTCTTTCTGCCTCAGCTTCTCAGTCCCAAGGCCTAATGGCGACCCTGCCCTGTCGTGTGGCACAGACTGCTCTTCAGAAACTGGAAGTGCAAGTCGAATGGTAGGGCCTGAGTCACGCCCCGGGCGGGGGCAGCAGGGGAGGAGCGGTCTCCACCGAGGCCGGCGGCGGGGCTGAGGCCTGGCTCTGGGTCTCGCCTTCCCTGCAGCTTCAGATCGCAGCAGCTCCCTGACTCACCACTGAGGCAGCCGTGAGCACGTGGGAATTCCGATCAAAGAGGAAAACAGACAGTAAAACAGACGACAAAGTGGGTGGGCGCACTCCAGGCGACTGCAGAGTCCCAGACCCGGGTGGCCTGCACGGACCGCACGGCCTGGGGCTTCCGTTTCCAGGTGGGAATGTGGGGAGGGAAGGAGGCTGCGGGGGAGGCCCGCCGGGCGCGGCATCTTGGCGGCCTCGCGGCGGTGTTTCGGTCACGGTCACGGGAGGAAAGCCTGCGGCCCGGCTGGCTGAGCGCGCAGAGAGCTCAGACAGCAAAGAAGCCGCCTGCAGTGCGGAGACCGGGCTAGATCCCGGGGTCGGGAAGAGCCCCTGGAGAAGGAAATGGCAGCCCACTCCCGTGTTCTTGCCTGGAGAATCCTGTGGCAGAGGAGCCTGGCGGGCTGCGGTCCGTGGGGTTGCGAAGAGCTGGACACGAGTGACAGCTGAGCACGGCAGCCTTTCTGTTGGAGGAAAACGCGGCGGGCGTTCTTTGAAGACCGGCGGGCCCACCGCCCTGTGGTGATGGGCAGCAAGGAGCGGGGCCTCACTGCTCCGATTCAGTGCCAGGAGAGTGGGTTTGGCCCCTTGCTCTCCTGGTAGAGGGTGGGCCGAGTCCCAGCTTTACAGCTCAAGTGTGTAAGTGGTGGATTTAAAAAAAACTTTAAAAAATTGGGGCATAATTTACATACAGTGTCTGATTCCAGCTGGGCTGCCGTAAGGAATACCGGAGACGAGGTGGCTTTATGAAGGGCTCCCACTTCTGACTCACAGTTTTGGAGGCTGGGAATTCCAAGGTCAAGCCGCCATCGTGGTGCTGTTCTGGCAAAGACCCTCTCCCTGGGCCGCAGCCAGCACTGTCTCCCTGTGTCCTTGAAGGGCCGAGTCAGTGCAGCAGCTCTGGGGCTTGCTTTTATGAGGGCGCCAATCCCACTCACAAGGGCGCCTCCCTCAGGACCTAATCACCTCCCAAATGCCCACCTCCTAACACTATCACCTTTGGGGTTTAGGATTTCAGACAAGAACTTTACGGGGCACAAACTGTCAGAGCAAACCGTGAGGTTCCAGGCCTAAACCTGGTGAACCTCTGCACCTGCGAACCCCTGTGTAAGCAGACACCGCTTCTTCACCCTGGGACCCCTGGCCAATCAATAAGGGCACTCGGAGGCGGCCACTTTCTCATTTCATAGGTCAATCTTAATTTCATAGATGAATTCTCCTGCTCTTGCGCTTCACGTAAATGGAATCTTGTCAATATAGACTCACTGTTTCACCCAGCGGTAGTTAACTGAGATTCATCTTTGTTGGAGGCCTTGGCAGACCGCAGTTTGAAATCATGCTTTTTTCTTCCTTCCGTACTTATTTCACTTCTACTGTGTTGACTGTTAAGTGACAAGAGGGCAGATGTCGTAACATGTAAATTCTTTAAAGAAGAAGTTCTGCACAAAAATATCTTGCACCCAGTGTGGCGCAGGGGACAGACACAGTGGCCGCGTGTCACGCACGCAACCCAGCAAATGCTGCCGCCGCCGCCTAGCCCTCGCCGTGCGCTCTCTGCTTCCCACTGCGGCAGAAGCCTTTCCTCCAGCCTCGCGAAGGTGGCCTTTTGTTCCCAAAGAGCCACAGAACTGCTACTGGCTAACTCACAGGGTGGCTAAGGCTGGGACTGAAATTTCTAAGGCAGTGTTCAGTGTCACCTTTGATCTACAGTCGCACCCGCGTGGACTGGCGCTCCTCCGCAATAGACGGCGCGCAGAGGCTCATTTGGGGATTATGGGCTCACAAGGTCTCACTGCAGCCGACTGATGTTATTAGGCTTTGCGGGCCCCTCTGAGAAAGATGTTTGGCTCTAAATAGCAGTGTTCTTGGCGAAACTGTGACCTGGTGACCTCACACAATTGAATTTCTTTCATTTCATAGAGAATCTGAAGCGCCTCACCATTAAAATATCCAAGAATAGCTGTGCGGTTTTTAAATTTTTTTTCTTTTCTGCTTTAGCACATTGTTCCTGGAGCTCGAGGGCTATGCCTTCTGAGCATAACTGGGACGAGAGCTTATGGAAATGTAACGAGATGAGGGGTGCACGGGGTGACGTTCTCAGATGCCGCAGACGCTGGGTCCTTCAGGAAATCTCGCTAAGGGCCCCCTGACACTTGGGACAGTAAACCAAACACGCCTCCTCTGGCCTAGTCCTTCCCTGCAGACCAGCAGCCCCGCAGAGCTGACAAGCCCCCATTTGGGTGGCTTTTTTAAGAATATAAATTTATTTATTTTAATTGGAGGCTAATTACAGTATTGTAGTGGTTTTGCCATACGTGGACATGAATCCTTCACAGGTGTACATGTGCGTGGGGCTCTGGCCTTGCAGGACCACTCGAGCCTGTGGCCTGGGTGCCTCTGGGAGGGAGAAGGACCCAGGGCTCAGGGCAGCCCCTCTTCTGAGGCACATTTCACATCCTCGTGAACAAATGCCCCGAATGAGAGAGAAACTCTCACCTGTGGTGTCGTGGTTTACTCGCCCGGTCGTGTCCGACTCTGCAACCCCACAGACTGCAGCCCGCCAGGCTCCTCTGTCCACGGATTCTCCAGGCAAGGATACTGGAGCGGGTTACCATTTCCTTTTCTAGGGGATCTTCCCGTTCCAGGGATCAAACTCCAGTCTCCTGCACTGCAGGTGGATCCTTTACCCGCTGAGCTGTGAGCGAAGCCCCGTCTGTGGCAGTGCCTGATTTTAAGTGTGGGGACTTTCCTCAAGTTTTGATAAACCAACAGACAAAACCATTTAGAAAGAAAAAATGATGAAAAGTTAATTGGCAAAGAATTGAAGGTAATCAAACATCAAAAGGACCAGCCCTCCAAATAAAAACCCCAGTAAAGGGGGCTTCCCGGGAGTCTCAGCAGTAAGTAATCTGCCTGCAGCATAGGAGATGTGGGTCCGATCCCTGGGTCAGGAAGATCCCCTGGAGAAGGGAATGGCAACCCGCTCCAGTGTTCTTGCCTAGAAAAGTCCATGGACAAAGGAGCCTGGTGGGCTACAGTCCATGGGGTCACAAAGATTCGGACATGATTTAGTGACTAAACAACAAAAGGGAGAAAACCACAGGATGTAAGCTGCTCAACTTTATATTCTTCTGCTCATGGCGGGAAGCAGTAGCTTTCTCACGTGATCGTCACATCCATCTGCATTGGTGTTGAGAAGGCCAGGCATTAAGCTATATTTTGCTTGTGAAGTTCATGTCTGTAGGAATTGTCCAAGTTTTTATTATCCTGTGGACTGGACATAGACAGAGAGACCCTATCATTTTTGGTTTGTGTCAAGGTGCAAATCCCCTTTTTCTCCCGTTTCCTGCCTGTGGTGTATCATATCCTTAATCATGATGGAAGCAGAGCAAAGTAGCTGTTTTGCTTCCAACTCCATCCTTTGCTCAGCTTCCTTCCTCTAAGGTGCGGATTAGACCACATAAGATGATCAGGAATTGTCTGACTCCGTATCATGACTGTGATTTTATTTTATTGGAAAAGTTCTATTTTCATAGGAGCAGTCAGTGTTGAATACACAATGACCCTCTCAATGCATTCAAAAGAATGAGAACAACATGGTATTAAGGCTTAAGAGTTGCTTATATCTGGGGACCTTGTAAAACTCCTAGGGATATAAACTTTATGTCTCAAAAGTATTTCAATTTCATTGTCTGTTTGTCCACTGAGATTGAGACCCAAGAAGCCTCAGACTCACTTCTTACTGAGCTTTGCCTGCAGCCCCTTTAGGTTCTGGATGTACGGGCTTGTCAGGGTTCTCCAGAGAAACTGAACCAATAGGAGATCGATTGATAGACATACCAGTTCAGTTCAGTTGCTCAGTCGTGTCCGACTCTTTGCGACCTCATGAATTGCAGCACACCAGGCCTCCCTGTCCATCACCAACTCCCAGAGTTCACTCACATTCACGTCTGTCGAGTCAGTGATGCCATCCAGCCATCTCATCCTCGGTCGTCCCCTTTTCCTCCTGCCCCCAATTCCTCCCAGCATCAGAGTCTTTTCCAGTGAGTCAACTCTTCCCATGAGGTGGCCAAAGTACTGGAGTTTCAGCTTCAGCATCAGTCCTTCCAAAGAAATCCCAGGGCTGATCTTCAGAATGGACTGGTTGGATCTCCTTGCAGTCCAAGGGACTCTCAAAAGTCTTCTCCAACTCCACAGTTCAAAAGCATCAATTGTGCCCAGCAAAACCTACAGCTGTTTAGTGGGAAAATACTACAAGCTTAACAAGATGATCAAATATAGATAACTGGTTTGTGTTAGTATAATATTTGTACTTATCATGCCCTGCAGGGGAGCTTCCTGACCCAGGGATTGAACCCATGTCTCTATGTCTGCTGCATTGGCAGTTAAGTTCCCCTCACGCCGCCTGGGAAGCCTGTTTATGTATATTAGTTGTTGTTATTTGTCTGTTCAATAATATTTTATATGATCTTTATAGTCACTTACATATTATACCTATAAACACGACAATTGCAAAAGTCATAAATAAAGCATTTCTTCACCCCCTCTTTTTTTTTAAACGGTTTGCGGGATGTGTTCAAAATTTTCACATCTTGGGGGCCGTAACTAGGCAGGGCGACTTTGGCGGTTCATTGCAAAGGACACCGGTTCTCTTCTGAGCGGGGCGCCGCGGGCTCCACCGACAGAGCAGGAGAAAGTGTCCGTCTCGTGGGCGTGGCGGTGTGCAGTGTTTCCTGGAGGCTCTGGGTCTCCTGACACACCTGTTAGGAGCTGACTTGCGTCTCCCCGCAGATTCGCGTGTTGAAACTCCAACCCCTGGCACCGCAGGATGCGGCTGCATTTTAAAGGCTCTGAAGAGGCGGCTCGCTTAACACGCGGAGTCGGGTTTGGCGCAGACCCCACTGGCTGGTGGAGGCAGGGGCGCGGGGGGCGCGCATGTGGGCGCGGGAGAGGCGGCGTCTGCAAGCCCCGCAGACGAGGGGCCGCGGGAGCAGCCAGCCCCGCGAGCGCCTGAGCTTGGCGTCCAGCCTCCGGAACCGTGAGACGCTGCGTTTCTGTGCTCGAATCCCCCAGCCTGTCGTGCTTTGTTAGGGAAGCGGCAGCTCGGGCGAGTTAATATAACACGGCACGTGCTCCCCAAACCAGCAAGTCCTGCGAGGGAGGCGGGGCGGCGCCGGCTGCTGCGGCAGCCGCTGGGCCTTCGGGGCGCCTCAGCCCGGGCTGGGCAGGAGCGGCGCCCGGTCGCTGCGCGGTGCTTTAGCTGGAGCGTAACTGCCCTACCGCCTCGGGCTGGCTTCTGCCCTACCCCGGCGTGAATCAGCCCCGGCGTGCGCGGGGCCCCTGCCTCTGAACCCCCGCCTGCCCGCGCCCCATCTCCGCCGCACGGCCCCCACCCGCGTCGTCTCCCGCACGGTCACGTCCGCGTTTCAGCGCCCCGCTCTCCACTGTCCCAGCCTCTCCTCCCGCGCTGTGTCCACAGGTCTGCTCTCTGTGTCTGCGGGGAGTTTTGAAAAATAACAATCCTCAGGCCTCACGGCCGGAGAGTCTGACTTAGTTCATCTGGGGGAGGCTTGCATCCGGGTGGGTTGTAAGCTCCCCAGGGGATTCGAGTACGCAGCCATGGCTAAGAACTCACGTCTATAGCACTGAGTTTTGCAGAGGCCGCTTTGATCTACCGAAACCTAGTCCACCTAAGCGTCTGCCTTATTGTGGATGCTTTCTAAGCTGCATCAACGTGTTTTCCAAATTCTGCTGGAGAAACAGGAAACCAAGCTTGTATTCCAATTTGTGAACTTAAAGTACAGCCCTCTAAGGTCAGTCCAGAGAACAGTCCTAGGAGATGGGAAAAGTAGTTTGTCTACATGTATTAGAACTAGGAAGAAAGCATTGAAAAAATCCACCATCCATCATTTCTTGATCTTTGAAATGAATTTATATCCTTACAAAAAAACTTTTAATTTTGTATTGGAATATAGGTGATTAACAATGTGATGGTTCCAGGCAGACAGCAAAGGGACTCAGCCGTACTCACACAGGTACTCATTCTCCCCCAAACTCCCCTCCCTTGCAGACTGTCACACAGCACTAAGCAGAGCCCCTGTGCTGTACAGGAGGACCTCCTGGTTATCTGAAATGCATTTATGCCCTCCTGGAGGACCTTAACATTTGACCACAGAGATGAACATATTTTGATAATCCCCTCTGCACTGTGCTGATATCAGCCTGTTGTCTTCCTCCTGGAAGAGGATATGGAAAGAATGTGTCTGTGTGTGCTGAGTCGCTCAGTCGTGTCTAACTCTTCGTGACCCCCTGGACTGTAGCTCGCCAGGCTCCTCTGTCCGTGGGATTTTCCAGACAAGAATACTGGAGTGGGTTGCCGTTTCCTCCTCCAGGGATCCTCCTGACTCAGGGATCAAACCCCTGTCTCCTGCATTGGCAGGTGGATTCTATCACCGTCAAGCCACCTGGGAAGCCCCACGGAGGGAATGGGCCTAGGGGAAGCTCGACAACAGTCTTGAAGTGTGTACAATGAGAACAATGCCATCGAGAAAAGAAACTGCCATCTATCTAACTCTGGAGAATATTATCCTTTCCTGCTGCTGCTGCTGCTGCTAAGTTGCATTAGTCGTGTCCGACTCTGTGCGACCCAGATGGCAGCCCACCAGGCTCCACCGTCCCTGGGATTCTCCAAGCAGGAATACTGGAGTGGGTTGCCATTTCCTTCTCCAATGCATGAAAGTGAAAAGTGAAAGTGAAGTTGCTCAGTTGAGTCTGACTCTTAGCGACCCCATGGACTCCCGCCTTCCACTCTCCTCCGTCCGTGGGATTTTTCAGGCAAGAGCACTGGAGTGGGTGCCGTTGCCTTCTCTTAGTGACTCATAAAGAGTATTGACATTTTAAAGGATCTTTAACAAAAAAAAATCCGACATCAATTAGGTCAGCAGTTTCTAGACGTCACTGATCAGGAATTAGCCTCTCTCTCCTTTTTTTCCCCTCTGGTGACAGCCATTATCATCCTGCTGACCTCGTGGTCCTGGGAGTGCACTTCAGGCAATGCTCTATTATTGAATTTTATCTCCAAGTTTTTTGAGGGGATGAGAAATGAGCGCCTGAATTTTGGGAACATAAATGCTTCATGTGAAAGCATTTTTGGAGTTTCTGAGCTTGCGTTAGAGACCGTGGCCCGGGCTCAGGAAGGAGGGCTCCCCTGGCGCTTTTGGTGCTCGTTCTGGTGCCTGTCCCGTCTCTGCCACTGTGTGGGGCATCAAGAGCGTGAGTGGTGCCCTGCCACAGGCGGGGCACGTTCGCTGAGAGTGAGTGGATGAGAGAGTGAATGAGAGACAGTCCCGTGCCGGCTGCGATGGGACACTGGCAGCAGGGCCGCGCCCCGCTCCGCCGTCGTGGGTTCTGGCTCCTGGAGTTAGCGTGTCTCTCTTGTTCTAACAGATTATCACATAGCAAGAGGTCTGGGTGGGGAGCAGGTGTTCTCGGCTGGTGACTAGTCCTCAGCCCAGTCCCCCCAGAGAAGCTGAGAGGAAGAGGTAAGCAGGTCCCTTTGTTCCCTTTGAGCCCCAGTTAACCTTTAATTGGAGCCCGAGAAAATTGGCACATTGCAAGTTATTGGCATCCTTGCCCAGGGCATGGTGGCCCTGCTTTGTCCAATCTTGTCACCAGCCTAGGACATTTCTAAAACATGTCTCTCCTCATTTTGTATGATGTATGTGCAAACATTTCAACAGCAGAATATTTCCAATGTATTACTGAAATTACTTTTATCTTCCACATTGTTTCGGTGACAAATGGTTTGTAAGATTATAAATCTCATGCAACAGTAATGTCAGGATGCCAGCAGTATTATGCAAAATTCATAAGCATTTTCTGGAAGAAGTTAGCCAGTAGAGACAGGACTTAGAGGTGATATGAGTGTTGTCATTATTGCAGATGATTATAATTAAACCATCATCTCCGTACATTTGACACTGGCCCAAATCATTAATTGCTGTGTTAATTGATCATTTATTCAGAGCCAGGCCCTGCACTAGAAGATAAAATAATAGAGAAAACAACTTCTGCCCTTGGAGAGTTTCCAATCTAGTTAATCATGACTAATTATGAATAGAAGTAATAACTGTGTGCAGAAGCAACTTGCCACTAAAAGATCGAGCCTAAATAGGTCTGTAGACCAAAGAAACCTCTGTGTGTGTGTGTGTGTGTGTGTGTGTGTTGGTGGGGAAATTAATCACAAAAGATGGAAAGATGAACTAGACGGCTTTTAAAGGGCGAATGAAAGAACTGTGACATTTACAGTTAAAAGAAGTAAACCTCTCAGAGCAACAGGGGTCAGACTCATAACAAATAATAGATTAAGTGCATTACTTACAATAACACTTGTACATCAAACAAGGAAAGCATCTTACTTTTCAAGTACTTTCAAAGATTTGCTCATGCATTTAATTTTGAAGTGGGAATGTAAGTGATATGTGATGAGGGTCTTTTGAGTGTGACCTCTGATGCTGTCATATTTGGTGTCTGATGAGCAAGACAGTTGTCTCACTGGAAGGATTAAACTCACTTAAGATCATGGCTTCTGTCCTATTTCTGTCCTCCTGGCTAAAAGGAGGCGAGAAAGTACTGACTCCTAAACAGTGATGTACAGTCCAGACTTACATTTCTTTTTAACACTTACATCAGGGGCAATTTTTTTTTCCAGGCCCAGGATTTAGTGCACCAGAACTAGGAGACAGTTTAAAGTTTATAACAAGGAAATTGAATCCAAGAACACCCTAACCCTTTTAAGACATGGATAACCTTCTAAATTCAGCCTGCCAGGTGAAAAGCTCCGAGGAGAAAGCAGCGCTCACTCTGCCCCACGGAGGCTGGAGTTGGCTGCAGCTGCTGTGTTCAGGTGGACATTTGATGTTTGTGTGAAGAAAAACAGTGGCCAGCACCACACAGTGGACCTGGCATCGGGCAGGGGCAAGAAGAATTAGGAGCGCAGAGTGGACAGTTCCCCTAGTTGCGTTTTTATGTCCTTGTGATTTTTTCCCTGCAGAAACCCCAAAGGCAAATTCAGGAAGAGTTCTGAGTATGTTGGCTTCCCAGATAGTGTGTATATTGTGAGAAGCTAGCACAAAGGCTGTGCAGTCCCTGGTGGGGAATGTTAGGTTCAGAGAGAGAACAGAATCATAGGGTGCTTTGCTTTTGATAGGACTTCCCTGGTGGCTCAGACGGTGAGGCGTCTGCCTATGATGCAGGAGACCTGGGTTCGACCCCTGGGTCGGGAAGATCCCCTGGAGAAGGAAATGGCAACCCACTCCAGTACTCTTGCCTGGGGAATCCCATGGATGGAGGAGCCTAGTGGGCTATAGTCCATGGGGTCACAAAGAGTCAGACATGACTGAGCGACTTCACTTTTGCTTTTGATAGTCCTTGCTGGAAGGAGATTAGAGAGAACAGGTTACTGACATTCAGAGGTTCTTTTTCCTTGAGGATGATCTCAGGAGTCACAGATGACAGAACCAAGTCGTATCTACAGACTCACACTAGCGTCCAGGCTTCTAATCCTTTGTGGCGGTCTAGGTTAATTCAGACCTTGAGACTACCCTAATTCCTTTCCCTGAGCTCCCTGTGAACATCCTTAGAGGTGGCAAAACTTCATCCTTTGAAGGACTGTTCTGAGGTCTAAAAGGATACTATTCCTAAAGCCCTTAGTGCAATTTCTAGCCCTGAGTAAGGGGGAGACATGAAGGTTGTTTATTTAGACGTTTATTAGTATTAGGTTTGATTTTTGAAGTGAAGTGTTCGTTGCTCAGTCATGTCAGACTCTGCGACCCCAGGGACTGTAGCCCGCCAGGCTCCTCTGTCCACAGGCATCCTCCAGGCACGGACACTGGAGTGGGCAGCCATCCCCTCTCTGCCACTGTCCCACCAGGCATCGAACCTGCTGCTCCTGCACCGGCGGAGGGTTCTCTACCACTGGCACCACCTGGGAAGCCACATTAGGCTGCATTTTACTAAAGGATGTTCATTTAAATTCTGTGTTTTTGAGTCACTGAAATAATCCTTCTTGGTGTGGTTATGCTGCCGGCCAGATTCTGCTCTGCCCACTCATTTGCTTCATTTTAAGACTTTTAAGGATTACACATTCTTAAATTAAAAATTTCTTTGTAGTCAAGGTATATTCAGAGCAGCCTGGCTTTCATCCCTGTGGTCTCCATCCTGACCCCCTGCTTCCGTCGTTCAGCTTTCGGCTTACATTTTCTTCTTCTTTTTTTTTTTTTCTGTATAAGTAAATTTAAAAATTATAAGTAAATATTTATTACCCTGCCCATGGTAAAGGTAGTATACTATTCATGCTTTTCTCCACTTAATATATGCTACAGATCACTATATGCCACCTCATGCGAAGAGGTGACTCACTGGAAAAGACTGATGCTGGGAGGGATTGGGGGCAGGAGGAGAAGGGGACGACCGAGGATGAGATGGCTGGATGGCATCACGGACTCGATGGACGTGAGTCTGAGTGAACTCCGAGAGATGGTGATGGACAGGGAGGCCTGGCGTGCTGCGATTCATGGGGTCGCAAAGAGTCAGACACGGCTGAGCGACTGAACTGAACTGAACAGGTCACTAAATAGGAATATATTAAATGTGAAATATATTTGACTGTGTGGCTCACAATAAACTCTGGAAAATTCTGAAAGAGATGGGAATACTAGACCACCTGACCTGCCTCCTGAGAAATCTGTGTGCAGGTCAAAAAGCGAGAGTTAGAACTGAACATGGGACAACAGACTGCTTCCAAATAGGAAAAGGAGTACATCAAGGCTGTATATTGTCACCCTGCTTATTTAACTTCTATGCAGAGTACATCATGAGAAACACTGGGCTGGATGAAGCACAAGCTGGAATCAAGATTGCTGGGAGAAATATCAATAACCTCAGATATGCAGATATCACCACCCTTATGGCAGAAAAGGAAGAAGAACTAAAGAGCTTCTTGATGAAAGTGAAAGAAGAGAGTGAAAAAGTTGGCTTAAAGCTCAACATTCAGAAAACAAAGATCATGGCATCTGGTCCCATCACTTCATGGTGAATAGATGGAGAAACAGTGGAAACAGTGTCAGACTTTATTTTCTTGGGCTCCAAAATCACTGCAGATGGTAATTGCAGCCATGAAATTAAAAGACTCTTACTCCTTGGAAGGAAAGTTATGACCAACCTAGACAGCATATTAAAAACCAGAGACATTACTTTGCCAACAAAGTTTCATCTAGTCAAGGCTATGGTTTTTCCAGTGGTCATGTATGGATATGAGACTATACAGACTATAGTCTGTATAAAGAAAGCTGAGTGCCAAAGAATTGATGCTTTTAAACTGTGGTGTTGCAGAAGAAGACTCTTGAGAGTCTCTTGGACAGCAAGGAGATCCAACCAGTCCATCCTAAAGGAGATCAGTCCTGGGTGTTCATTGGAAGGACTGATGTTGAAGCTGAGACTCCAATACTTTGGCCACCTGATGCGAAGAACTGACTCATTTGAAAAGACCCTGATTCTGGGAAAGACTGAAGGCAGGAAGAGAAGGGGACAACAGAGGGTGAGCTGGTTGGATGCATCACTGACTCGACGGATATGAGTTTGAGTAAACTCCAGGAGTTGGTGATGGACAGGGAGGCCTGGTGTGCTGCGGTTCATGGGGTTGCAAAGAGTCAGAGATGACTGAGTGACTGAACTGAACTGAACTGAAATGTGAAGTAAAATTAAAGCCCCAAATTTTTATCTACAATTTCCAAATTCTGAAAGTTCTGAACGCCCATGATTTTATCATAAGCTTGCAGAAAACTCATTTGGAAAAAAATCAGCTCTGAACACACATAAAGTTATTCATTGTCTTTATTTTTTATACTTATGTGTGTTTATATTTGATACATATTTGATGCTAGAATACTTAATTATGAGTTCAGTTTCATATAGCTTAATGGTGTTAATATCTGATATATGCACTCTATTACCTTCCTGAAACCTGAAAAGTTTAATTCTGAAACACATCACACTCCAAGGATTTCCAATAAGACATTCTGAACCTGTAGCATATGAATCACTTAGTAACTTTTAGTCCCTTTCCTTCTCCCAACATCTGGTTTTGAATTGTTTTAAAAAAGGATTGTGAGTATTTAGGCTCAGGTTCCCATTTTGGTATAATCAGGTAAAGAATATGATTCTCTCACTACAGACTGAATGGGAACCAGAAACTCGTGGGTTTTCCTTGCACAGGCCAAACCTGCATGGGGTTCTATGACTTCCTTCTCGGTAAAATAACTTCAGGGGCAAAGAGTTCCAGTGAGAAGTTTAGCAGCCTTGGTGGTGTGTGTGTGTGAGAGTGTGTGTGTGTGTGTGTGTAAATTTTGCCTGCACTGGGTTGTGGAGGAGCTTGGGCTGCATGGACTCAGTTGCCCTGAAGCGTGTGGGATCTTAGTTTCCAGACCAGAAATTAAATCTGAGTCCCCTTCACGGGCTTCCCTTGTGGCTCAGATGGTAAAGAATCTGCCTGGAATGCCTGCCAGGGAAACCTGGGTTCAGTCCCTGGGTTGGGAAGATCCCCTGCAGGAGGGAACAGCAACCCACTGCAGTGTTCTTGCCTGGAGAAACCCATGGACAGAGGAGCCTGGGGGGCTATGGTCCATGGGGTCACGACGTTGGACACGACTGAGAAGCTATGCACGGCCCCTGCACTGGAAGGCGGATTTTTAACCACTAGGCCAACCGAGGAGTCCCTAGATTAGTGTTTTGAAATTTTAGGTATAACTATGAAGGAGACTCTTGAGAGTCCCTTGGACTGCAAGGAGATCCAACCAGTCCATTTTAAAAAAGGTCAGTCCTGGGTGTTCTTTGGAAGGACTGATGCTAAAGCTGAAACTCCAATACTCTGGCCACCTGATGCGAAGAGTTGACTCATTGGAAAAGACCTTGATGCTGGGAGGGACTGGGGGCAGGAGGAGAAGGGGACAACAGAGGATGAGATGGCTGGACGGCATCACCGACTCGATGGACAGGAATCTGAGTGAACTCCGGGAGCTGGTGATGGACAGGGAGGCCTGGCGTGCTGCAGTTCATGGGGTCGCAAAGAGTCAGACACGACTGAGCGACTGAACTGAACTGAACTGAATGAAGCAGATACATTTTAAAGAAAATCGTGGCTAGAGTGATTTCACAGAATTCTCGCACTTTGCTGACCCCTTTTATGTTAAGAGTATCTGTAGAATTGGGGTTGGAAAGAACACCACTGTCCCCCCCTTATCCTCAGCAGATACATTTCAAGACCTCCCACCTGCTCCTGGAACCATGGATAGTACCGAACCCTATGTACACTATGTTTTTCCTATACATATGTGCACACCTACCTAAATTAAGTTTAATTTATAAATTAGGCACAGTAAGAAATTAAGCACAGTAACAAATAATAAAATGGAGCAGTTGTAAGTATATATTAAAATAAAATTATGTGTTCTTTCTTTCTCAGAATATCTTATTGTACAGATTTAATACCTTTTCCATCTTTACTGCTCACACACTGTGGCCGTAACCTTTGCAGGCTGAGCTGTGACAGCAACATGGGCACGAGTTTCTCTTTCCTTCTTCACAATTTTACTGATACAGGATTCGCTCTTAATGTAGATCCTAGCCTCCTCAGCATCTGATTTTTTCTTTCATTATGAAGTGGAGAACGTTTACCCTTTCACTTAAAAGAAACAAACTGCCCGCGTCCCTACTGTTGCGCTTTGGGGTCGTTCTTGAGTAAAGTAAGAGTTACTGGAGCACGAGAAGTGTGATACCGTGACAGCCCCTCTGATAGTCGGGGTGGCTACTACGTATCTAATGGGGGGGCGTGCTGGACAAATGGATGATTCTTGCTCTGGGCAGGATAGAATGGGACAACCAGAGCTCTCGTCAGTTCCTCGGAAGGGCGTGCAAGTTAAAAATGACAACTTGTTAATTTCTGGGATTTTCCTTTTCAAGTTTTTGGCCCACAGTTGCCTGTAGGTAACTGAAACCGCAGAAAGTAAAACTGTGGGTCGGCGGGGGGGGGTGTCCTGTGTTGGTTGTTGCTGGGAAGCATCTTCCAGAAAAGCTGGGCCAAGCGTGACTGACCAAGAAGGCTTTCCGAACTTTTTCTGCTGCTTTTATGAGGAATCATTGTGTTGGTATAGAGGGCAGATATGAATAATAATGGCAATCCTGCCCTACCTCATTGCCAAATACTATTCTGAATTACTACATTATAAGTGTGGTCTGGGGGGCACCTGAGACCCAACTTTTCACAGCTGAGCAAGCGAGGTCTCTCACTGGGGTCGACTGTACCACGTTGACAGGACCTGTTGCCTCTCCTGGTGAGGAGACTGTGCTGCCCCACTGACGAGATCTGGACTTGCTCTGGCCACCATGCTGTGCGTGGAGATGACAGGGCCACTGCTGGGACAGAGATTTTGGAGCCAGCATGTTATCTACCGTGGGCACCCTCCTTCCCCCCGTCACCGAGCTGTGGCCACCCTGTGATGGATGTGGGAATTCAGGGAAGTAAACCTGAACTGTTATAAGCCATGGAGTTTGGGGAGCTCTTTGTTACCGCAGCATAGCCTGACTTAACACAGACAGATACTCTTGCCTACAGTCATGCAGCTGGTGATGAAATGTGTTGAAGGGCCCCGCATCCAGATGAAGCCCTCAAGTTTTCACTCAAGATAGCAATTATCCTTTTGATTTCCTAAGCCTCTCTTTCCTTACTCTCATGTCTGAAATAGCTTGGGACACCAAATTCATATTCATGAATTCTTTGAGTTCTTATGTATATGGCAAATATTAAGTGCTAAAGTACCAGCATCTATGGATATAACAAATATTAAGTATTATAAACATGCTCACCATCAGACAGGGAGTGAAAACAAGGTGACTGAGAAATTAGTAATCCAGAAAGTAGAAGAAAGATGGAAAGGAGACAAGAGGCATGCCGTGATGAATGAACTCGCTTGGTATTTTAATTTTCCTTGCTCTGAACTGAAAGAGAGGACTTTTGAAAGAGAGCTGCTTTCATCAATCTTTCTCATTTTTTTTCCCCACCAGAATAAAGAGATTGGAAGCCTTCATCTTATGGGGGCAGGGGAGAGGATTCCTCATCCATAAAATTAGGATGGAATTTTTCAAATTTAATTTTGACATTGCATCTTTTTAGTCTTATATGCTCATATGAATATGCTGAGTTTGGGGGTTAGATGACCCCCCTTCTCTCTCACTTCTCCCCCTTTTTTCTCCCTCTTCTTCTTTCTCTTTCATTTTATCAAAAGAAAACCCCTAGGGCCAATCTATTATACTAGCACTCGAGTCCATCAAAGTATATTTTAAAGGCCCTTCTAGCTCAGGTAGTGACAAGTCTTGGATAGATTCCTGAATTCTATATCCTCATGGACTAAATAACTGTAAGGCTCTATAATTTATTCTAATGTCTTTGGATGTTAGAGAAAATCAGAGTGGGAGATGACATGATAATGAGGAAGCTGAGCTAACACGCCTCTTCCAGGAATGCTGTCCAGTGCGCCCTCTTATCACACTTTGAGTCCGTCTGTCATGCTCCAGGAGCATCTTGCTTCTACCGTCTATTGAAAGTAGATTTCATCTCAGATTTTAAAAAATACATGTATGTATGCTCCAGGATTCCATAAACATTTATTGTATGCCTACTGTGTGCCAGACTTTCTAGTACTAATTCCCAAAATAAGCAATTTGGAATAACTTCAGAGTTGGCACACAATTCTGAATTGCTTGGACCCAACTCATAATTACAGAACAATGGAAGAGATTAGAATAAACCTTTGAAATGTACCAATTTGGATTGGCTTATGAAATCTCAATTTAAAGTATGAACTGAGAAGGTAAGAAAGACCCAAAGATAAAAGCACACAGATGGAAGAGACTCAAAGTGGGCTCTGGGACGCTGGCGGCTGGACTTCTGGGCACCTGAGTGTGGGTGTTCATTAGCAGGAATGATGCTGAAGCTGAAACTCCAGTACTTTGGCCTCCTGATGCAAAGAGCTGACTCATTGGAAAAGACCCTGATGCTGGGAGGGACTGGGGGCAGGAGGAGAAGGGGACGGCCGAGGATGAGATGGCTGGATGGCATCACGGACTCGATGGACGTGAGTGAGTGAGCTCCGGGAGTTGGTGATGGACAGGGAGGTCTGGCATGCTGCGATTCATGGGGTCGCAAGGAGTCGGACACGACTGAGCGACTGAACTGCCTGAACTGAGTGGCTAAGATCAGAGGTGCAAACCCACCAGCTGAGATGCTTGTGAATTCACTGACTCACCCGAGGACTTTGATTACCAGGCAGAACATGCGTTTCTTTTGAAGGATAATTGCAGTGCAGTGGCTGTGGGGAGCCATGCTCTAATAGACTTGGAAGTTCCGAACAACGCACACCTTTTTTTTTTTTAAAAGGATATGGAGCAACATACCCACCACCAGCATTCTACTTCACTCTCTAGTTCTGACAAAACCATAGGAAAAAAAGTATTCCTGATCCTATTCTGATACCAGTATGAATTCGTTTCTTTCGTCACCTATAATTTGAGGACAGTGGAGTATCCTTTTGCTTTCATCAGCTTTTTCTCACTCATAGATGTTTGAACAGGTATGAGAAAAATAAGTTCTGCCAAGAAATAGCTTGCAATTGCAGCTGTTTGGGGAAAAAAAAACCCCAAGGTGAGTTCAGTTCAGTTCAGTCGCTCAGTCGTGTCCAGCTCTTTGCAACCCCATGAACCGCAGCACGCCAGGCCTCCCTGTCCATCACCATCTCCCAGAGTTCACTCAGACTCACATCCA
>SJYF01000013.1:2669269-2680893 GCA_006410515.1 Procapra przewalskii | reverse complement strand
AAAATTTGTTTTGGACTTCCCCGGTGCCCCCATGGTTAAGAATCTGTGCTCCCAAAGTAGGGAGCACAGGTTCAGTCCTGGTTGAAGAGTATCCAACATGCTGCATGGCACGGCCAGAAATTTAAAAAAATAATTTTTTAAATTTTGTTTTGAATATATGAAATTTTTCTGTAGTTGCATCCGTAATGTCACCAATAACTGAAAACGCCTAGTCAGAGGATCCGAGATGCTCACTTGAGGGTCTCACGATCAGGGCCATTGCTACAGTATATCGTATCGTATTGCAGTGTTCTCTTACAGTATTTGGGATCGCTGCTGACTGTTAATCCCACGCCTGTGGTCCCTTCCACAGCAGTCTGCTTTCTTTTGATGATTTGGAGACAGAGTGGGTGCAGAGTGAAGAACTTGAACTCTGGAGTCAGACAGAGCTGAGTGCAAATCACATCTCCACAGCACTCTAGCATGCAGCCTTGGCCTTCCTTAACTTGTCCAAGCCTCAGTTTCCTCATCTGTAGAATGGGCCCTCCTTTGTAGGATAGTTAACAGGATTGCATGGGGTAGAGCAGGGCCAGAGCCCTTCAGTGTACCATGCAAATGTCAGCCCGTGGCATGGACTAGCTTGAGGTCATGTCCACTACCCCTGCAGTGGCCGACATTCACAGCTAGCTTATGGGAAATGTTTATGGAGCAAAGTTGAAATGACCACTAAATGTGCTGCAGGCTTCCTGGAAGTGAGAAGGGAATGAGCCTCCCTTTATTTTACTGTGGGAAAGTTGGTTTGGAGGGGGGTCTCTCAGAGCCTTCTAAACTTAATGCTATAGTGCCTGGGTGGCATAAAAAGAAATAAGTATCTGTTTTTTTGTCCAAGATTCCTGGACAGAACCCCTAAAACTCTTGGAATTTCCCGAGTGTAGGAGTGATGGGATCGCCTTTTTGTTCTGGTTTGGCTGCCCTGATCTTGGTCACAGCACACAGAATCTTTGGTTTTACGGGTGGGATCCAGTTCCCTGACCAGGGGTCCAGCCTGGGCCCTGCACTGGGAAAGTGGAGTCTTAGCCCCTGGACCACCAAGGAAGGCCTAGGAGCATCTCTGTTCACCCTTGAGGAGCTTCTTTCAACCATTCAGCCTGAATTTTTGAGACGAGATGACTTTTGGTGCACTCCTAGGGGCCGTGAGCTTCAGGATGAGGGGTGGTGGCGACAAAGATCAAGTCTTTGTTCGAAGGCTGGCACTTTGGGGCCTACTCCTAAACCTCTGAGAAGGGGAGAAGGGCTAGAATTCATCACCGATGGCCAGCGATTTAATCAATCATGTCTGTGTAAAGAAACCTCCATAAAAACCTCCAGATGGGGGAGTTCTGGGATCTACCCACCCGTGTGCCAAGAGGGTTCAGTTCAGTTCAGTTCAGTCGCTCAGTCGTGTCCGACTCTTTGCGACCCCATGAATCGTAGCACGCCAGGCCTCCCTGTGCCAGAAGGGTAGTGTACCCCACTTGTGTGCTCAGGAGCCTTATGGATCTCGCCCTGTGTCCCTCATCACGAGCAGGCTGTTCACTTGCACCCTCTATAATGAAGTGTAACGGTAAGCTCAGCATTTCCCCTGAGTTCTGTGAGTTGTTCTTGCAAACGGCCAAAGCTGAGAGCCGAGTGTGGGAACCCAGAATTTGCAGCCAGATCAGAAGTGCAAGCAGCCTGGCACCCCGCCCGCTTTAGAGGGGAAAGGGGCGCTGTGGCACTGAGCCCTTTCACCTGTGGGTCTGAACTGACTGGGTGGTTGGTTATCAGAATGGAATTGAACTGTTGGATGCCCAATTGCTGGAAAACCAGAGAATCGGAGCGTCTATAAGGACCATTTCTCCTAAGTTTTGCAACCCCACCCCCCCGTCCCCAGCCACCACTGCATCTCTTGTTTCTAAACCACCCACTAGAAGCAGGACAGAGCTCCTCAGGCTTCTAGGCAGTGACCTGGAGAGGCATCTGTGCAGCGACACTGATAAGGGGGCATCTCCCTGCTCTGGATGCCGTTTTCACATGGACATTTCAGGGTGAGAGGTCAACGGCCTCAATGTGCAGCTGTGGTCCAAGGGTCAAGAAAATAAGCAAGTTAATTACACAGCCAAGGTCATCCTTGAACAGGTAAAGGGGAAACTGCCTATAACATCTCGCGTGGGTACCGTACTCATTACGAAGGTCTTGCAGCTATGCATATGTTCAAAATACTGCCTGATCCAGACTGAGAAGATGCCCTCTCCTCCCCAGAATGTTCACATTCACTACAAGCCCCGCTTCTGGAAGTGGCTGAGGTACAGCAAACACGCACGCATAAGTAAGTGCATCCCATCTTCATGGTTTTGTGATATCACCAGGATGAATCGCATTCCAAGGAGCTTCTGTGCCCCCAGGAATCCTGTGTCTGCCCTGTGTTTCACATTTTCAATTCTGAAATGTTTTTCCAGAGACCATTTTCTTCCAGGTTCTGGGCCTGTGAAGAGAAATTAATTCACTCGCTCTTTACTGTGGTGTCAGCTCAGCCCTGTTAAGTTGGATGCTAGAGGACATGTGTTATAATGCTCCATGAGAACTAAAAAATGTTTTCCAGCTTGTAAATTGCTTTTTGTTTATTTAATTTTGTCTTTCACGGACTATATATTCAGCATATGCCTCTGGGGTCTTTTATACATTAACAATTCAAAAACCACTGACCTGGTATCATATTAAAACTCTCATTTTATCTCCAGTTTACCCATAATAGAATCCTCTTACATGAATTGGGCCGAAGCCTTGCGAATAGATAATCTCATCTCTAAAATGCTAGGGCTTTAAGGAGTAAGTAGGAATTGTAAATTCAAATTGTGAGCCATTTTATTCCTGTACACTCTGTCATCATCATACGATTACAAAGCATTTCAGACTTTATTAGTTAATTTATGTAGCCGTCCCCTGATCAGTTTAGAGTTTTTGTTTTGTTCTTTGGGTCAGATTGCTGACTCTTTCGAGAGGTGAAGATGAAAGCAGTTCACAGTGAAAGAAACCCCTTCCCGGTTCCTCACAGGTGTTGGATGAGACCTGAGCATTTTATGTCTCAGTGATTCAAAATCAAGTCCATTTCCACCATCACTTAGGGGTTTGGAATATGTCACTCAAGCATCCTGTCCTTGCAAAAAAACAACCAAAAAACACCGACTTGCAAAAAAAGTAGTTTAAGCTCAAGGCATTCGAAGGCTTGGCTAAAATGTGTTTCTCCAGCTAAGCTTTGTCCTTATTAAGCATGGGGGCTAGCCCTTGGCCTGTGTCCGAGTGGAGAACTGGAAGTGTTTTAAAACAACAGTTACGCTGAGTGTGTGCCAGGCTTCGATTATCCAGATGAGCCGTAATGTCAAGCTACTGACAGCTTGATCTACACTTAAATATTCGGTGTTAGTGAGAGCTACATTACGAGAGGAAGGGGACACAGGCCTAGAGCTGCAGCTGCCCCAGCTCAGCCAGTCACCCTTCTGTGTGTGCATTTATTGGAATGCCAGGTAGTTAAGCCAACTGGGTCATCGCAACAACGGGCAGAATCGGCCATGTAGCGACATCTTCATTTTGGCCACATCAGGACACGTGAGGTGATGCTTTAAGGTGACATAGCCAGTTTGCTGACGGGGATGATCTCAGTGGATTAACCAGGATGTGGCAATATCCATGTCTCCCTGTACGGCTCTCTCAGCTCCACGGGCAAGTCTCGTGGCTTTCAGTTGCAAGAGTCATCTCACTTGGGAAGCGGTGACTCATTTTTCAAAAGTTAAACTGTCTCCTCTCGTCTAACTCAAAGCTGTAGTCTCCCGTTCAACCACCAGCTTCTTCCTTCTACACCTCTGGCCTCACCCTCTGCTCAGGGACAGTCATGAAGGGCTGGGTCCTTCCCTTCTTTGCCCTTTCCTAGCCCTCCCACCATCTTCTTCTTGTTATTCTTTCTTAGTCAATTGATTTTTGGGGGGCTGCCCAGGTCTCAGCTGGGGCACAGGAGAGTTTTGGTCTTTGTGTGGCATACGATGTCTAGCTCCCCGACTAGGGATCGAGTCTGAGCCCCCCGCACTGGGAGCTCAGGACTAAGTCACTGGACCACCAGGAAAGTCCCCCCATCTTCTTAAAGACCCCCAGCCTCTGTGCGGGGGTCTCTCAGTGGCCCCCACTTCCGGCCTGGAGTGGGAGGAAGACCTCCCTCTGCCGCTTGGTAAACTTGCTCACCTAAGCCACAGATGGATGAAGGGATTGCTCTCCAGCTGTTCTCAGCCTGGGGCTGCCCACAGTGTATGTCAACAAGGAAAGTCCCGTTAAACATCTGTTCACAAGTACATAGACCGCAGCACCGGTAGAGTCCAGGGTAGAGACTTCGCTGCATAGGATCAGAGTTCTTCAAAGGCCTGCATCATTCTTGGAAGTTCTTCAGTTTACTGGGAAAGAAAGAAATGGCTGTAGAAGTAAGTGCTAAGAAGAACTGCCCACGCTGAGCTCCGAGGCCGCCCCTTGGCACGTACGGCCTGGGGCAGTGAGGTCTTCTTGGACCATCTCCCTGGGCACAGAAGGCGAGGCTGGTGTCCACGTGGGCACAAGTGCCCCCTACTTCTCTGAGACAGAAGTGGGGCCATCTGTTGCTCTTCGGAGCTGCCTCTTGGGAAGCGGGTGGTCTGAATGAAGCGGAGGGGAGTCCTGAGCTTTGTGCTGTCTTTAATTTGCTCCTATTTTCATTTGACTGCTCTGCTGGGAACAGTAAATCAATGTGCATGAATTTTGAAGAATGTAATCTAGAAAATTCAATTATTTAGTGCCTGGAAGGCTTTCAAAGATTAAAACGCTGTGTTAAAAAAAATATGTGAGCATTTATTATTGAAATTAAATGTTTGCTCCGTGCAATTAAACTACAACGTTGAAACGGTTGGTATAGCCCCTCAGAACACGGTTCTGTGTTGTCTCTGTTTGGGCTTTTCCTCACTCCCCCGGGCAGAAGTAGGAACGCTTCCCTCTGCTGCTGCCTTTGCTTTGCTCCAGTCTTCTCTTGTAGCTGCATCAGCTCCATTCGACTTGATTTAGTAGGAATGAACATTTGCTCAGTGTAAACTATGAGCTACTTACCGTGCGAGACCCCAAGGAACAAAAAGCGGAGCCGCACCTTCCGGCAAACGTCTAGAGTGTATATAAGTGTGTACAAGTGTGTGTGTGCGTGGGTGTTAACGCGAATGCAGTTAGGTCCATGAGAAAGAACGGGATTCGAAGGAGGCAGATGGAAGGGAACACCTATCTGTGGCCAGGTGCTGTGGAGTTCGAAGATGAACGACTTCAGATGCACTTAGATAGCCACGAGAGCCGTCAGTAAATCTGTGCCCCTCTCCCTGCGGGGAGATTCAGATCTTTGTGGCTGGGTGGAGAAGATACTCCTGCTGCAGCCCCCAAGAAGAGGCACAGCAGAGAAGGGCAGAAGCACATTTTGCCCCCGCGAGCTTTGCCCTTGAACTTGGTGAGCACATCTCTGCAAATCGGAAACATTCCGGAGGCTTCCAGGTTGATTGGTTTTCCAACAAGTCTGCCAAGCATGATGGCAATCTTTTGGAGTCAAAAGTTTTCTTCCCTTGCTCATAACTCTGACTTGTTTATTAAGAGCTGATCTAGACTATTAAACAGTTGGTATTCAGGAAAATACTGCTAAGACACAACATTCATGGGAAAAAAATCAGTGCAAGTGGAAGAATTGGAAAGTGGAGATTTTGGCATAGTCCTTTGAGTATCTGCAGAGATTTTCAAAAGGAAAGACATTAGCTAAACTAAACAAACCCAAACAAATTACATATTAAAGTTAAAATACAAAAAGACAGGATAATATTCACAAACCATTTGCTTTTCTTAAAAAGCAGGGTAGGTGCCACCCACATCATAGATATTTATTATTGAAAGTTTGGATTCTGGAAAGGATGAGAAAACATCTTCCTGTTTACTTCTTATCTATAAACATGTTTCACGGCCTATTAAAAGCTTCTCAGAAGCAAAAAGACTTTTAAAACAATTTTTGTGAGGCAGCAAGTTTGATAGAATATGAGGTTAACTGAGTGTAAAAGATCAGTAAAATAAATAAATGCCGAAAGATGGGGTAAAAGAAAGCAAAGGGAAGGATTATAAAACAAATAGAGTAATTTCCATTTTTTACATGCTCTGAAACAAATCATGGAGGACATTAATTTCCATTCCTTGAGAAAGAATCTATTGGTAAGATGATCTGGTCCTGGAACTTTCGGGCGGAAGTAGTTAATAGTTTTTGTCAGTTTATTTTATCTTTATTACTCGAGTCCATTATATTATCTCTGGTATCAGTTTTGGAAATATACATTTTTTCAGCAAATTGCCAGCTTTAAAATTTGTTAGCATAGAGCTGAACATGGTGAGAGAATTGGGTATGCAAGCATACGCTAATCTATTTAAGTTTCCCTCCACATTGTTGCTTACTTTATCATTTCTAAACTTGCGCCATTTCTGTTTTTCTTCATTTAATCTGTAAGTAACCCATTTTGCTTGTTTTTCCTCAAATATAAAGCTTTTGTATTTGTTGACCAATCGCTAATCTTTTTAGAGATTTCTGCCTCTCCTATTTTCTCCCTTTTCTTCCTTATAGATATTATATGATCTTTTTCTAGCTTCCAAATTCAAATGGTTATATTTTCTCTTTCAACATTTCTTGACTAACAGTAAGAGCTTTTAAAACTTTGGAGTTTGTTTTTGGGCAAAAGTGTGGTGAAAATCTTAAGTTTTAATTTGTGTGGTTCAAATTTCTGTCTCTTCTCAACAGTTGTATTTTTATGGAAACAGAACAAGAAATATATTTGTTGTCAGTGGAGTATTTTTCATTTAAACTTTTTTATTATTTGCATTAATTGTTGTTGTGAGAGAATATGACCTATACAATTTGTGCTACCTGGATTTGATTGAAATTATCTTTTTTCTTACTTCCTTCTCAGTGGAGAGACACACTGAAGCTTCCACCAGCCTTGGAAACTTCTCTCAAAAATGCCGCTCCTTCCAGGTGGCCCTGGCTTATCCTTACCTGCACTGAGAAATGTCCGGAAGTGGCAGCGACACTTACTGACTCCAGTATCTCACTGCCGAGCCCCGCTTCACTTTTTAAAACTTCAAACCTTTATAAACTGCATGTGTTTACTGTATAGCACGAGGAACTATATTTGATATGTTGTAAAAAACTATAAAGCAAAAGAATGAAAAAACAGTATAGATACACATACATATGTGTGAGCAAATCACTTGGGTACACACTTGAAACCAGCACAATACTGTAAATCAACTGTAATTAAGAAAGTGCTTTCCTGGTTCTCCAGTGGTTAAGACAGCGAGCTTCCAAAGCAAGGGTCATGGCTTCGATCCCTGATCAAAGAATTAAGATCCCACATGTGTGACCTATATATATATATATATATATATATATATATAAAGAAAGTAAAAGAAAAAAAGCCAGACCTTTAAACATTCAGGGAGGACCCACTCTGAGGTAGAGGTAGAGGTGTGGCCTGTGGGACCCACATCCTCTAAGAGCTTGCAGTGAGTTTGAGTCTCATCAAGCTCTCATCAAGGTCCTTTGACCTGGTTTGGTAGAAGCCAGCTTCATACCAAGGCTAGTTAGGAAGGCTGTACAGCCGAGACAGAGGACTGGCTTCTCTGAGTAGAGGCATTACTGTACCCTTCCCTTCTTTCATCTTTGCCAGGAGAGTTGGGGTGGGGAAGCCTGACAGCTTTGAGCAACTCTGGCCTCGAGGGCAGAAGCGTGTGGGGCAGGACTCATCTCCAGAAGCTGGATGGGGCGCCATCCACGAAGCTGCCGAAAACGTTTGTGTCTGCAGTGGGGTGTAGTTGGCACCCAGAGAAGGAGAGTCAGAAGTCTGGTTGATCATCTGTCGGGTCTTCCACCCAGTGTGAGGGATGCCACCCTTTTTGATACACGCTGGACCCCCAGCCTGGTGTGTGGGGGCCCCATCTTGGCCCCTCTCAGCCCCCACTAATACCTTGCAACCACATGAGAGGTCCTGGGCCAGAACTGCCTGACTTAACCACTCCTGGATTCCTGACCCCCAGGAAGTATTGGGGATAATATATTTTTTAAGCTGCTAAATCTGGGACTAATTTGTTACCTCAATTCACAACTATTACAGTGCAATAGGGTTTTGCAAAGAGGCGCAGTGAGGGTTAAAGAAAAGAGCGGTCATGTCCCCGTGGGAGGACGGTCAAAGCCTCCGATAAAGGGGCGGGGCATCTGAGATGGGCCTTGCAGAGAAGTGGGCATGGAGGAGAAGAAAAATAATATTTCCGGAGACAGAACAAGGAGCTGGAATAGCCAAGGTTGTATTCAGGAAATAGGGATGGGGCCAGCGATCTGCATCTTCGATGAGAGCCAAAGCCTGGTGGGAGGTGAGTCAGGAGGGGTGCTGTCCACAAAGAAAGCACCTGTGTGGCTCCTCTTTCTCACCCAAGCCCTGAAGGACATTTTGCATGTTTGGTCCTTGAACCTCTTCTCTTTCTTTATGAAGTTCCTTGGGGATCTCATTCCCATCAGTTTCTACCTGCTGCTGCTGCTGCTAAGTCACTTCAGTCGTGTCTGACTCTTGGTGACCCCGTGGACTGCAGCCCACCAGGCTCCTCCGTCCATGGGATTTTCCAGGCAAGAGTGCTGGAGTGGGGTGCCATTGCCTTCTCCACCAGTTTCTACCTAGGCTGCTTTAAAATCTAACCAGACCAACCCTTAGTGAATCAATCTCACATCTCCAATTGCTTGCTGATTTTTTTCCACCCAAATGAAATGTTTCCAGCATCTCAAATATCTTTGACTCTTAAATCTATCTTCCTCTCTCGCCATCCTCCTTAACTGACTGCCTACCAAACTGAATCTACAACTTCAGACATCCTCAGATCAAAACCCCAAAGTGCTTTCCTAACCTTCTGTATGTATCCAACTACCAGCTAGCAAATGTTGGCGTTCCTCTAGCACGGTGGCGTCCGCCTGTGGGGAAAAGCGAAGATGAATCAGAGATAGGTGAACCAAGAAGCTGGCTGAGAATAATTTCACAGGATAATTAGTTTTAGTTAAATGTAATCTCCAAGGACACCTTTAATTTTCTCAACTCTCTGCTTCTGCCTCCTCCGATGCACCTGTGTACACAATGCAAATTGGGCCTTAAATGGATCTTGAACAAACTTTGAGAGATAAGTGAACATAAATGTCATTACTAAATGGTGAAATAAAAGGTGTCTGTTTCCCGGCTGGCTTCAGGGACACGTGACCTGTGCCCCACACTCTGCAGAGCGCAGTGCTTGGTGTGATGCTCTGGTGTCACCATTTCAAAATTATTAATAATTCCGGGGCAGGGGCCCATGTTTCCATTTACTATTGAGCCCTACAAATTGCATAGGAAGTACTGATAGCGAGTGACAAAGTTTGATTATTCATTTAAGTTATTTTCGTTCTATTGTTGAAAAAAGAATTTAAGGCAGCATAAAAGATGACTCAAATGGAGGAAGATAAGTGTCTATTTAATGAAGCAAAGGAAAAATAAAGTTAGGAAGTTAAAATGGAGCTGGACTTAGTTTATTACATTAAAACCAAGATAAACATTCGGCTGCTAGAAGTTGCTCACAAATATGGTTTTAAGACTTTCTAGCAGCCACTGTGGACAGGTTGTGAGGAGCATGGTGTTCAGGGTCAGCGGCTCAGGAAGAAGCACAGATACCTCGAGAGGAAACCAGAGGGCGTCCCCTGGGGCTCAGCTGGTAAAGAACCCGCCTGCAACGCGGAAGACCTGGGTTCGATCCCTGGGTTAGGAAGATCCCCTGGAGAAGGGATAGGCTACCCACTCCAGTTTTCTTGCCTGGAGAATCCCATGGACAGAGGGGCCTGGGGGGCTATAGTCCATGGGGTCGCAAAGAGTCAGACACACCTGAGCAAAATCACGCTCACAGGAGACCGTAGAGGACCTGGGGAGCTCCATCCCACGTGCCGCCACTGAGAGGTCACCGGCCACAGCTAAAGGCCCTGCTGCTGTAGCTGAAGGTCCTGAGCGGCGCCGTGAAGATCGCAGCCCTGCAGCTAAGGCCCCGCGCAGCCAAACATCTCTCTTTTTTTTAATCGATTTGGAAATGACCCTAAATCCCACTCTGACTGGACTGAAATAATTGGGTTGCAACAGATTTGTAAAGAAACAACATACAGAAAATCCCCTGACAGGGAATGTAGGGGGCATGAGACTCTGCAAGGAACAAAAGAAGCTCCTCTTGGGTCATTTTCGAACCTTTATTAAGCGCTGACTGTGTGCACCGCTCGGGCTCTCTGTCGCTCACGATGCTGGGCCATGTATGTATGATGGGGCGGATGAGGGACCTACTGATGTTGAGCGTGTTAAGTAGCCTCAGTTGTATTGGCGACCCCACAGACTGTAGCCCTTCAGGCTCCTCTGTACTGGAGTGGGCTGCGTGCCCCCTTCCAGGGGATCTTCCCAACCCAGGGATCAAACCTGCCTTCCTTACATCTCCTGCCCTGGGAGGCAAGTTCTTGACCTCTAGCGCCACCTGGGAAGCCTGAGTTTTAAGAGTTGTTGCTGTTCAGCCGCAGGAGTCGTGTCTGACTCTCGGCGAGCCCACGGACTGCAGCGCGCCAGGCCTCCCTGTCCCTCCACTGGAGGAGGGAATGGAAACCACCCGAGGTATACTTGCTGTGAAAATCTCATGCACTATCGTCAAGAGTGCACGCTGTCAAATCCAAGTACACGTGCCCGACTCAGAGGCCAGACAAACCGAAACCTCGGAGTCTGGAGCAGAAAAGGTTTAACGCAGGGTCAAGCAAGGAGAACGGATGGCTCATGCTCAAAACCCCAACTCCCTGATGGGCTGGGGGAGAGAAGTTCTTATAGGCAAAACTTGGGGGGAGAGCTGCGGGGTGTCTGACTTTCTTGTGATTGGCAGGTACCTGGTGCTGGGCATGAGGTCACCAGCCTCCCCTGGGTGGGGGCCTGAGCTCCCGCAGGAGGCTCAAGGCTGTTGCTGTGTACACGCCTTCTGGAGGAGCCCGGACCTGCCCCCCTGCTGCTCCATTGCTTCTTGATCCTTTCTCCTTTGCTTAAGCATTCACTCCTTCCTGAATCAGCCTTTTGGAACTCTGGAAGGTGTAGGAGGCTGAAGCAAGCAAGCCTATTTTCTATAAACAGGAAACAGGGGAATGTGGAAAGGATTTGTACCTGGAGGGCTTCACAGGGTTTCATGCACAGAAGGTAAAAATCGAGTCTAGTTGGAGAAATCTGAATGAGCTTTAAAGGGACAGGGGGTCACAGTGAGAAGCAGCAACATAAACACCCTTCAGTTCAGTTCAGTCGCTCAGTTGTGTCCGACTCTTTGCGACCCCACGGACTGCAGCACACCAGGCCTCCCTATCCATTACCAACTCCTGGAGCCTGCTCAAACTCATGTCCATCAAGTCAGTGATGCCATCCAACCATCTCATCCTCTCTTGTCCCTTTCTCCTCCTGCCTTCAGTCTTTCCCAACATCAGGGTCTTTTCCAATGAGTCAGTTCTTTTCATCAGGAGGCCAAAGTATTGGAGT
>SJYF01000013.1:2642873-2653886 GCA_006410515.1 Procapra przewalskii | reverse complement strand
ACTTTCTGCCATAAGGGTGGTGTCAACTGCATATCTGAGGTTATTGATATTTCTGCTGGCAATCTTGATTCCAGCTTGTGCTTCTTCCAGCCCAGCGTTTCTCATGATGTACTCCGCGTGTAAGTTAAATAAGCAGGGTGACAATATACAGCCTTGACGTACTCCTTTTCCTATTTGGAACCAGTCTGTTGTTCCATGTCCAGTTCTAACTGTGGCTTCCTGACCTGCATACAGGTTTCTCAGTGCCCACCTTACTTGAACTAAATTCAGTTGAAGTGTTGAAAACATGGAGCTTTTGAAGCAAAATAGTTTGGGTTCAAGTATGAGCTCTTCCACTATGACTTTGAGCCTTGGCTCCTTCCCCTGGAAAGCAGAGGTCAGCCAGCCTCCTTGGGTTACCGGTGAGTATACACGAGGCCGTTCCTGTACAGTGCTCAGCGTGTCATCCTGCACAGCAGAGTACCGAGTGTGGCAGCTATTGTTAAGGTCTGTTCTGTTCAGTATTTACCATCCCCCAGTCTTGGTGCTGGGCTCCAGAAATCTTGGGATGAATAACTAGGCTGTGAAGTCAAGGAGCTCTGAGGCTAGCCAGGGAAGTGCCCCATCCCTGTAGCCACAGCACTTATATTTCTTGTGCACGTTGTGTTATTGGAGTCTTTCATTGGAAAGTCTTTGTAGAGCTTTGCTTAAATGGCGTGGTGTTTAAAATGACCGACCTTCTCAGGAGGATGCTGAGGAGGCCGCGAGGATCTGAGATAGTCCACAGGCTTCCTTACAGGGCACCAGCTAAACGTCTTTCCCCGCGGGCCTCACTCAGCCAGGTGGAGGGCCTCCGGCAACATCCGCACCTTCCTTTGCTGGGGTATGCTTTCTTGAGGGTAGGGACACCCACCGACTCGGTTGTCCAGGACGAAGAGGGTACTTGGGTGGAAGGACTTATATTTTAAAAACCAGAATAGTCCCAGGGAACCTGGGACCAGCTGGTCACCCTACTTCAGGGTCCTGCCCTTGTTCCGGGGTCATTGTTTGCGTCCTGAAGCCGGCTTTGTAGGTCTTTCACGGCCGTCGGAAGGGAGTGGGCAGGAGAGAGCCAGACGGGGGAAGGATGGAGAAAGCCGCATGGCTGGTCAGCCTCTTTATCCAGGCATCTGCTCTTTGGATGGAATCTTATTAGCATTAGCATCACTTTAAAGCAGAGAGTGCTCTAATAAAGCCACGAAAGCTGGACAGTGTCAACTGTGAAGTTAATGGAATCTTTAAAAAGCTCCCCCTGGACAGTGGTGTTTGCTGTGCCCGGTAGAGCTGTTGCCCAGAGCTTGGTACACAGTCAACGTTCAATAAATACTTGTTGAAGGAATGCTGCAATCAATGTGATCTTCAGAAACAGCTTTGAGAGCTGGGTTCCAGTTCAGGCTGGGTTTGAGGCTGGGCCCTAATGCTCTGGCTTCCTTATTGCGCTGATATCCTGAGTGCGTTTGTTATAGCCAGGAGCTTAGGCGCCTCCTTTCTTCTTGGCGGACACGCCGGACACCGGCGGTGATCTCCCTTCCCTTCTGTTGCAGCGGGGATGCTTCTGGAACGTGCCCATGTGTAACCGTGATGGTGGGGTGGGCTCTGATGGGGGCATTTGTGTACACAGAGCTTTCCTCCCAGCGATTGGGAAGGATCTCCTGCTGAGTCTGTTAATTCCAAGCGGGGGTTGGACCAGACCTGGCTCCGTGATCCTGGGTGGCAGAATCCAGAGCTGGGCTTCTGTTGGCTGGTGTTCCCTCTTTCGGAATCTTCATTACTAATTTGGAGGGTTGGTTGGTGGCAACCTGATCAGGCTCTTAGATAAGCTGTAGATTTTTCTAGTCTTTAGCTGCGGCTTCAAGTGGTCATCCTTTGTTTTCTATTTCTTCTTGAGAAGTGTTAACTGTTTATCTGGGGATGTTAGGACCTGCAACAAACTGCCAGAAACAGTAATTAGTTTGCTGGTTGCCAGTTCTGTAAATCTCAAGCACAGAGCACCCAAGGGCAATTGTCAGACGTTTACATCACCTTCCCATCAGACTCCCGTTTCATCATTGTGTACACCGAGAACTCATATTCCCTTACGTGCCTGATAAGACATTTCTTCATGGTTCCTTACTTCACCTAAGAAGAAGGTAAGCAGTTTATCTATGGAAGAGGAATCTTTTGGGAAACAGAATTCATTTACTAAAATTGTGTTTATTTCTACACACAAAATGCTAAATATTAGTTCAGACAGTTAGTGTTTCTTTGCAGAATCTGTAGTTTCCTTTTTGTTTCCCCAAAAGTGGAGTCAGAGCTCTCAGAAATTAATTGTTCATACACCTTAAGTTTATATCAGAATAATAAGGTCTTTGAGAATTGCATCTCAGGCCAGTCATACTTCCCTACAAGTTCATTGACATACAAGAAAAAATATCTTTACTAAGCAGTTAAAAAGAACA
Source organism: Procapra przewalskii (assembly GCA_006410515.1). Classification (NCBI taxonomy): domain Eukaryota; kingdom Metazoa; phylum Chordata; class Mammalia; order Artiodactyla; family Bovidae; genus Procapra; species Procapra przewalskii. The sequence continues at coordinate 2,651,430 of SJYF01000013.1, read as the reverse complement.
CTTCGGATTTGACTCCAGACTGATGATACCTTGTTTGTGAAACCTGTCCATGCAGATGCCAAGCCTCTCTTTAATGTACTCCTTAGAATAGCATCCTCTCGGTGTCAAGTCCAGTCTGCAGTGGAAATTGAAGAAGATGCTGTCCAGACAATTTAGAATTCCTTGTAAATTAGGAGGACGGTGATAATCAATTTTGAAGTCTAAGCGTGATTCAGCCTCGGTCTTCAATTGGCTCAGCTTTTGTTTTATCCCTTGTTCTTGACTGATTGCAAAAGGCGTTGCCACGCGCTTCTGTTTCCACCTTTCGTGAACGTGGTCGACATCGACTTCCCCAGGGCCCTAGGTGCCTCCCCTCACCGTAGGAGGAAGCGGTTCTGCACGGGCTGACTTTCTCCGGGTTCTGCAGCCTGCTTCCTTCCCATTTTAGCTTCTTTTTAGAGATTCTGACTTGAAAAGAAGCAGACGTCTTCCTTCTATGAGGCTTTTTAGTGGCAGGTGACTAGTGTCGATCAGTATAATTAATCTATGGTACAATTAGATGCACTTTGTTTTCCCAAAGCTGGTTGCAGAGAAAAATAAGAGTTAGAGACAACAGTTTGAGGGAGGAAGAACGTGAGTGAAAAGAACAATGAGGGTAAAGAATTGTGTTGGACTGTGGTATTCTTAAAATTTTAATTTTAGCTTTAAAAATTTTAGCTTTAATTTTAGCTTTGTTTACATTGTGGTACTGGTTTGTGATTAATAGCATCTTGCCCAAGCAAACTGAGGCTGCTGTTAACAATATACAGAACAACATGAAAATCCATCAGGTGCTTCTCTTCCCAAGCTCGGTTGGATTCTGCAATTGTGTTTTATGGCAGCTGAAGGACAGTTTTGGTGGGGGGAGGAGATGGCTACGGTGGATGTGTTCATTATCTGTTTCAGGTGAAGTGCTAAGAGTTTTAAGCGTATTATTTGGGAGGGAAGTTTCCTAAGATTCTGGAAACTTATGTAACTTCTTCAAGGCCACACAGTGAATTTATGCCAGAGCCAGGATATGAACCCGGGGAGACTGCTGGGGAGCTGGGAGCCACTTCGCAACTGGGGATAAAGATGGGAAGAGACAACGCTTTTCTGATTTAACCCAACAGGCTCAGTGCAGTGTAATTTAGGAGGAGACCTGCCTTCTGCCCTGTCCTGTCCTTGGGAACAAGGATGGACGCGTTTGGTCAGCCATCTGCCTGGGTCAGCTGTGTGTTGGCTTGGAGGCAGCGTGGTCTGGAGGACTCCCCGACAGGTCCTGTTGGGAAATTTGCAGTGAGGTTTCCGGCTATTACCTGACTTTACCCTGTGCTAACAAGTTCCTATGGAGTCTGACGGTGGGAAGTGTTTCTCTAAAGACCACTTGACTGACAGCCAGCGTGTGTGGGAACTTGAGACTTTCGTGAATACATTGCTAAAAAACACTGAACAAACAGGCATTTTTTACTCACCTTCCTCTCCTAGTTCTTATTTCCCCCCAAACAACAAGGGAATAAACCGTATCCTTTCTTATCGGCATTCCTTTGTTCTTCCAGTTCCCTTTTTCCTGGAACCACTTTTTTTGTCCACCCCTCCCTGCCAATAAAAACACAGCTTTCTGATGGAAAACCATGAGTATAAGCTTCCTTCAAGACATCTTTCCTGTTACATTTGCCCTATGGATTCTCCTCCAACTCTCTCAAGCAAAGTTGGATTTTCCTTCCATTTTCCCCCTTAAATCCCATTACCCCCATATCTGATAATTCTGCGTATGCTTGCCTCACCCACTGCACGGGGAATTCTTTGACTGGAGGACTTTGTCTTGTTTAGGAGCTTGGGTAAGTGAATGGAGGAACCAACAAGCAGCGGATGAACAGATATACGTGGATTTGCCGGGACTGGTGAGAGTGTGGTACTGGGAAATGGTGGGGGATCCAAGCACTGACGTGTGTGTGGTTCTGGCGACTGGCTCGATGCTCACCAGAACCTCAGCATGATTGCCGCTTGGGGCTGGTTACCTCTTGGTTGTGGGGAGACCGTCCTGTGCCCCGGGGGACGCGTCCCTGGGCTCTGCTCACTAAGTGCCTGTTGCCCAGCTGCGGCAAGCAAGGACACCTCCAGACGTTGCCACGTGCCCCTTGAGAGTCAGAATTGCCCCAGTTGACACCCGCTGTCCTGGGTTACTTTCCGCATCGAGGTGGGACTGCGCGACTGGTTCTCACCAAGAGGACGTGTGTGGGAATTAGAGGCGTCGAGAGGTGGGGTGTTCCTGCCTGTCGGCTCTCTTCCTGGCCTGCTGGCCGGCTGCAGGGGTGCGGGGGAGTCCCGGGGGAAGGAGCCTGGGTCCTGAATGACCGTGTGGAGCAGAGCCTCACGTGCCAGGCTGCACTGGGCTGCAGTGTGAAGACGTTAAACCACGCGGCATTAGCCAGGGAGGCCTGGGGGCACGTGTTTTGGCAGTCAGTCTACCTTTCTTGGGGAATTTCCCCGGTGGCTCAAGGGTAGAATGGTCGGCCTGCAATGCAGGAGCTGTGGGTTCAGCCCCTGAGTCAGGAAGATCCCCCAGAGAAGGAAATGCCAAACCACTTCAGTACCTCACCTGGGAAAGCCCACAGCCAGAGGAGCCGTGTGGGCTGCAGTGTGTGGGGTGGAAAGAGTTGGATAGGCCTTGCGACTAAGTAGCCGTACCCGCTGCCTCCCAACCTTCCCTGACGCTTGGGATTGTGCTGGGGCAGCCGTGCCAGTATTCCAGGTACTGAGTGAAAACACATTCTAATCGTGGACAATGAGAGTTTGTTTGTTTGTTCTTGTGTAGGTAACATCAGTCTTACTGCTAAAATTCTTTTGCTTTCTAAAATTTATCAGAAAATAAGAGGGTGATAAACGTGGATTTATTATTCCACCAGTCTAATAATTCTGACCTGTGAATAACAAGCAGCCCTGAGCTATAAATATTTTCAGTAAAAAGTAATAAAACATCAGATGTCCCAGCAGTTCTCATTTCCCCAGGTAGGAATATGTGTCTGCAACACAAGTTCAAGTTCAAATATTTGGGGCAGTTTATGTTGACTGCGTCTTCATACTGGGGGGTGACAGATGTGGATCCCTGCAGTCACAGCTGCTCCCCACACTGTTAGCGAGTAATCGCTATATGGTGTGATGTGCTTTGAGAATGGACTCACGTATGCTTCTGTGTCGCTTAATGCAGTGGAGTCATGCTCTTTAAAAAGCTGAACCCAAAGGCTCGCTTATCAGACCAGAGTCAGCGCCTCGTACTGGATTTCCTCTGAAGCCATTGATTGTATTTCTGGTGTGTCTGCGTCGAGCCGCTGTCCGGAATGCGTAAGTCAGACGCATTTGGCACGTGTCTGGATGACAACGGCGGGCTTGTTTGCAGGAGACAACGGCGGATTGTGGGTGAGCCCTTCGTTGGCTGAAGCCTTTGTGCTAGAGTCAGTGGTCTCCGTGCCTGCCCTGTTTGCACAGTGTCCAGTCCACTGTGCAAAGAGCCACCCCCAGCGAATGTCACCTGTCCTCTCAATCAAACACTCCCACTCAGCAGATAGAGCAGATTTGGCTTGTTGACTTTAAGATGGTAAAGTCTCTCTTTTTTTTAGAAGAAATCCTGCTAGACGTCTTAAGTACCAAATATTTTTGATTCTTCTGTTTTTCATCCCATATAAAACATTTTCGCAATAATAAGAATAAGAGTAGCTAATACAGTGTTTTGGTCATCTGATGCCAGTAGACGACTCACTGGAAAAGTCGCTGGTGCTGGGAAAGGCTGAGGGCAGGGGAAGAGGGTCCAGAGGATGAGATGACTGGACGGCATCACTGCTGCAGTGAGCATGAACTCGGGCAAACTCCGGGAGATGGTGAGGGCCAGGGAGGCCTGGCGCGCTGCAGGCCATGGGGTCACAAAGAATCGGACACGACCGGGCGACTGAACGACAGGCTGATACAGCTGGCACTAATTCTGTGCTGGCTCTTACGTGCTTTGCAAACAGTGTGTGCGTCATTATTACAGTAGTCTTAAGGGGAAGCTACTATTAATATCTCTAATTTAATTTCTCCATTTTCAAGAAATTGGGGCTCAGAAAGGCTAAGTGATTTACCCAAGGTCACGAGAGGTGTCAGTGCCAGAGCCGGGATTAGAACCCGGCTGTCAGTGGCTCGTGATTTACCCAAGGTCACGAGAGGCGTCAGTGCCAGCGCCGGGATTAGAACCGGCCGTCAGTGGCTCCAGGGTTTATGCTATAAGCCACTGCGGCATGCTGCTGCAGATTCTCCATTCTGTTAAGATGACTCACTTTCTCTGAGATGTCCTGTATCTTTATGACTTCAGCTAACATCTGTATATGATAATTAAAAAGAGTTATTGATGTTATTGCATTATTTTTTGCATGGGTTGAGCATCGTTTCCTTGCTAAGCTGTCAGCTGATGGTCTTGTATCTTCCATAACTCTTGGCACAAATGCTTCCTTGTAAGAAAGTGCTAGTTTAGAGCATTGTTTTGATTATTTTCGTATAGGAGGTGGGGCTTCCCTGGTGGCCCCAAAAGTAAAGAACCCACCTGCCAGTGCAGGAACCGTAAGAGACACAGGTTCTATTCCCGGGTGGGGAAGATCCCCGGAGAAGGAAATGACAGCCCACTCCAGTATTCTTGCCTGGAGAATCGCATGGACAGATGAGCCTGGTGGGCTACAGTCCCTAAGGTCACAAAGAGTCGGACACGACTGAGTGCCTAACACACACACACACAGGAGGCTGCCTCTGCAGGAGGAAGAACAGTGTGTATGCGTGGGACTCAAACGCCGGCTGATAACTGGATGAAGTGGCCTTGGAATTCAGACGGGGACAGACGGCTTCCTGCCAGAGAATGACTTCCTGGAAGAAGTGGCATTTAATGATCCCTGGGAAGGGGGGTAGTCGTCTGGACAGGCGGGCAGGTGCAGTGGAATTCTGCAGCAACAAGGGGTAAGGGAGGGTGGATCTTCCCTTCTGCACAACAGAAGATGCTCTCTGACTGAAGTGTGGAGTAAGCAGGACTTGTAGGGGAGGATTATGATGGTTGGTGGAGAGGGGCTTTGGGATTTATTTGGCAGGAAGCCACTGATGACGCGGGGGAGGACGAGGTGTGGAGCTGCGCTCTCAGAAGCCTAATCTGGCCGTGGTGAGTGTGGATCAGGGGGGAAGGATAAAGGTGGGGAGGCCAGTGGGGGCCAGAGCAGAGGCGAGGAGATGGACTCCCGGGGAGGGGCCACAGGAGTGGGAGGGACAGGTGAACACAGGAGGCGTTCCAGAGCCAGAATCAGTAGGATTTCAAAGACCGATTGAGGGCTGAGAGGGAAACAGGTTTTCACGTTTGAGGTCCTAGGTGAAGAAGGGTGGTAACAAATGTGAAACCGCAGGGGAAGGACTGAGGTGGGAGACGTCAAGAGTCCACCGTGGGAATTTAGCAGCAAGGCCAGAGCCGCCGCTTGGGGAGTAACCCACATCCACGTGGTCTCTACGAGTCTGAGGTTGAACCGTGTCGCCAGTGGGAGAGAGACCCTCTCGAGGGCTGGCTGTGCGAGGACAGAGGTCAAAAGAATGGTGGGAACAAGGGAAAGGCTACCTGGAGCAGAGGGTGCTTGACTGTGTTGAAAACGGAAAGTTGTTTCTGACTCCACATTAGCGCTTCCCTGGTGGCGCTTTCAGGTCGTCACGTCGCTTGATTTCTGTTTATCACTCCCGGGCTGGTTACGGTTTCTTCTCGATTTAAGACGTTTTACAGACTGTGCGTGACGATTGCTGTCTGTGGGGCCCTGCCTGAAATATGGGGACCCTGGCTGGAAGGCCCTTTCCTCATCTGAGCCGGGTCGCTCTGGCCCGCGTGCATGCCTCTCTGTGGCCCTGTGGACTGTAGCCCCCCAGGCTTCTGTCCATGGGATTGTCTAGGCAGGAATCCTGGAGTGGGTTGCCATTTCTTGCTCCAGGGGGTCTTCCAACCCGAGGATCTTCCCTTGGCAGGTGGACTCTTTGCCACCGCACCAGTTGGGAAACTCGCCAACCCCTGGCTTGGGGCCAGCCAACCTGCTCGCTCTCGAATGGAATTCTGTCCTTCTGTCCTTTTCTTCTGGGCTCCCCAGGTGGTGGCAGTGGCAAAGAGCCCGCCTGCCGATGCAGGAGGTGCCAGGGACGCGGGTTTGACTCCTGGATGGGGAAGATCCTCTAGAGAAGGAAATGGCAACCCACTCCAGGATTCTTACCTGGGAAATCCCGTGAACAGAGGAGCCTGGTGGCCTGCCATCCATGGGGCCACGAGGAGTAGGACACAGCTGCGCACACGCACTCTCTGCTCCTCCATTCTACGCCATCCTGTCACTCAAAGGATAACTCTTCCCTACTCAGACTCCTTCACGGAATCCCCAGTTACTATTCCAGCGTGTGTGCTCAGTCCTGTCTGACTCTGCGACCCCGTGGAGGGTAGCTCTCCAGGCTCTTCGGTCCATGGGATTCTCCAGGCAAGAGCACTGGAATGAGTTGCCATTTCCTTCTCCAGGGGATCTTCCCAATCCAGAGACTGAACTCGTGTCTCTCACCTCTCTTGCATTGGCAGGTGGGTTCTTTCCTGATTGCGCCCCCGGAAGCCTTGATGTGGCCCCTGAAAGTGGCCTTTACTGCCTTCTGTGCGTGTCAGACCCTGGTGCAGGTCCTGGGCGTGGCCAGCTGCGGAAAGAAGGTGGGTGTGGGCTCTTCGAGGGCTGGGTCCACCTTATTCTTCTTTGCATTCTGATGACCTAACTTATTATTTTTTTGACCAGTAAATATGAGTGTGACTGGCTATGCCTGAAGGCAATGGCACCCCACTCCAGCACTCTTGCCTGGAAAATCCCATGGACGGAGGAGCCTGGTGGGCCCCAGTCCATGGGGTCGCTAGGAGTCAGACACGACTGAGCGACTTCACTTTCACACACTGGAGAAGGCAATGGCAGCCCACTCCAGTGTTCTTTCCTGGAGAATCCCAGGGATGGGGGAGCCTGGTGGGCTGCCGTCTTTGGGGTCGCACAGAGTTGGACACGACTGAAGCGACTCTGCAGCAGCAGCAGCAGTCTCCTTAGGGAGCAGAGCTCTAACTCTTTCTTGTATTTCCCGTGCCCTTTTGGATATCTTCGTGGATTCTGGTCGATTAAAGGCAGTGTCCTCAGAAAGCCCCCTCTCTGGGAACACTGCATCTTGACAGCTGAAGCTCGTGTCTGCACTCGGAAGGGTACTATGTTAGTCACTACCTTTGACTTTGTTTGTACTTGTCCACTATTGGAAAGACGTAGTGACTATCTTGATAGACTCTTCTCTTGACGTGGTCTTGGGTTGTGGCCGCAAGGACAGTCTCAGGGCACATTGCCACGAACTTTATGTTCAACCCAGGGGTTTTCCCTTTGGGTTTAAGCTAAGATGTTGCATTAGGTTTTCCGGGAACAAAAATATACTCAGAGCCCAAGTGGGTGCAAATAATAGTGGAAGCATGAAATTCATTTTTATATTTTTCTAAAATGAACTTAATCAGACAAAATTCATTTAGTATGGTATGAAAAATGGTTGTGGATAAACAGAATGAAACTATGCTTATTAAGGTGGATTAGGAAAATACTTTGGGGAGTAAAGCAGCTTTAATTTTCCTTTCCTGAGGTTTGTTTACTAATAGAATCTTGGCTCCGTCAGCCTCAAAAAACTCCTAGCAGGTAGTACTGATTAAATGGAATCTGCTGGTCCGGGGTCTGGCCTATTTCATTTTCTCAGAAAACAAGCCCACTTTCTCTGGGTTATGGAGAAAGAACTTTTACTCCTTCAGAGAATGTTCAGTGGGCTGATGATCATAACTAACTTGTGAATAGTGAGAGTTTAGTATGTTGGGAGAGAAAGAAGCAAGTGAGGGCGCTGGCCCCAGTGCTGTAAGAGGTAAGGCCTGCCAGTCTTTAAGTATGGAGACTGCAAAATTTGGGGTAAAGTATTAAATATTTTTGAATTGGATTTGTACTCTTATAAGTGAAAAAATGGCTACTATGTACTTCAGTTAGATTCAGTCTCTCAGTCATGTCCGACTCTTTGTGACCCCATGGACTGCAGCACAACAGACCTCCCTGTCCATCACCAACTCCCGGAGCGTGCTCAGACTCATGTCCGTCGAGGTGGTGCTGCCATCCAGCCGTCTCATCCTCGTCCCCTTCTCCTCTCACCTTTGGTCTTTCCCAGCATCAGTGCCTTTTCCAGTGAGTCAGTTCTTTGCATCAGGTGGCCAAAGTACTGGAGTTTCAGCTTCAGCATCAGTCCTTCCAATGAATATTCAGGACTGATTTCCTTTAGGATGGACTGGCTGGATCTCCTTGCAGTCCAAAGGACTCTCAAGAGTCTTCTTCAACACCACAGTTCAAATGCATCAATTCTTTGGCGCTCAGCTTTCTTTAATAGTCCAACTCTCAGATCTGTACATGACTACTGGAAAAACCATAGCTTTGACGAGACGGACCTTTGTTGGCAAAGTAATGTCTCTGCTTTTTAATATGCTGTCTAGGTT
>SJYF01000013.1:2617365-2633789 GCA_006410515.1 Procapra przewalskii | reverse complement strand
GGGCGGGGGCTGCAACAGGAGGCGGAGGAGACAGAATTGGAGGCTGCTTCCAGAGTCGCCAGCCTCTCCGGGCAGGCTCCTGTCCTGGGGCACGTGGTTGCTCTTCAGTCGCTCAGTCGTGTCCGACTCTCTGCGACCCCATGGACTGCAGCACCCCAGGGTCTCCTGTCCATCACCAGCTCCTGGAGCTTGATCAGACTCACGCCCATCGAGTCACTGATGCCATCCAGCCACCTCATCCTCTGTCGTCCCCTTCTCCTCCGGCTTCAATCTTTCAACATCGGGGTCTTTTCCAGTGAGTCGGCTCTTTGCATCAGGTGGCCCCCATAGTGGAGCTTCAGTCTCAGCATCAGTCCTTCCAATGAGTATTTGGAGTTGATTTCCTTTCACAGTCACATGGTTGTAGGGACAGCAGGTCCAGGTGGCTTGAGGGACAGCGAGGAAGCCAGGAGTCCAGTGAGCCTCAGAGCTGAGGGCTAAGGAGCCAAGAGCGGGTTCAGGTACAGGCAGCGGAGCCGGGGCAGGAGGCCACAGCGGAGCCAGGATTCAGAGGAGCTGGGGGGGGTGGTCCCGGGGGCTGTACCAACACCACCCCAGTGTCTCCACGGAGGGTGCGGCTGGTCCTGGAAACCGGGGTGGCTGGGTCAGCAGAGGGGGTTCTGGCTGTGGGAAAGGAGGGCTGGGACAGACCAGGTCCGAGGCAGAGCGTTTGCTGCCCTGCTCCACTCTGGGTCCTACCCTGCTTTGTTTATTTCAGTAGATTCAGTAACAGTGAAGACCCCAGGAATAAAGCCAGGCCCATACCCGCCACCTCAGCACAGAGCAGAGCAGTTAAAACAAAAACTATTCTTTTTCTTAACAAAACTATTCTTAACTGAAGGATAACTGTTTTACAATACTGAGTTGGCTTCTGCCAAACAGCAGCATGAATCAGCAGCAGGTGTCTGTCGCCTCGCGCTTGAACCTCCCTCCCATCCTCCTCCCCTTCCCGCCCCTCTAGGCTGTTACAGGGCCCTGTTTGAGTTCCCCAGTCAGACCTCGAGCTCCCAGCGGCTGGCTGTCTTGCATGCGGCAGGGTGTGTGTATCCTCGCTCCTCTCCCCATCCACCCCGCCTCCCCGCTCCTCCCCCAGTCCCGCCCGGCGTCCAGAAGCCTGTTCTCTATCAGACTGGAGCAGTTTTTGCTGCTGCTGTGTTATTTTACTTATTTGATCATTTATAATCACGGGGCATTACTTTGGCAGACACTATTGAATGTAGATGTTTATACACTTCCACGACAAATTTACTTTTAAACGACTATTGATTAACAGGGCTGAGGCTGAGAGGTGTTTTGCGATACGGTATCACCCAAAAATAGAACGAACAAAGACCCACAGTCAGATTTTTGATTGCTGGCCAGGGCCCGGAAGTGGAGAGTGGGATTATTTGCTACTTTTGTGCCTCTGTGTGATTAGAACACGACCGCGAACGGTAGGCGTGGTCCTTTATAAGAAGTAACAGTGGGTTAGGAGGCGGACTGCGGGGACCACGGCAGACTGCGAGGGACCTGCAGCTGCTTGGAGAGAAAAATCCCATTTACATGGCAGTTGGAAATATACTTCCTTTCGAATTGAAGTCAAGTTGCTCAGTCGCGTCTGACTGTTTGAGACCCCGTGAACTGTAGCCTGTCAGGCTTCTCTGTCCATGGGATTTTCCAGGCAAGAGTACTGGAGTGGGTTGCCATTTCCCGCTCCAGGGGATCTTCCCAACCCAGGGATCGAACCCTGGTCTCCTGCATTGCAGGCAGACTCCTTACTGGCTGAGCCATGAGGGAAGTCTTTTGCCCTTTTACTTCATTTTGCCCGGATTCAAATCAGAATATTCTGAGGCCCTAAAGTTCAAAGGCAAAGCCCAGGCAAAATATATGACAGTGTTTGATATAAAAATTATTTAGGTTTCACCATGGAAATGAAATCAATGAGACGCACCGGGTGGTGTCCTGGAGGAGTATTTGAAGTAAGGAATTCGGCGAGCTGGGTTCATTGTGACTTAACTTTGGGCTCACCTTTCAATATCCTAAGTTTCCTTTTTCTCTTCAGCAAAATACAAGAATTTCCATTTCTAATACACCGTCTTCCCCTTCTAGTATTGAGGGCTATCCAACGAGTCATGCACAAAACAGTCTGAAAACTGAGTTGTACAATGATGAGCAGGGGTTACCAGCATGAAGGTAAAAAGTCAGATTCCTTCTCTTTGATACCTGTTTCCCTATGTCAGTTTTAAATTATATTCATGGCAGAGTTTTGATAGAAAAATCCTGTTTTTCCCTCGTTTTACTACTTAATTAATTTAAAACGCTATCCTGAGTAATAGCGGTGTCTCTGGATGAGGGCGGTTCAAAGGCGGGGATTGTGCAGAAGGATGTTTGTAAATAATGCTTGGGTAACACACCGTTGTGATAATTACGGCTTTCTGAAGATGAGTTTTATAGCAAGTCCTCAATTTTCCTGTCACTTTTTTTTTCTCCCCTGAGCTTTCCCACTTAAGCTGGTGTATTTGTTCCATGGAGCTAGCAGCTCAGGGAGCTAAGTCCTGAGAGAGCTCAACAGCTCTTTCAGTCAGCTTTCTTTTTTCTGTGGCTGCTTTTCCCAGCTCTCGAGAGGACAGAGGTTGCCTCCCCTCTCTGTGGAAAGTAGCAAAGTGGTGCCCTTTCTCCGGTGCCAGTGAATCCCTGGATCAGGGTGACCTTGAAAGTTCTGTTCAGTGGCCAGAAGGGCCCTAGTGACGATGTCCGTGTGGGATCTGAGTCCCGGGAGTAACCTCCCCACCCATCCCTTCCAAGCTGGTGCTTGGGAGGCTCTGAGTGCGAGAGGCAGCCGGAAGGAAGGCCCTCCTGTGGACAGTCTCCCAGGGCCTCCCGGCTCCGTAGCTTTCCCGGCAGAGGGACCTGGTGTGGATAATCTCCCAGGGCCTCCCGGCTCCGTAGCTTTCCCGGCAGAGGGACCTGGTGTGGATAATCTCCCAGGGCCTCCCGGCTCCATGGCTTTCCCAGCAGAGGGACCTGGTGTGGATTCCACCGTGTTTGCTCACCAGCTTACTTGTGTTCTCCAGCGTTTAGTTGTTACGAGTTTCAGATGTCAGCTTCATTTCTTCTTTTTACTCACCAACTCAATCAGAATCTAATTTCAGATAGAAGTCAGCCAGTGAATTCTGTTGATGGGTCTTTGGAAAGCTGTTACTGTTGGAATTAGAGGGGCCCTTGGAGGTCCTCTTAACCAGCCCTCTTCACCGTACAGATGAGAACTCTGAGCTTCAGAGAAATTGAGTGATGATGGGTCCAGGTTCTACAGTGAGTCAGCGATCAGAGTCAGGGCGAGGAGCCAGGGCTCTCACGGCCTGGAAACACGGTGCGGTCATGTGAAGTGTGGAGCAGGGAGGCCCTGGGAGGGGTGTGCCCGTGCGTTCAGTCAAGTCCAACTTTTTGCGACCCCAATGACTGTAGCCCGCCAGCTTCCTCTGTCCATGGAATTTTCCAGGCAAGAATACTGGAGAGGGTTGCCATTTCCTCCTCCAGGGGATCTTCCTGACCCAGGGATCGAACCCGAGCTTCTTGCGTCTCCTGCTTTGGCAGGAGGATTCTTTACCTTGCGGTTTGCATTCTTCCACATGACCTTTACAAGCCCTGTTTTGCTGCTGTGTTACAGTTTTGGGGACAGAGACAATGAGTTCTCTTAGTCAGGAAAATCACGCAGGTTGCTGATGCTATACCAGTTGCATTCTGATGCAATGCAACATTGATTTTTTTTTTTCTTCACCACTGTTTTCACATTAAATTGAACACAGACACAGGCAAGGTATAAGCTTGGCAGTGAGATTTGCTTAGCTTGTTTATTTTCTCCCATTGTTAAATTGCCTATGATTCAACATCGGGTTCTCTCCTCCATGATGTGTGAGTGAGAGGAGGGGATGGGAGATCCCAGGCTTCACGGTGTTAGAATATCCTGATGACCCAGCTGCAGTCACATTGCACACCAGGGGACCAGCCATGAGGCTTTAAATGCCACCCCCTCAGCCCTCTCTGATGGCTCCCTGAGAGCTCAGCTGGTAAAGAATCCGCCTGCAACGCAGGAGACCCCGGTTTGATTCCCAGGTCAGGAAGATCCCCTGGAGAAAGGAAAGGCTACCCACTCCAGTATTCTGGCCTGGAGAATCCATGGGCTGTATAGTCCATGGGATCACAAGAGTCAGACATGATGAGTGACTTTCACTTTCAGCCCTCTCTAGTTCTCTCACTTGAAAGAAAGAGAGAAGGGACCATGGGTGATCGCCAGGGGGACAGTGTTCTGTGTTTTCTAAACAGGTTGTTTCAGACATGGAGAAAGTGGAGGTCCTTGCTTGTAAATGGAGGTCCTTGCTCGGTCGTGTCCGACTCTTTGCCACCCCATGGACTGCAGCATGCCAGGCTTCCCTGTCCTTCAGTATTTCCTGGAGTTTGCTCAAACTCATGTCCATTGAGTCTGACACTATCCAACCATCTCATCCTCTTTCGCCCCCTTCTGCCCTCAATCTTTCCCAGCATCAGGGTCTTTTCCAATGAGTCGGCTCTTCGTGTCAGGTGGCCAAGGTACTGGAGCTTCAGCTTCAGCAAGTTCGGATTGTTTTCCTCCTTTAAAACTGAGAGCTGGGTCCCTTGCCCATATACTTTCTTTTCTTCCTTTGAGTTTTACTGAACTTATTATTCTCTTGCTTCCGTTTTATGCTTTGGTAGTTCCTTCCCCAACCAGGGATCAAACCCACACCCTCTGTGCTGGAAGGCGAAGTCTTGACCTTTGGGCCACCAGGAAAGCCCTCCTCTCCCATAGACTTTCTTGTGAGACCGAGCTGTCCGATCGTTGTTAAGGTGGAGTCTGCGTAATGAATCTCTGCCTCCGTGCCCTGTTGGTTTTGCTGGACCAAAGGGAAGGGGTCAGACTCGAGGCAGGCTTACCAGCGAGGGTGCACAGAACTGGAAATTTCCACTTGGCATTTGTGGCTGAGGAGCTGTGATAATGACTAGGGCAGAGTTGAAACACTTCTTGTTAACGGGGTGGTGAGAGCCTGGAAAATAGTATCGCAGACACTGCCTTATCTGGGGAGGCAGCAGGGGTGGCTGCAAGAAGTGGGGCCTGGGATTACGAGACCAGGTTTGAATTCAGGCCCATTCCAGACGGGGATCGTGGGTAAGGCGTGCAGCCTTGAGCCTCAGTTTTCTTTGAAAGGTGACGGTGGTGGGCAGAGGGCCGAGCATTGTGGGGATGGCAGTGACGCGGGCATGGCAGTGACGCGGGAATGGCAGTGACGCGGGCCTGACTCGGACATCCTGAATGTGGGCCCCAAAGACGTCCTGTTCTAATCTCTGAAATCCATGAATGTTGCTTTACGCTGTAAGAGGGACTCTGTGGAGCCAAATAAGGGTATGGAAATGGAAAGGCTACCTGTATTATCTGAGTAAGAGTTGGACACGACTGAGCGACTGCACAGCGAGTCTCCGCACGGGGTCCTCATGAGGCTTCCCTGGTGGCTCAGTGAAAGAGCCTGCCTGCCAGTCCTGGAGATGTGGGTTCAGTTCCTGTGTTGGGAAGGTCCCCTGGTAACACACTCCTGTATTCTCGCCTGGGAAATCCCATGGACAGAGGAGCCTGGTGAGCTATAGTCCATGGGGTCGCAAAAGAGTTGTACATGAGTTAGCGACTAACCAGCTTCCTTATAGGAGGGAGAGAGGGACGCAGCTGAGGATCTAAGGAAGAGCTGTTTCTTATAATCATGGGTAGCCATTGAGAGACTTAGAGAACAGGTCAGAGGAAGATTGTTGGCCCGTTGCTGGTGCTCCCAGTGGTCCCCTGGAGTGGACGTGGTTCTCTGATTGATTGGCTGTGTGGTCAGTCATGTGTCAGAGCACACGGGTGGTTGGGCATCTCCATTTGTTGGGGTCCCTGGTCCTTGCCCAGTTGGAAATCCCTGAGTGCCAGGAGACCTCACAGGTGAAAGGTGGGGCACGGTTGCCATGTGGGAGCTTCAGGGAGCTTGCACCAGACCCCTGAGCTCAGAGAAGCACTTGGTTATTTTATGATTCATGGAATTGTTTATTTTATAACTTATCTTTTTAGGTCCCATTCACAATGCTACCGACTTGCTTATTTCCCTTACTGACACGAGTTCTACCTTTTTCCATAGAAAGCGGTCTGAAACGAAGTCTTCTTTTCCCAAGACTTTCCTTGGTATGCATTTCTCGTGCTGCGATCAAGCCTGTGGAGCTTGGCCCTGCTTTCCAGCACCCTGGGTTTCGTTAGCGATTAGAGCTACTAGTCAAGTTTGGTGGGATCATGACAACCGTGCGTGTTATTTTCAACTCTGCTTTTCCAGAAAAGAATTATTTTCAAGACAGAAAAATTCTAGAGAATGCTCAAGAAAAGTTTGCACTTTCACCAGACCCACTTAGAGCTGCTTATGAAAAACGATAAGGAGAATGATAATGATGGTAATGATTGCGATGATTACATTTGCTTTCGAGAGGTTACTCCAGGCCAGACGGTGTCCTGAGGGCTTTGCACGCATGCTCCCATGCTGTCACCCAGCAGTCGTATGAGGTCATGCTTTCTTAGTTTTCACTTTTTACAGAGAAGGGGCACTAAGGCATAGCAGGGCTGGATGTATTGTTTAAGTTCAAATGATGTTCAGGTTCAAATGGCTCGTCAGTGAAAGGTCTAGCATCTTATTTCCAGGTGAGTGTGACTCAGACTTGCTTTCCGTGCCGCTGTATTACTGCCTGGGGACAGAATCCACAGTTAGGAGGTTGGAAACGAAGATCCTCTGAAGGAAACAGGAAGGGTATATTAGCTAACTCACCTCAGTTTGTCCCTGGCAGGTTTGAATGAGGAAGCATCCTACTTATCCTGGAGTTAGGGACATGGAGCTGCTGAGAAACTGCGGATTGCCTGAGGCCTCAAAGTAAATCATTGATAGAACTTAATCCAGAAGCCGGGTGCTCCTCCAGCTCAGTCGATGGGGCTTCAGTCTACTCAGCTGCACAGCCTACGGTGGTTCAGCTGCATGGATGACAGAGAGATCTGTTTTTCTTTGGGTCATCTTAAGTCAGAAGTTTAAGAATTTTCAATCTGGAGTCATTTCTAAAGCTTCCTTTTCTGCTTTTCCCGCTTTGGAAAACTGCACAGGCGTTGGCGTCTGCGCGGAAGTCCCTTTGCGGGGCTGCTGGGAGCAGGTGCAGGTGGCCTTCTGGAGCTCTGTGGGCATTTGCTCCGTGACTGCTCACCTACTCTGCATTTGAAACAACTTTGGAAGTGAGAGCAGGGCTCTTGGGACTATAGTCGTGGGTCTAGGGGATTCTTCAGAAAAATTGTGGAAGCAATGATATTTCTCGCCAAGTGTTGAAAAATCTTGAAACTAACTAGTGTCATGGGACAGAGAGAGACTTGGGGCAAAGTCAGTGGGAACCTGTTTTTCCTGCCGTCTCCTCGGATTTAGTTGGCTGCTGTGACAGAAGGCCCGAAGCAGTTTTTAGTCAACTGTCTAGGGTGTGCTTGGCATGGTTCTGGACGCTGGGGAACCAAGTAAGATGAACAGGGAACTCATGTTCTGGGGGCTTAGACTCCATGCGAAACCGAATAAATCGCTTACATGAAGTATTAGAAAGTGGTACGTGTGTGGGGAAAAATAACCGAAGAGGGGAAAGGGACGCTGGGAGCATTGGAACCTGTGCTCTGGCCGGCAGAGGAAGCTGTCTAAGAAAGGTGCTGAGCACAGGCCTGCCGCAGCCCAGGAGGGAAGATGCATGTGCGTCTAGGGAAGTCTACGCAGAGGGCAGGGCCCGCCGGGACGGAGGGAGCAGGGTGGTCAGGGGTGTCCCTGGCGCACGATGGGGTCGGACGGCACGGTGTCCTGCGGGCCCTGCAAAGGCTTGGGCTTTACTTCTCACACGAGGGACCCTTGTGGGGCTTCTGGAAGGTGGTTATTGCAGCTTCCTCTGACATTTTCCATTTTCATTTGTTTGTTTTTGGCTGTGATGGGTCTTCTTTTCTCTCGCAGAGGGTGGCTCTGCGTTCTTGTCGAGGAGCTCGGGCTCCAGAGCGTTCAGGCTCCTGTGGTTGCAGTGCGTGGCAGCGGTCGCGGTTCCCGGACTCTGGAGCACAGGCTCAGTTGTGGCGCGCGGGCTTAGTTGCTCCCAGGCATGTGGGATCTTCCCCGACTTGGGAGTGAACCTGTGTCTCCTGCGTCAGCAGGCAGACCCTGAGCCACCGGGGAAGCCCTGCTCTGACTTTTGTTGTCACGCCCTTTGGGCTTTGCTGGTGGGTCAGAGGGTAAAGGGTCCACCTACAATGCAGGAGACCCAGGTTCTTTCCCTGGATGGGGAAGATCCCGTGGAGAAGGGCATGGAAACCCAGTCCAGTCTTCCTGCTTGGAGAATCCTAGGACAGAGGAGCCTGGTGGGCTACAGCCCGTGGGGTTGCAAAGAAGGGAACACGTCTAAGCAGCTAACAACCAAACGGCTAGCATTCCTCTGGCTGCGGTACTGGGAGCAGGCGGCAGGAGTGAAGGAGGGGACAGGCCCATCAGAGGCAGGAGCAGTGAGCCAGGTGAGAGGGGTGGCAGCTTGGACCAAGGTGGGGTCAGTGGAGCAGAGAGTGGATTTATGACCCTCTTAAAAAGATGAAGCTGAGGGGGGTGGATGGAATATGAGGTGTGTCCGAGAGAGGCGACCCAGAGGATGCTGAGGGCTTTGGCTTGAGCTGCTGGAAGGACGGAGCTGTTCAGAGGATGCAGGGTCAGTAGAGTCAGTAGCTGAGATGGGGAGGATTGTGGGGAGAGCAGGTTTGTGGGCGAGTTGGGGGCGGGGGCAAGAATTCCATTCCGTGAGAAGTCTATGAGAAACCCCCGTGGTGAACTCAGATGGGGCTGCCGGCCACGTTTGAATGGCAGTTTTTCGTTTCGAATTATAGCACCCTTGGTGGCTGGCTTCCTCTGAGGTATGTTTTAGGAAAAAGAAACGTCTACACCGTGGCTGTAGTGATTTCGAGAGTAAGCCTCAAGGCAGAATATGCAGCGCCCGTATGTTCCACTGATGCAAAACCGTCTCAGCGTAGTTAACGGATTCAGGACACTTGCAGGAGTTTGTTTTGAGCCAAGAGACTTTCGGCACTTCTGCCAGCCTGACGGTAACGACACCAAACCTTTTTAGAGCTATGCTGCCTGTTACGCCATCAAGCAGAGGGTTTCAAGCCAGCCGCCAAAGCGGGCCTTCCGCAAATGGAGAGCGTTCTTTTAGCGAAGCCGGGTGCTGGTGTGCTGAAGGCTTTGCTGCCCTTAAGGTGTGTGCTTTCTGTCTAGTGTTATTCTGTAACGTCTTCCTTGTGCTCCCTCCTACTCGCTTCTTTCTCTTTATTTCTGAAAGTTCTGTTTTCTTGTCGGCAACATCACTGTTGCTCCTAAAGTGAAGTTAGACGACGCGTCGGGGAGAAGCGCCAGTGTTCTTGAGCAGCTGTTACAGGCTGCCCACCGGGTGCCTTCCTAACCCGTGTGATCCTCAGAGCAGCATTTTGAGATAGGTGTAGCTGTTTTTGCGTATCAGACAAGGAATCTGAAATCAGTGGGGCCTGAAGCTGAGTGGCCGCAGAAGTGGAGTTTCCGGTTCTGGACAGTGAACCTCCCAGGCCCGGGGCCCCGGCTCGGCCAAGCTGAATTTTCTCTTTGCACAGTTCGGTGCTCCTGGGTGTCACTGCACTGCTTGGTCTGCCTTACCCAGGAGGTGACGCTACGGGTCCTCGGGGGCTTCCATTCCAGCAGACGTTGCGGAAGGAGAGACGTGGGACAAGCGTGGCGGGTGGGGGAAGGCTGTGCTCCGAGAGTGTGCGTGTGTCCTGGGACCACCTTTCACCCCACCTCAACCTCTCGGCCGAAGAGGCGTCCAGCCAAGGAGACGGTGAGGAGGCTCTTTGCGGTAGCACAGCACCAAGTGAGGCCTGAGGTCGGGCTGAGACTGGATGAGGTGAGGCTGTGCGGGCGTAGCGGTGGCAGAGGCGGGGGGGCCGGTGGGGGCGGCCCGCTCTTGGGTGCTGACTGGCCCTTGTGCCTTTGGTGGCTTTAGTCCACGATGTTGTTGCCACTTTTCAAGATAGTCTTTGGGATTTTAAAAAAGGTTCAGGAAAAAGCCAAGGATAAGAGCCAGCACTGTTGGACTGAGAATTATGAAGTGTGCACTGGCTAAATTTTTTGAGTGGGTTCTCGAGACTAAACGGGCTACCCTGGTGGCTCAGATGGTGAAGAATCGGCCTGTGATTCAGGAGACCCCAGTTCAACTCCTGGGTCGGGAAGATGCCCTGGAGAAGGGAATGGCTACCCACTCCTGTGGGTTGCAGAGAGTTGGACCTGACTCAGTGACTAACGCTTTCCACTTTTCATGGGACCAAACAACAATGGACAGGTTCCCCATATGCAAAGGTTATTAGGAGATGGTTTTAACTGGGAAGACTGTCAGCCCAGCTGCCTCTGCCTCTGCTATAAGAAGCCAGTGTCTCAGAGAGTAGGGTGTGTGAGTACTTAGAGGGTGGTCACCCAAACTGGGCAGTGTCTGCAAGTACAGATAAATGTATCTACCCGTGTAAGGTGAGCTGATAGAACAGCTGTCAGAACCTGTTGTAAGGGAAGAAAACTTTTTGACTATAAATGTTAAATTTCAGCGCCTAATTAGTTGAAAGGTCGATGTTTTCTAGCACAGATGCCCCCAGGTGGCTGGTTTGAGTGGCGGCTTGAAGGACGCGCTCTGTATGCCCCGCTGGCATGGGGCTGGCGTGTGGGCTTGGTGAGATAGCTGGGAGCCGACTTCATTGTCCACTGAGTTTTATCTCACGTTCCTAGCATTTCCCTTCCTCCACCGCACGACCGGAGCTGTCACCCCTGTAAATGAACAAGAAAATCTTCTTAACCCAGCCTCTCTCCTGGCGTAAAAATCCTGCAGTATCACCAGCATCGTTCCGCCCTCAGGTCACTCCTGGCCCCTGGGAGGGATAGAGGGAACGGAATGAATGAAATAGGCCCTTTGTTACTTGCCTTTTGCATAAACTGTTCATCACTGGGGT
Organism: Procapra przewalskii; assembly: GCA_006410515.1. Taxonomy (NCBI): domain Eukaryota; kingdom Metazoa; phylum Chordata; class Mammalia; order Artiodactyla; family Bovidae; genus Procapra; species Procapra przewalskii. Next base: position 2,622,679 of record SJYF01000013.1, on the reverse strand, counting down.
AAGAAAGGTGAATAAATGCCTTTTTGCAAGGCTGCTGTGAATATCTTAAGAGGTCATCAGCGCTTTAAAAACTAGGATAATATGCATTTTGCAAATTCCCTTGAGAGAACAAGTTTCACTCCATCTTACTGCTCTCCTTGGAGGTAAAAGTTTTAAGCACATAGGACCCACAGACCCATGCTTTCAGTACTCCTTAAAAATATATATATATTATTGGAGTTGCTTTATACCTCTTACTCCTCATCACCCTCCAGAGTTACTGGGTAGATGCGAGATGAGTAGTTTGGTAGACTGTGTGCTGGGAGTGTAGGAAGGGGAGCTTCTCTTCCAGGTAAAACGTCAGACCCAAGCACGCTGCTGACACCGAACAGCAAAACACGTGAGCAGAGCCCACCAGCGCGAGGCTGGCTTGTCACGCCAGGCTGTGTGATGGGCGGCCTTTGCCAAGTCAAGGGTGGCAGTAGGGGATCACTTTTATCATTTCCAGCGTTCTGTTCCTGATAACTCTTTGAATTACTTGGGATTTTATAAAGGACATTTGCTCTTGAATTTGACTTTGGCTCTCATACGAAATGATAACCTGGTCTGTGCTCCGTAGAGTCTTACTATGCCTTTTAGACAGCTAGAATACCATTTAGGGCTTTTTATACCAGAGCGCCATTCCTAAGGGAAGTTGATAACTAATTTGGTGAGGCTTGACTTGAGAAACCAGTAGAAATGGCTAGAAGTAACACTGGGAACCGAAGTCATTTCTAGCTGGAGCTGGTTTTTCTGTGGGAGTGTGCATGAGTTCTAAAGAAAATAGCCCTACCAATCGCTCAGAAATGGTTATCCACGTTCCCCTGGTACAAGCCCAGGTGAGTCACTCCACCATCCTTTCCGTAGCCGGTCGGCCAGCACCTAGCCAGGTCTGAGCTTTGCGATGCAGGACACTTGGGAGGAAGCCCACCTCACCCACTCCCATTCTGAGGAGCCGGGTGGCTGATGGATGCTCGGGACGCCCGTTCGGGTCCGTCTAGAGCCTATCAGGAAACAAAGGGACTGGGTGACGGTCACCCGGGAAGGCACTCCGTAGTCAGGCGTTTAACCTTTGGCCACGAAGGAAGGGTCAACCACAGGGGAGCCTCCTGTGGGGCCTAATTTTCATGAAAACAAGTCTCCGGGGAACCACAGCCCTGTGCCTCTTGGCCTGAGTCTGACAGCCGCCAGGCTTATTAAAGAAATGGCCGCAGAGAAACAGCGGGCGGCTGGGACACGGGAGAGCGTGCTCTGCTGCGCGTGGCCGGCTGTCAGTTACTGCAACTGCGCTGCGAGTCGGGAACTGGGCCACACGCGTCTTTGAGGAAATGTTCATAATGTGGACTTATTCTGATCCTTGTTGTGTCGGTTGAAAAACGAAACAATGGCTTGTTCATAACACATTGTTGAGTAGGAAGAAAAGTAGTGATGGGAATTGCTGGGTAAGTGAATAGCAGAGTGACTATGGCAAGATTTGTGGTAAAATTAATGCAAACCCTTAAAAAAATAACTGAGTTGAGTTTTATGATTTACTGTTATTGTCTTTGTTCTGACTTTGAAGTAATACCTTCCAGTGTAGCCCTTGGGTCAAATCCAGCCTGACTCCTGTTTCTATAAATAAAGTTTTATTAGAACACAGGCACTGTGTTGTATATGGCTGCTTCCTGCTACAGTGGCAGAGCTGAATAATTGTAACAGATACAGTAAGATCCACAGTACCTAAAGAATTTACCATCTCTCCCTGTACGGAAAAAAGTATGTTCATTTCTATTCTAGAACATAGCCACTCAAAGCAGCCTTGGTGATTCATTGGCGCGTTGGAGTCTGAGAAGTGATGGCCTAGGGCATTCTTCATCTGGGGCTTCAGTGATCAGACTCCGAGAAGTTACAGACACAGTTCTGTTTGCGTGCTTATGTGTATTTTTCTGCATCTCTACCTTCTCAGACGTGGAGGGATATGTACCCTTCATCACTTTTTCAAAATCGTTTGTAACTCTCCAAAACTGAGGGTCATTAGGCTAGAAAAGGGAGGCCTTGACTCAGAGTTCACGGGTTCATGTTTGCAGTGATGGAAGCAAAGATCTCCCTACTTCACACTAAGAAGAGTCAGGCGCAGCTGGCGCTTCTCTGTCTATCTATTCTTCAGTAAAGATGGAAGGTTTGCAGCCCAGCCTAGTCGCGGGCGGTGATGCTGTGCGACTGTTATTAACGGGTAAGGGATTATTTCATGGATATTGGTTCCTTGAGCCCTAATAGCTATTGTCATATCACATTGTGGTTCTGAAGATATTTATTACCTGACTCTCCCACCTTGGAAAAATGAAAGCTCTAAGGGCCAAAATTATAGGCCTTCGTAGTGACTTTTTATGGATACCCACTAGAAATCACTGCTAGTTAGCCTGACAATGTTATTAAACATCCATCATGTAGAGAACCCTGTAGGAATTTCTAAAAGGCAGAAGATGGAATCTAAAATGGACTGAGGCTGACTGCTGATCGCCTTTCCTATGAATGGCTGCTTCTCATGCCCTCTGCGTCTTCCTCACCCTTAATCAGGCTCCTGCAGTAGGTGCTGGGGCCAGAAGGCTTACAGGTCATCTCCAGGTTACCTGGACAGACACGTGCTTCCGGGGATAGAAGCTGTGCAGGTCAGTAGAGGGAGGAATAACAGTGATTTAGAAAGCTGGGATGTCAGAGGCAGAAAGAGAAAAGAAGCTCGGAACTATCTGAGGAACACCGACCTTGGCTCCAAAATACCACCCTCACAAGCCAGAAAGATACTTTGCTTCACAACTGAATTTTTTTTTTTATACATTAGAGATTAATGTAGGTTAAGTGTTAGGCACTCAGTCATGTCTGACTCTTTGCTACCACAGGGACTGTAGCCCGCCAGGCCCCACTGTCCGTGAAGTTCTCCAGGCAAGAACACTAGAGTGAGTAGCCATGCCCTTCTCCAGGGGGATCCTCCTGACCCAGGGATCGAGCCCGGGTTTCCTGCATTGCAGGCAGATTCCTTACCTTCCTAGCCACCAGGGAAGCCCCTACTGTAGGTTTAAGGTGGATTACTTTTAAGAATTTAAATACTTCTGGTGCTGATTTTCAACGAAGGTTGACGCAAACAGGTGGCGGAGATGCTGGATTCTGGAAGCCGGAATGGAGTTGTGTTCAGTGCAAGCCTGGCTCTCGGGCTGCCTGGGAGCCAGGGCCTCTGAAAGTTTGCCTGTGAAGTCAAGGAGTTAGAAGCAAACAGTGTACGCCTAGGAGCGAGACCAAGGCGGACTCATCGGGTGGAACTGGGTGGCTCCAGACCCGGAGTGTCAGGCGCTGGAAGAGGAGGGGGAGCTGTGAGGGACGGACCCCACTTTGCAGGCTCAGGTCCTCGGGGCTGTGGGCTACAGAGAAAAGACAGACCAGTTCAGGCTGCAGGGTTCCAGGAGGCTTGGCTGATGCTGAGGATTTTCTACTTCATAGGAGCAAAACTTTGACCTTTCCAGGAGAGCTCTGAGGTTACATCTATTTTCTAGGCGTGTCTACTTACAGGCCCTGGAGCGGAGACATCCAGGGGCCATGAGCACGCCTACTAGCCGAGTCTTGGCTTCTAAATGCCCTTCTGGGCCTGGGGGAGGGGAAATATAAGATGAGCCTAAGACACCTTTTTGTGCCAGAAAGTAAGGAAGTGCTCAAAGAATGGTGGGGTCGTTTCCAAAGGACATAGCAGTCAGGTTGAAGGAGCTCCCGACAGCCAAACCTGGGTCATTTTCAGCATCAAAATCAATATAGTAGCAATGGATCATGATTCATTGAGTAATATAATGTCAGTGAATCCATACTAGTATGAATAAAATAAATAAGGAAAATAAGACATTCTATCAAAGATAGATAATACTAATAAATGTAGAATAAAAGGTAGAATTAACAGTCATCACTGTAACCATCATATAATGGTTAATTCAGGAAGGAAATGTTAAAGTAAAAACCAAATCAGCAAGTTAAAGATTGATAAGGAATAGGATTTACATGGCTTCAGGCTATCTCTCCACAAAATACTTGTTAAATACAGAAGGAGGGATTAAAGAGTAAGTTTACTTTGGAGAAACCTGGCAGACAGAGTGATCGAGTAACTATAATCCAATCACTTGCTAAGATAGAAGGGGGAAATGATAGGATTGCTTCTGTGATATCTCTCCTCTCCCCACCAAAAATGTATGATCTGAATCTCTTCCTGAGAAAACATCAAACAAACTCCCAGGTGGGACCTAGTGATAAAGAGCCCGCCTGCCAGTGCAGGAGTCAGAGGAGACACGGGTCCAGTCCCTGGGTCGGGAAGATCCCCGGGAGAAGGACATGGCGCCCCACTCCAGTGTTCTTGCCTGGAAAATCCCATGAACAGAGGAGCCTGGTGGGCTGCAGTCCATGAGTCTCAGAGAACTGGACACGACTTTTGTTTGTTTTGTGCTGCAAACCATAATTGATGGTAATCTTCGGATTGTCAAGGTTATAAAGGAAGGGAAGACTGTGGACCTCTTCCAGATGGAAGGAGAATAATGAAACATGACAAGGAAATATCCTTTTGTAGTATTAGGACATCTGGTTAAATGTGGGTGTGGTCCGTGGTAGTGCATCAGTGTTAATTTCCTGATGTCAGTGGTCCTACTGCAGTGAATTAGGAAATAACATTGAGTACATGAGGGTAATGGGACCTCCGGTCTGAAACTTGCAAGTGATTTAGGGGAGGGGGAAGTTATTTGGTATTTTGCAACAAGGTGGATAATCATTATGTTTATTGAAGTTGTATAAGATGGCAACGGAGAAGGCGATGGCACCCCACTCCAGTACTCTTGCCTGGAAAATCCCATGGATGGAGGAGCCTGGCAGGCTGCAGTCCGTGGGGTCACTAAGAGTTGGACACGACTGAGTGACTTCTTTCACTTTTCACTTTCATGCATTGGAGAAGGAAATGGCAACCCACTCCAGTGTTCTTGCCTGGAGCATTCCAGGGACAGGGGAGCCTGGTGGGCTGCCATCTCTGGGGTTGCAGAGTCAGACACGACTGAAGCGACTCAGCAGCAGCAGCAGTTGTCTTTATCACCAAGGCATATTCCAGTGGGGACAAGAACGAAGGAGTAAATGGGAGGATCAAGGAGCATCAACCTATAAAAGGCTCTAACATGGCAAGTGTCCTCCAGGAGGGAGTCGCTGGGAGGCGAGGAGTTGAGACGAGGAAAGGGTGGATTAAGACCCTGATGGATCTGGATGTGGAGTGAGAGCAGGGGCCTCGGGGTGGGGGTGGGGGTCT
>SJYF01000013.1:2594426-2607138 GCA_006410515.1 Procapra przewalskii | reverse complement strand
TCACGCCGGCTGCGGGCACCGAGGGCTTCCCGGGTGCTGGCAGAGCTCGGTCTGGAAGGCCGGTGGGCTGTCCCCGTCCCCTCTTGGCTGGAGCTGCGGGCTGGCACTCAGGCGCTGGCCCCGTTCCTAACCACCCTCATCTGCCCCACGTGGAACTCTGCCTCTTGCCTACGCTGTGTCCTCAGCTTGGAGTCGAGATGCTGTCTTTTCCTGCAAACGTCTCTCCTGGCTCCCCAGATGGACAGGGGCTCCTTCTCCGTGTCTACCCGGTCCTGTCCCTCGCCCGCCTTAAGCCCAGGTCACGCGGTCCTGTAGCTCCGAGCAGGGCTGCTTTGCAAGGATGGGCCCCCCGTGTTTCCTTTTCCACCCCTCAAACGGAGAGCAGTGCCTCTTACTCAATACGTGTTTGAGTGCATGCGTTTATAGCAGTGCTTGTCACTCTAGGGTTTTCCCTGTGAAGTTGAATAAACACCTTGTTTTCAGAAATCGTGGTCCTGGGACAATCTGAAAGTACCCTCAGAATATTGCTACTTTCCCGTAAGTCAAAACCCACAGGTAGGGCTTTAAATACACCAACAGATTCAAAGATAGAAAGTGGAGCAGTGACTTTAGGGGCTGGGGGTCTGGGTGGGGGTAGGAGGGACAGGCTGGGTGAGGGCAAGGGCCCCTTTGGGTGGTGGAAATAGCTTGATTGGCACAGTGGTTTCACAGCTTCTCACTGGTCAGGACTCATTGAACTGTACTCTTAAAACATGTGCATTTTATCATTGATAAATTTTACCTCAAAGTGACTTTAAAATATCAGCAAGAGGAAAAGTCTTTTGGATTTATCGTTTGGTTTGGAAAGATGAAGTAGTGATTGATAGACTTTGGTTGCAGCACCGTTCAATATCTAGTTTAGGGGTTTGTAAGTTTTTCTTCTTTTCTTACCTTGCCTAAATGGAAAATCAACGCTCATTGAGTTACTGCAGCTGGAAGTAAGAAAAAGCAGAAGTAATGAACAGACTGACAGCTGACTCCCTGTGGCGCTTAATTTTAGTACTGATGCCTTTAGGAATTCTTTGAAACTTCAGTTTGAGGCTTAATTCATGCGATGAATCATCGATATTGAGGGTAGGTAGGGAGACTGAAGCAATAAACACTCCCTGCTCAAAGAAAATAGTCTCGTAAATGGTTTTTGAACAGACTTATTTAAAGTGATGGCCATAAAGCCCACCAGGTTTTTAATGTGCAATGCTTTTTTCAAATGTTTAATATAGAATGTTCTCCAGGTAACTTGAAGCAACTCTTAAGAAATAAAGGAATTCAAAAAAGAGGCGATATATGTATACATTACGGGGCTTCCCTGGTGGCTCAGTGGTAAAGAATCTGCCTGCAGTACGCAGGAGCTGCAGATTCGATCCCTGGGTGGAGAAGATCCGCTGGAGGAGGGCATGGCAACCCACTCCAGCATTCCGGCCTGGAGAATCCCATGGACGGAGGAGCCTGGCGGGCTGCAGTCCATGGGATCACAAAGAGTTGGACACGATTGAGACCACACAGCACACATGTATACATACAGCTGGCTCGCTTTTCTGTGCGGCAGACGCTAACAGCATTGCAAAGCAATGGGTGTGTATGTCAGTCACTAAGTCGCGTCCAACTCTTAGCGACCTCATCGACTGTAGCCCACCAGGCTCCTCTGTTCATGGGATTTTCTGGGCGAGAACCCTGGAGTGGGCTGCCTTTTCTTTCTCCAGGGGATCTTCCCCACCCAGCGGTTGAATCTTTGTCTCCTGCATCTCCCGCATTGCAGGCACCTTCTTTACCACTAAGCTACCTGGAAAGCCTGGAAAGCAATTATACTCCAATAAAAATAAGTTTAAAAAGAAATATATCTATTAAATTCTTTTCATGTGTGAAAATAGGACAGTCTTAACAATTAGGTGGGTTTTAAAAAATCAAGCCAAGACTTTCTTGCCCTGTATCTCCTTCCAGCCTTCAGAGGCCTCAGATGAATGGCTCTCTCATTGCAGATCACATATGTTCTGTCGCACTTTGAAGGGATGCCCAGGTATTTGGGAAATGTATACAAAAGTCAAACCGTCAGAAGATGCTTCCTTATAGGGCTGGGATTCACCGGCCAAGTTTAAACTTGTTGAACTGCTGCAGGACGATGCAGATGAAAAACAAGAATTGTATCCAAAGTTCAGACCATCAGGAGGCATTATCAGGGTGTCTTTGTGAAGTTCCATCAGATGCAGGGTTGTCTTTAATCTGGAGCTGTCATAAGGAATTCTAGAACCATCACTCATTTGTTGAAGCAGTAGAACCATATATTTCACTGTGAAGAAAGTTTGGAGCCCTAACTGTGAGTTCTCACTAATGGTCTTAGTAAATATTTGCTGTTGGTGGGACTAGCAGATGCTGGCCGTTGTCAGTGTTCTTTGCTCAGCTCTTTCCTCCTATTGTCTGGGAACAGTCATTTAAAAGGACAATACAGTTGTAAAGCTGATACTCCCTTCATGTCTTCCTCAAATAATGGTGAAAATATTTTGCATTCTGTGGCTCGACAGAAAACTCAGGTGAGACAGCTCATGTTAGAGCAATAAGCTGATTTGAGGATGGGTGTCTCCGGAGTAATATACTGAATTTCAGGGATTAAGGGCAGAGCTGATGAGAAACAATGTAGGCCTGAGGTCAGCAGATGACGTCCTGTTGGCCGGATCCCATCTGTGGCCTGTTTCTGTAAAGGGAGTCTTATTGGAACGCAGCCTCAGCTGCTCTTTGACGTTTGATCTGACTGTTTTGACACTTGGATGGCAGAGCTGAATATTTGCGAAAAAGCCTGCATGAACCCCAAAGCCTAAAAGACGCCTCATTTGCCCTGCAGAGGAAGGCTGTGGGCCCTGAAGTAGATGACCTATCATGGGAAAACATTAAAAAAGCAAACTGCCTCAAGGTTTCGGTTTGCACTGGAATTTGTGGTTTGGTAAGAAGCAGGCATGGAGATGTGCATGTGTGATTCGTTTTATGAAGATGCAGATATTTACATCGGCTGTCATCAGGGCCTTCAGAGGTTCTCTGTCCCCTGCACGTGAAGAGCAAGGGCCGTGGGGGCCCTTGTCCTCAGGCCTCCGCTCTCCGGGGCGCTTGCCCCTCTGACAGCCCCTCAATCCTTAACGCACAGTCTTGGCCCTCAAGCCATTCGCCCCGAAGGCGACTTAATGTGCTTCCTTGGCACCGGGCTGTCTTTAGATTTCGCCTTGCAGTACCACCTTAAACTCCGGCATCTCTGGAGTCTGGTAAGCTCAGAGCCGCCTTTGCTATCTGAGATAATGCTGGCACGGGTCAGACGGGATGCTTAATCAAATAAAGAATATTTCTGTGTTCTTCACTCTGACTCTTGCTCTCCAGTGTCTGGAGTCAAAAGAATAGTGGGCCAGCTTAGGTCACTTGGGCTCCGATATCCTCTCTGGCCCTAACGGGCCATGATAGCTCTTCGCTTGGCGGTTCTAAGCCCTGTGCGTGACCCAGTGAACGTGTACGGTCACTTGAAGAAGAGTCTGCCTTCTGTGCTGTGTCGACCCTTCCCCTCGGCTTTGGTTCCCAGTTCTTTCAGCTCTTCTCAGGATTCTAGGAGCTGAAGTGACTGATCTTTCCCCCTCTGCTCTGCCTGTCTGCCTGATGGCATCTTTTATCATCACCTCTCTCTAGGGAGCCTGGGGATCCTCAGACAGTCCTTTATATCTCTTCTCTACCTTTGTGACCATCTGCACCTTCCTTTCTTCACCATCCTTGGGTGATCAGAGCAAGTGAACGTGCAGCTGGATGTCTGAGGCCAGTGTTAACCCTGGCTTCCATATGAGCCGACAGTTATGCAGGCATCTCAAGGGACAGTTGGAACCTCACCCTCACCTAGTAGCAAGCTTGGATAACGGATATCTTGCTTGAGCTGAGACGGTTATTGATTAGGTATAAAATAGTTATTCTTTTGATTATTGCTACAAATCAAAGTTGTGGCTGTTTTCTGTTAGAGTGTTAGCTCTCTTTATACTCATTCATTCAATTCAAGGCATAAAGGAGAGGCTTCTCTCTTTAAAAACGTCTCCGTTTATATTGGGACTACAGCTGATCAGCAGTGTCATGGCAGTTTCAGGCGGACAGCAGAGTGACTCAGCCATAGTCCACATGCATCTATCCTCCCCAGGCTCCTCCTATCCAGGCTGCCACGCAACAGTGAGCAGAGTTCCCTGTACCATACAGTAAGGAAGAACCGCCCAACATTTCCTGCTTGTTTTAGATGCCCACTATAGATGGGCATTTTAGATGTCATTAGTTTAGATGTCTCACGTAAACGTGCATGGGATCCCTGACAGTAATATGTATAGCTGATCTGTCAGGTATCATGAGATGACTACGGAACAGACAGCCTGACAGCTCAGTCATGTGCTGAAAACCTGAGTGTGGTTAGAGTTACCCCGGTCATGGAGCTGTCTTCACCAGCAGGGACTCAAGGGACCATCTAGTCCAGTGTCCTAGAGGAGAGGACCCTGCACGCACCAAGAGGTGACTTGCTTAAGGTAACCCATCCACTTAAGGGCAGAACTGGAGCTAAACGCTTTCTCTCCCGATTCCTAATAGCAGTGATTGTCTGACAGATACTAAAGCAAACAAGCCAACAAAGCCCTGTGCTTATTATACTGAAATCTGGCTTTAATTCCTAAAAATGTCTTGATTCCAATATGCTTTGATTTTAAATGTTATCACCAAGTCGTGGATGGGTCTGATGCATCCCTCTTTTTCCTACCTTGGCTTAAATGAAATGCTCCTGAGTAAATACATCTCAGGAGACGGTGGTTCCGTTTCAGCCTCTTGGTTAGTTGCATTTTTGCAGCAGAAGCTTTGGCACGTGGAGGGCGTGGCACCTAGGCTGTGGCCGTGCCCCTTGGGCTCGTGGCTACCCCGTTACGCAGTGCCGGCTAGGCTAGTGCCACAGCTGTGTGGCGAGTCCCCAGGTGACCGCTGCCTTCTGGTGGGTCCGCTGCTCTTGCCCGTTTAGCCAGTGGCCTCTGTCCTACCCCGCCTGCCTCTGCTACCGGGGCCAACATGCCTCCAGCACTGGCACCATCCTTTGACCCATACCCCGGTCACTCAAGACTTGTTTTTTTGCCACACCGCATTGCTTGAGAGGTCAGAGTTCCCCAAACAGGGATTGAACCCGTCCCCCTGCAGTGGAAGTTCACAGTCTTAGCCACTGAAGCACCAGGGACGTCCCTGCTCAAGACTTTGAAGTTACCATTCTTCCTCTCCAGGTTTTCTCTATCATCAAATCCTGCAGACCATGATGCTCACGGGAGAAAACAGGACAACTTTTTTAAAGTTTGGGCTGATAGAATCCTCATTTGAGATCTGTTAGAGCCCTGGAATCCACTGCCTTCTCCACGAAGACAGACAGTTGTTATACAAATTGAACTTTACACACGTTAGGCAACTGTGTCCTAAAAGGGTAGCTCTCAGCTACCAGAGGGCCAAACGTCAGCCACACACCTGTCTCCGCCAAGCCATTCCCATTCTTGCCATTAATCAGAGTGTTTGCCAAGGTCCAGTATAACTAAATGGTCTTGCCAGTCAAAATGCCAGATTAAACGGAATTGTAATTATTTTCTCTAATCTCATTTCAAATATTTACATTTTCTTGAATAAGTAAATGACCTCTATCAAAAGACATGTAAGAAAAGTATGTAGTGACTAGTTTAATCTCTGACTTCAGGTTTTTTTCAGTGCCACCATTGAATTTAAGATCCTCATGTGGACCAAGTTCAGTTAGACATAATCGGTATCAGTACATGTCACAGTGCTGGGGAGAGGCTTCAGACTTGATGTCACGGTCACAAACCTAAGTCACAGGGCGTGAAGAATCGTGAAAGTATAAGCAAGGTAAAACGATCTGGGTTGTATTGGCAGCTTCCATACCCTGCTGCTGCTGCTGCTGCTGCTAAGTTGCTTCAGTTGTGTCTGACTCTGTGACCCCAGAGACGGCAGCCCACCAGGCTCCCCCGTCCCTGGGATTCTCCAGGCAAGAACACTGGAGTGGGTTGCCATTTCCTTCTCCAATGCATGCAAGTGAAAAGTGAAAGTAAAGTCGCTCAGTCGTGTCCAACTCTTCACGATCCCGTGGACTGCAGCCCACCAGGCTCCTCCGTCCCTGGGATTTTCCAGGCAAGAGTCCTGGGTGGAGTGCCATCACCTTCTCTCTTCCATACCCTAGAGTTTCATATTTGAGGGTTTTGTATCTGAGGATACAGAGGGCCATCATCCTAGGCTATTTTAAATAAGGAGCTTGAACATTCTTGGATTTTTTTTTCTTCTTTCATTCTTGGATTTTGCCATCCTAGAGGGGATTCTGGAACCAGTCCCCCACAGACACTGAGGAATGACTGGATATATTTTATCAGTTTTATCCTTATGTGCCTGGACTTCTGAAAGCCACTGAACTATAATAGTTCAGTGTTGAAGACTTTTGCTTTTTACCACCCACTAAATTCATGGGAGCACTTGATCACACCCACACTTTAATAAAGATGCTTAAAATTATGTAGTTTCTTAACAAGAAGAAATTTTCTTCTGTGAAAATATGCTGGTATTGTAAAGCACTGAATGTCGACTGACCCTGAACAGCAATGGCAGTATACACGCCCCTCTGATCTTGGCATTTTCCCTCCAAGTCACACCTTCCTCCATTTATACACATCTCAGTTTTTTAAGCTGTTTTTTTCAAAACCAGGGCATGAGTTAGCATTGAGTTCAGTGATGATTCAGGGCCTTTCATCTGTATATTGTGCAATTGACATTATTTATGAACCTGTTTTGAAGTATTTTAAAATTAAGGTATATACTTTTTTGTTGTTGTTAGCTGCTGTGTGCAGGGATCTAAGTTCCCTGACCAGGGATTGAACCTATGCCCCCAGAGGTGGAAGCGCAAAGCCCCAGCCACGGGGCTGCCAGGGAAGTGCCAGAACCACTGCCTTGTGAAGGAAGATGTGTTCGCCCGTAAGCCATGTCTTGTAAACCATGTTAGTCTGAGAAGGCCCTCCCTTAGCTGTTGTTCCTCTTTTTGTGGTCTGTCTGGTTGCTTTCTATTTTTGTTTTTTTAATCTTTACATCCTTTCAACATAAACTGTAGTGACATTTGAAAATCATCCCAGTGTATTTCAGTTTACACCTGTTGTGCCTTCTGCCCACACGCTCTTGCCTCTGACTCTGAGAGTTTCCTTTGGTGCTGCGTCTCGCTCCTGTAAGGGCAGCATGGGCATGGACAGGCTGCCCGCGGTGCTCGCGTCTCCTGCTTGACTGGGAATTTTGAGTTTCTTTTCTAGCTTATGTGGACCTTATTTTTTTAATAGTTGACTCACATCTTTTGGGTTTATGAAAGGAAGAAAGGGAGATGAAAGGGAGAAAGAATGATTCATCATTAGCTTTAGTCCAGAGCCTCATAAATCTTCTTCTCTTTACCTAACTAATCATCATCATTACTAATTATGAGACAGGAAATAAACTGGAATTCAGTACAGGCTGGCTTCACATAGAGCAAATCAGCGTATAAATCAAGAGGCTGTCCTGTCATCAGTTTGACTTGAAGAACTGAGCAGAGAGGGGAGGAACTGTTTCCCCTCTGCTTTGGTGTTTGGCCTGTGTTTTAAGGCCTACTCTCGGATAAAGTTGGAAATTTTAACTTGGATATGTTGAAAATTGAGTCGTATAATCTAATTTTAAGGGAGCTCGACACCAATTAAGTGAACGTTACTTGGAACATAAATTCATGAATAAAGTGCATGTTGGTTTTGTTGAAAAATGGTGGTGTGGCAGGTCTTGGGGCAGAGCCAGGGGACTCCGCACCTTCCTCCTCTCTGGGCTGTGGCTCATGGCTGCCCTTCAGGGGCCAGGAGTGCCCTGGGCAGATCGTGCCCACACCTGGCAGAGTCCAAGTTGGAAGGAAGGAGGCATTGGCACCAGGCCTCCCTTAGCCCTTCACTGCCTGGCCATGCCTGAACTCGCCCTTCAGCCACAAACCTTCAGCCACATGTGTGTGTACGTGTGTGTGTGTGTGTGTGTGTGTGTGTGTGTGTGTGTGTGTGTGTGTGTGTATCCTTGTAGCTCAGACAGTAAAGAATCTGCCTGCAATGCAGGACACCCAGTTTCAATCCCTGGGTCAGGAAGATCCCCTGGAGAAGGGTATGGCAACCTACTGCAGGATCCTTGCCTGGAGGATCCCATGGACAGAGGAGCCTGGCGGGCTACAGTCCATGGGGTTGCAGAGTCGGAATCGATTGGGCAACTGAGCACGCTGCCTGGAACGTTTTCGTCCGAGGGACGTGCTGGGAGGGGTCCCCGGGTTTCCTCCTACGCCACCCCCGTTCTTCCGTTCAGCCAGGCTTAACAATAAGTGCTCCCTAAGTGTCTGGCTGCGGTCTGCTGTGTCTGTCTCTGGTTGAGGTCTCTTCTCTGGAGGTGTCATCTAGCTCTCTCAGGCCTGGTCCTGACGTTGCTCTGCAATATCAGACCCATGTTTTCAGCTTCCTTTTGATTCTTTAGTATCTTCCTGAGTAACTGATTTCTTATACCGTCCTAGCACCTCAAATGGAGTCCAGCCCAAACATCATGTTTCTCTTCCTTTCCTGTTTCTCTCACGTCTGTTTCACCCTCCTCTCTCTTGGCCTTTGCCTGTTCACCTTACAACCTCGTTGTCAACGTGGCCAGATCCCACTTGACTCCTATACGAGCTGTTAGCACTTTTGATCTCTTCATCCTCATCACCACTGTTGACTTCAGACACATGCACGCACATGTACACACATGCATGCACGCACATACATGCATACCCACAAGCATGCACACGCACACATGTACACCCACACGCACACCCACACGCACACCCCCACACATGCACACACATGCATGCACACACACGCACACACGCAAACACATGCACACACGCGCGCACACACATGCACACATACACGCACACACGCACACGCGCGCATGTACACCCACACGCACACACACATGCACGCACACATTCACACCCACACATGCACAGCCATACGCACGCACACATGCACACCCAGACACACCCACCCACACATGCATACACACATGCACGCACACACATAAACACCCACACGTGCACACACACACACACACACACACACACACACACACACATGCACTCCTTATCTCTTATCTCATATTACAGTAGCTTCCCAGCAGGTCTTTCCAGTCTATCCTGACCGTGGCTGCCTGATGAATCCCACGTCTTTGGCACTTGGGGCTGTCCACAGTTTGTGGTCTGGGGTCTGTGGCCCGGGCCTGGGTCCACTCACCTCTCCCCTCCCGGTGGGCTCTGCTCTCCCTGGCTAGACCTGCGGGAAGGTACGTGCAGGTTCTGTGTGAATTTTGTTTCTTTAAAAGGCATCTGGGGACTTCCTGGTGGATCCGTGATCTGGTGGATCCTGGTGGGCTCAATGCCTGTCAGGGAGCTCAGATCCACACGCCTCGCAGCCAAGAAACCACAAACAGAAGCAGTAAAGGCTTTAAAAAATAAAAAGTCAAAGGTGTCTGTATCAAAGACCTACACTTCTAGCCTAAAACTGTGAAGCTTTTCTTAGAGATGGCATCTGTAAGTTACTCTTTTGTTAGGAAAAACCTAGCCAGTGTCACAGCTAGACTATAAAAGTAACTCTGTAATTAATTGCTCACCCCTTTTCATTTGCTCATGCTGATTTCTGAACTCGAAACTAACCTGCCCCTGATTCTACCTGTCTAAATCTTGTCCATAATCCAGACTCTTCACTGAGCCTGTTTGATTGCTCCATCCAGCTCCAGTAAGGCAAGCGTCACTATATTTATAACTATTTAATTGCATAGCTGTTTAAGTACCTCTAGTCTGGGAGTTTCTTATGGGTGGTGACAAGGTCTTTTGTTACAAAGGACAAAAATAACTACCATAGTGCTTGACACATGGTAAATATTCAATGAGAATTTGAATGAATAAATGAATGGAAGAGAAAATACGTTCATGAGTTCATTCTTGCCTAACTTTAAATAGCTTAGGAGTGGTATTTGGGTCTGATTCATCTTATTAATCTACCATGGCTAGTGTTGTGCTTTTTGCATGATAGATACTCAGTACTACTACTACTGCTAAGTCGCTTCAGTTGTGTCCGACTCTGTGCGACCCCATAGACAGCAACCGGGCTCCCCCGTCCCTGGGATTCTCCAGGTAAGAACACTGGAGTGGGTTACCATTTCCTCCTCCAGTAGATACTCAGTAGATATTTATTTATTTTTTATTTCTTATTTCAGCTTTGTTGAGGTATATTTGACAAAATAGATTGTAAGACATTTAAAATGGACACTTTAAAGTATGGAAATGAGTATGCATTGTGAAAGGACTCCCCACATCTCATTAACACTTCCATCATCTCACATCTTAATCTTTTTTTTTTCTTTTGGTGAGAACATTTTAAGTTCTACACTTAGAAGATTTCTATTATTCCACAACTATTTCTTAAATTAGTGGATAGATGAGCAGTTGATTATAATATATACTTTCTGAATGCTATGTTACTATATTTTATTTTCAATAATTTAAGTCCTCTTACTATAGCAAAACTAGTCCATCCTAAAGGAGATAAGTCCTGGGTATTCATTGGAGGGACTGATGTTGAAACTAAAACTCCAATACTTTGGCCACCTGATGCGGAGAGCTGACTCATCTGAAAAGACCCTGATGCTGGGAAAGATTGAGGGCTGGAGGAGAAGGGGATGACAGAGGATGAGATGGTTGGATGGCATCGCCGACACAATGGACATGGGTTTGGGTGGATTCAGGAGTTGGTGATGGACAGGGAGGCCTGGCATGCTGCAGTCCATGGGGTCACAAAGAGTCGGACATGACTGAGTGACTGAACTGAACTACAGCAAAATATTTTAAAATGTTTCTCTTTTGATTGTCAGCATTAGTTTTTATCAGTGATTATTTCTGACTTTAAACTTTTTCTACATTTTGATTTTGATCTTAAGTCATAATCACTGCAGAGGGGTGTATTCATAATTTCACAAAGGAAATCAGAAAGAAAAAGCAGTTTCTCTTTTTAAGAAAAATGTGAAGGAGGTTATCTATATTAGTAGCTCCTGCTTCTGGGTGTAGGTGGGGTTCTAGAACTAGCAATTATTTCTGCAGCAATGGTTGAATGGTTTTTTTCCAGAGTCATCATGGTTCCATTCAGAACACATAATTCGGATGCTTTCAATAGGAAATGGTGTTGGGCAGCCTTTATTAAAACATTTGATGGATTCCTTAAACTCCAGTTAAGTTGAACCAAGTTATCCTGCCTCCTGTCAATACCAGAAGGCTAACATTCTTCTTCCCCTCTTTCTTTTTTTTGGGTGAAGGCTGTTTGCCAGTTTTCTTTGCCAATAATACTTGATTATAATCAGTGAACTAATGGTGTTTGCTTTTGGTCCTGTTGATGCAGCCCCAAATAGTCATGAAATTAAAAGACCTGACCGAAATGCACCAGGGACCCTGTGCATTTCTGTAACCCTTGCTGCCTAAAGATTCACTGTGGTTATTTGGCGGGTGTTTATTTTGTTTTTTGACTCTTTTTAAAGCCATTTGACAAAAATTGCCTTGGCTCGGGAGATTTGGTGGAGAAGATAACCTAACCGATACCTGCGTGTGCTTCTTGGGAGGCACCATTTTAATGGCCTGTGAGAGAGGAATAGTCCTATCCCACATCCGTCCAGTGAGCTGGCTATGTGACATCCCTAGATCTGTAGAGGTGCCTGTATGTGGCAATGAGCACTTACAGGATCGTGAGCAGAGTCAGGAAAAGAAGGTCAGAGGCTCGAAGGAAAGAAATTTAGGAATGCTAGAAGTTTATTGGGAATAAGAGAATTTCTGCAGTGTGTTTAGAAGCACAGTTCAGAAGACCAATAAAACAGAATCAGCAGGCTCCCTCTGTAGAACATTTGGGGGGCACTGCTGCTGTCTGTGGCGTGGCGCATGTCGGACTTAGCAGCAGCAGCATACCCTGTAGAAATACTTGTTTCTTTAGAAATACGAAAAGTAATCGAGGAGAGGACTCGCTCACTCCCTGTCCACTGGACATCCCGGGGACTCCTCCAGTCTCGGGAGCGGGAAACTTGTACTCATTTAACCTGACATCCAGACTTTCGAGCACTGCAGTGCGTCCATCTCGGCTTGCTGGGAGTAATTCACTTTGCGCGCGGTTTTGTCTCCTTCAGAAATGCGCACGCCTGAGGATGCTGGAGGCCCGTGAGCGCCTGGACCCTCCGGAGGAGGCGGGCTGAGCGCGGACTCGCGCCTCGGATCGCGGCCTGACCGGCGCGCGGCGCGCGCCATGGAGACGCTCTCGCAGGACTCGCTGCTGGAGTGCCAGATCTGCTTCAACTACTACAGCCCGCGGCGGCGGCCCAAGCTGCTGGCCTGCCGGCACACCTGCTGCTCCGTGTGCCTGGAGCAGATGCGGACGAGCCAGAAGGACGTGCGCTGCCCCTGGTGCCGCGGCACCACCAGGCTGCCCGCGGGCTCCTCGGTGTCGCAGCTGCCGGACGACCCCGAGGTGCTGGGGGTCATCGCCATCCCGCACGCCTCCGAGCGCACGCCGGTCTTCATCAGACTGCCGAGCAACGGGTGCTACATGCT
>SJYF01000013.1:2582656-2594033 GCA_006410515.1 Procapra przewalskii | reverse complement strand
GCTATTGGGCATTATACAACAAATAATCTAGGATTTGTTTGGTATTAATAATTTAGGTATCATATTAGCTGAATACTATCCTCTATTACATAACCTAATATACTGTTGGGTTAGTTTCAATTTCTCAAACTCTCCCAGGCTGCCGTGATGCATGTCTGACCTAATTTCTATTCCTCTTGGGGAAAAAAACCCACAGAAATGTTACACCAAGGATTCTGCATTTCAGATGGACTTTACCCTTGCAATGCTAAGTCATGCCATATTCAAATTATTTTTGTGAATGATGTCTGCATATGCTTATGTCCTGTATGACATGACCAGCCCTGGAGTGTAGCGTGATAGAATTCTACGTGGTCTGTAGGTTCCGTATAGACACTGATGATACTGTGTTTCTTAGCACAAACCCATAGAGTACAAATGTCCACATACTTTTTACTTAAAAACAATCCCAATTGCAGTTTAGCAGTGCAAAATTAATCGGCTCTCTGATAGATTCTTGACATTACAATTTAAGGTACAATAGTAACCCAAACCAGAATTTTTGCGTGGGTCTTACTGATGTAAAGCCATTGTTTAAGTGGATTCTGCCTGCCAGTTATTTATTTGTGTACCTGCTTATCAGCGTGCAATCCTGTGTGTGGGTGTGTGCATGTGTGTGGCGTCTCAGCCTGCTGGATAGAATTTTATAGGCTTAGTGTTGTTTGATGTTACTTGGCATCCACTGCTCCAGCCTCCTGCACTTACTCATGACCCTGAGAACACGTCTACCCCACGTGATGCAAGCCAAGGGACACCATCAGCCAGAACTCACAGTTCACATCAGTGAAAAAACTCACAACGGAAAGCACAGGAAGTTGGATCTGAAAGCAACCTCTGGCGGCTTGATTTTTTAAAGGACTCCACTCAGGCCCACAGAGTTGCAAGGCAGTTTGTTCTGCAGCAAAAGAGGGGCCAGGGCTTTGCACAGCGGTTTCCTCCTGCTCCTTCCTAGACCTGTCGCCATCTCTGTTGGGCTACGATCTCCTTTCAGGGTGAATGAATACCCTTTACTAACTCAACTATTGTTAAGGTCTTTGTTTTTGTAGATTTATATATTCACTTTAGTTAGCATCTACCTCTCTGGGAAATGAAAGGAGGGTTGATTTACGGATGAGTATAGACAATGAAAGAGAACATGTGATCTGAATTTTTTGAGTTGCAAAACATTGGTTTCCCCCCTGCCTCCCACTTTACCTGTAAAGGGCAGTGAGTGTTGTGTAAATAGTAAACTATAAGAAGCATGGATTTTTCTTTATTAATGATCTTGACATAACCAAGAGAGTACTGAAAATGCTAAGTAGAGTCAAGTATGCTATCGAAAAGCATTGTTTTTGGAAACTTTTGTACAATGACCTGAGGCATAGGTTGTGGTGAAGAAGCAATAGGTTCTCAGTTCCAGTCATACTTTATGATCAGAAACCTATAAGATATTTCCTTTAAGAATATAGTTAAGGTTAATCTTGCACATGACTTAAGAGTGGTTCCCTTGATGGTTAGACCTTGTACTGGTGTAGCCCTTGGGATCTTCACAATTGGCGCTGCTCAATAGAATGTTCTGTGATGCTGGAAATGTTCTAGAAGTTATGCTGTCCAATACAGTAGCCACATTGGTTACTGGGCAACTGAAATGAAATTAGCCTGAATGAGGAACTGGATTTTGTATTTTAAGTTAATTAAATTGATGCCACTCACATGTGGCAAGTGGGTACCATTATTGGACAACGGAGTTCTGGAGGGCTGCGCAATGGAATCAGGGTGTTGGTGGAGTAAACAGCAAGGTGGAGAAAACAATTTGTGGTTTAATAACATGCAGATGACTTAAATTTTTTCTTCCTTTCTGGGCTTAAAAATAAATGATCTCAAGTATGACAGTAAAAATGCATTGATTGCCCTTTGGGGTTATTACTTAGATACTCTGGGCCAAGGAAAAATCAGTGGAGCTTAAAAGAGTGCTTGATAAAGCCCCCTTTCTGGGATCAATAGCTGCATGTGAATCTATTATCCAAAAATAGTAAGTAGTTAGACAGTAGCTGTAAAATGTTTGACCTGCATGACCTGTACTGTGAAATTGTGTTTAGGGTCTTGTGGCCAAAAAGTAAATGTTACAGAAAAAAAGAAAAAAGCCTAATGAAATCCCTCTTCACTTCCAGCATCTTGCTCAGGCTTTGTCGCTGCGTTGTTAAGGTGTGCGCTGTAAGAGCGTGCTTTGCAACGTTCATAGGCTGTGTTTTGTGTGCCCTTGAAGTCTGCCAGCTCGTCCTTGAATTTGAGGGGGGTGTAGGTGGGTGTCGTTTTTCAGATGCCAGACTAAAATGTAGGTACTATTTTTAGAGTGAGATTTGACATTGTTTTAATCTTTTTTTTCGTTATCACTGAAATAATTGAAGATTTGAATGCTTGCACAGTGACACTTTGCTTGACGTTAGGAAAACGTTGCCCATGGATTAAAGTTACTAAAATTGCTTTTTAAGTGAGTAAAGGGAAGCAGAAAATTCAATTTGAGATATATTTTCATTGATCAGACTCTTCCTGATAGTATTTATTCCAGTCTAGATTTTTGATTTAAAGAGCTCTCCTAGTTTCATTTGAAAACTTGCACTGTGTCTAAAGTGGTTAGTCTGCTTTTTATTGTCCAAAATAATGTTAATCAAATGCATTTGTTTCCATTTAGCATATTTTTTAAATATAGAACTTGTCAATGAGCAGGACTCTTTAGTTCGTCCTTAAAAATGATTACATTTTTTGCCCAATAATAGATTTTCTTTAGACTCATGAGGAAATTAGAGGTCCAAAGATTACTGGTGTGGGAGGAGTGAGATGCCAGTGGTCTGAGTTCCATCTTCTCTTAGAAAAGTGATGCTCCCAACTAGTCAGCATTTCGTTTCCACACGAAGAGTGTCATCAGTCAATTGATCTGTCATCCTTGACCCAGGAGGAGAAGCTGTCCCTTACCATTTTCATCATTCTCAGGAAAACGTTACCCACAAAGCAATCCTTACCAGGACGGGAACTGCAGAGAAGAATGAGGCAGTCAAGATAACTCAGTAACTGTTTGATGGTGATAGTCTGTTTCAAGAGATGATGGCTAGTTGCTGAATTTTGTTAAACATGAAACATTTCTAAAAAAAAAGTGGAAATTCAAGCCATTGACTTTGCTGACACATTGATTCATTGTATAAAGATATATATCTATACATATAGGTATAAATATATACATATATATAGGCACACAATTTAGCTGTAACTGAAGCTTAAAAAATCAAGTAAAATATTTGTCATGTTCTCCAATGTGGGTTATATAATGTTGAATTTAGGTATTAATTTTTCCACAAATGCTATAGGCCACGTCCGTTTTGTCAAACCAGCTATCTTTGGGAGTGTCTATACAACTAAGCTCTCGAGACTTCATATATATGAGGAGGTGAGTTCTACCATATAAAAAACATTAGTGGGTGGGACATTTAATTTCTGTCTTCCAAATGACTTATTTTTTGGCTCTGCCCAGGTGGTCGTGAATAGAGCACCATTATTCTTGAACTCTTGCAATAGGGCTCCGTTTTTCTGCGCAAGTCTCCTTGCACAGTCGGGCCAATGATTTTTTTTTTTTCAGGACTCACTGCCTGGGGTATCCCACTCTCTCTCTCACTTATGATGCAGTGGTGCTTGAAAACACTCATCTCGTTAGCTGGACTTGATTAGTCTAGTCTAAGGTTTTTTATACTATTCATATTATGATCTTTTTAGAGACAATCAGTAATATTGGGGGCAAAGTACTGAGGGGTCTCTTGAAGTCTGCATCAGCACGTATTTTCGTTTGTTTTCCTAAGGGATGTTTTCTTATAGGCTGGCCTGGTTCTTCTAGAACGCTGCTGTAAGCTCATCATGGGGCGCAGGGCTGGTAGCCCCTGTGAAGGTCTTCTGTGGTCTCCGTGGTATTGGATTATTCTAATAAGAGTGTTCCAAAGGAAAGCTCAGTTTTTAATTTGGCATTTGCATTTTGAGAATCCAGAAGTAGACGTTTGGATATGATGGCAGTCAAGGAGCATGGGCTGAAAAAGGAGGAGACATGAGGCAGGTGCCCCTTGAGGGGAACAAGTTGAGGCGTCTATGTCATGCCATCTCTCTTTAGCAAGTGGGCGGGCACGGGAGCTGGCGTCTTACCCTGCGCTGCAGAAACTCCCGCCGAGAGACGAGCAGACTCCTAGGCAGGCCCTGTGTGCTGGAGGTGGGGCTGTGACCTGGGTCTAGCAAGAGAGAGCAGGCGCGCCCAGGGAGTGAGAAGACGGCGGCACAAAGGGAGGAAGCCTTAGTGAGACTATAGCTGCAAACCAAACAAGCTGAAGGTCAGTCGTGGCAGAAACCAGCTGAAGAAAGAACGCAGAGGAGTGGGAATTAACTTAGCCAAGCACACTGTGTCATTCCAGTACGGCCCACCGAACTCAATTCAGGATGTGTCAGCTGAAGACACGGGAAGGCGCTCAGCGGACGGGAGCGTCCGAGGAGGCCCTGCTGGGTGTCGGCGGCGCACCTACAGTTTCAGGACCTGCCCTCGGGCTGGTGGGTCAGGAATTACAGGCAAACTCCAATGATGCCCTCTTACCTGAGGAATGCAGCGCCCACGCCTGTGGGTGTAACCTGACTTGAGCAGGTTAATAGTATTGGGAAGGCTCATTCAAGAACATTTCGGTTTCTCTCCTGGTTGTGGTCACTCATTATATTTTTATTCTGCCGCTAGTTCCCGTTTCGCTCCACTGGCAGTTGCAGGAGGCTGGTTTCAGCCTGGGACGGTTGCACGCTCCCAGCATAAGCCACACAGCAGCTGCACCGAGGCCCTGCCCCTGGGACGGCTCCGCTGGTGGGTCTCCTGGCCTTCTTGATAATAGTTCTCCAGTCAAATGGCTAGATCAATGCTGCTCCGAGGCTGTTAACTCAAGTCTTCGACATGTTTCACTTACAATTCCGTGGATTATTTATTTTAGAATCTTCTTTAAGGGGCCAAACAACCCTACAGATAAATGAGCTGCTGGGCTGTGTAGAGAATATTGTCCAAATGTTGCCAAATACTGACTTCATAAGGGGGATATCAAGCTGCTGTTTATAAATCTGAATGTCTTAAAAGCATTCTTGCTTGCTCTCTCTGTTGTAGGTGGTGTCTTAGCAAGTCCTGAGTTTTTCCAATGAACCCGATTTTAATATATGGTATTTTTGTATGCCAATCTGGTGTCTTGTCCTTTGTATATGTGGTAATGTTGATTTTATGACTACTGTTAAAACACATTTGCTATGATTAAAATTCATGAAATGATTTCAAATAGACTCATGTGTTGATTTTCTTCCCCCCAACCTCACAAAGAGAGAAAAAAAAAGCTGGCTGGAATTTTCATCATCAGAGACTCTAAGAATTTTAATAGACTTGAGTCATAAAGCAACAAGGAGCTCCTGAGCCAAGGATTTTAAGTGGAGGTGACCTTCAAGTGGCTCCTCTGAGAAGCTAAAGAATGCGTTTTAATGAGTAAGTCCAAGTGTGTTTTTGTGCAGTTGGGGGTTTTGTGACTTCTGGTGGCCCCACCTTCATCCTGTACCATTTAGAAATGATGCTGTTTGGACCATCTTTATGTACCTTGTGCAGAACAATTTCATGCAGGTCCCTGTGTAGTGAAAAGTACCATGACCTGGTCTCTTGGCTCTGTGTCTGGAAAAGTACCTTTTAACACATTTTTCCAGTGATTAGGACTCTGCATGTTCACTGTCAAAGGTTCAGGTTAAATCTTTGCTTTGGGGGAAACAGGATCCCACAAGCCACCAAAAAACAAAGCAAAACAAATGTCTTCTTCAGTGGGACAGAGGGTGTTTGAAGAGCCCCCCCCCTTTTTTTGATAAAAAGCACTGTCTTTGAATAACTCAGTATCCTGTCAGCGAACTGCCGTTCAGTTGAACAGGTGACCTAATTAAGGGGTTATCAATGATCCGGTATGCATGAATGCTTCAATGTCCATTTCTTGTACCAAAAAAGATTTTTAGAGAGTCCAGATGTTTGCAAGTATAAAAAATGAATTAGCATATTTTAGAATTTCTGGTGTGGAACTCCCTGATCTCAAATAGGGTGTGTGCGCGCGCACACGCGTGCGTGCATGAGTGTGCGTGCTGGGGCCAGCGAGCAATTCCTTATTGTTGTTAGAGCCGCTTGCTCTTGCTTGAGCTTTTGTATCAGCTAGAGAAAGAGTTGGGGCTTCCCTGGTGGCTCAGAGGTTAAAGCGTCTGCCTCCAATGCGGGAGACCCAGGTTCGACTTTAAGAGGGCATTCAGGGCATATAAATGCTCTCAGCTCCTCCAGGAGTTTGGCCAGGACTGGGTCCCGTCTGGAGTCTGATCTAGACTGATCTGCAGACCTGATGGGGTCCAGGGCAAGGCCGAGGGGATCACGGGAGCGCCCCACGTGTGCGCCTCATCTGGGGATAGCCCACGCCCGCAACCTCTTCTGATGACGCTGTGTGGGCGGCCCGGGTGGCCTGCCTGCAGGGGAAGGACGGGGTGGGCCTGCGTCAGCTCCGAGGCCCTTGCCGTCCTCACCCTCCCGTTGTGACTCGGGGGGACTGCGTGTGAGAAGCCCAAGGTCCCAGGGGCGCGGCGGGAGTCGGGCGGCCGGTGTCCACCACAGCCAGCCTCCCCTTCAATCCCCAGGTGCGTCACCCCTCCAGCCATCAGCCACGTTCCTGAAATGAGGGCCTGTCCGTTTGCCACTGTACTGGTTTTCCCGCTACCTTTGCTTCCAGGGATGATTCTTGCAGGAGGAGACCGTGTGCAGCGTCCGCGGTGGAGCTCGCGGCGCGGGGGTGGGGGGTGGGGAAGGGACTGACCGGGAACCAGACGAGCTGCTGCTTTGAAAACTTCTGCACAATTTTACTTGACCCAGAAAGCGACGCAGCTGTAATCGGATTTGGCCTGTCTCATTCCCCAGACCTACTGCTGCCTGCACGCCCCATCTCTCTCCACACTGTTACACTTCACAAATGATTGTTGGTATTATTATTTCAAAATTTCACTTTTTGTTTTATTTCCGCCTGTGCTGGGCTTCGCTGCTGGGGGGCTCGTCTCGGGCTGCACTGGGCAGGGCTGTCTGCAGGCGCGGGGCGCGGGTCCTCCTGGCGTGGGCCCCGCGGGGCGCAGGGGCTCCTGGGCTCCGGGCTTCCGGGCTCCGTGCGCTGCGGCGCTGCGGCACCCGGGCACAGGCTCGGCGGCTGTGGCGCGTGGTCTCGGTTGCTCTGCACCACCGGGGATCCTCCTGGATCCGGGGTCGAGCCGGTGTCTCCTGCATCGGCAGGCGGGTTCCTAACCCTGGGGCCACTGGGGAAGCCTTGTTATTTTATCATTGTTCGCTGGAGTAACTGGGTGTAAGATGCACATGTGTGCAAGCATGCCTGTGTATGTGTGTGCACACACGCACATATATGAACAGTTCATAGACTCTTGGTATAGATTTTTTCTTAAGGTTGAAAAAGTGAAGATATTTAAAGGAAGAGGAGAGAAAAGCACTCAGGTTTGGCTGCAAAGAAAGGCTAGCGTGGGTAGAGTCAGGAGAGAAGTGAGGAGAGGGAACCGCCCCTGCAACTGCCCTTTCTTCGCTCAGAGCTCCCACTGAGGTCCCCGAGCACTGGGGCTGCTGAAAACAAACGGGATGGGAAAGGGGCCCCAGTCCTCTTGACCCTCACAGCCTAGTAGTGAAGACAGGCATTAACAATGTTTACGTCCAAAGCAAGGTTATGGGCTGAAGTAGGAAGGTGGGTGGGCTGACCTGGTGGGTTCGGGGTAGGAGATGTAGTCCAGAAAAGGCAGATCTGAAGGATAAATCGGGGTCAGTGAGGACCGTATGTGGAAACACTTTCAGGAAGGGACAATAGGAGACAGGAGGTAGGAGGGCTTTTATGGGGACAGAGTTGGCTCTTCTTGTTCGGCCCCCGCCGCGGGAGCACTGCCTCGTGCCTGCTGGACTGTGCGTGATGGTATTTCAGGATGATTCCCGGGTCCCAAGAACATCCTCAAAGGAGCCCTGGATAAAAGCGCAGGCGTGCGGTCCGCCCTGCAGGCAGGCATCTTCACCTGTCACCGCCGCGTGGACATCCCACCTCCTTGTGCTCACGCGACACACGGTTATTTCCCGCTGCCTCACCATGTGCAGAAGACGACGTGGGGTCTTGTGTCCCGACACTGTTATTTGTTGCAGAATCAAACGGATTCAGAGTCCGGTACTGCTGACAGCCTAAGGTAAGAACTGATAAAAGCATTCCCCAAGTTATATTTTGAGAGATTAGCAGGTGTTATATGAAAAATGTTCCATGATTTGAATAGATGGGGAAAATACTAGGTTAAATAGGTTTTTTTTTAATTGTAGAATTTTTCAGATACTTAACATATGTATTAGTTCTCTAGAGAAATAGAACCAACAGAATGTGTGTGTGTGTGTGTATTCTGTCTCTCTTGATATAGACCCTTGAACAAGACAGGGGTTAGGGGCAGACCCTTCACTCAGTTGAAAATCTGTCTGTAACTTTAGAGCCAGCCCTCCATATCTGCAGTTTCCACATCTGTGGGTTTAACCAACCCTGGATCACCAGATCATATAGTACCCTGCTGCTGCTGCTGCTGCTGTTAAGTCGCTTCAGTCGTGTCCAACTCTGTGCGACCCCTTAGATGGCAGCCCACCAGGCTCCTCTGTCCATGGGATTCTCCAGGCAAGAACACTGGAGTGGATTGCCATTTCCTTCTCCAATATAGTCCCCTAGTAAACATGTATTGAAAAATCTGTGTATAAGTTGAAACCCTTGCCGTTCAAACTTGAAAGTGTATGCGTATCTGCGTGAGGTCTCTCTCTATTTACACACACACACACACACACACACACACACAGAAACAATGTATTGTATACATATATATGACTGCTGCAGTCCGTGGGGTCACAAAGAATCGGTCACGATTGAGCGACAGAACTGAACTGATACGCGTATCAATTCTGCATCCAGACCTCCATGTGTATACGCAGATCTGTGCGTCTGTATGCATCATCTAGAGAGAGGTTCACTTTAAGGAACTGCAGAGGCTGTGGCAGGCCCCTAGAGCGCAGAACGGGCTGCAGACCCAGAGAAGAGCTGAGGGTGCAGGCTAACTCCAGAGGCAGCCTGCTGGCAGAATCCCCTCTTCCTGAGGGGTAGCCAGTCTTTTTTCTCTTAAAATCATCAACCGACTGAATGCCCCTCAACTCCACCCATAGTACAGAGAGCAAGCAGTCTGCTTTACTCTCATCAATTTACTGATTTAAATGTTAATCTCCTACAAAAAATACTTTCACAGCAACATCAAAACCGATGTTGGATCAAATATCTGGATACTGTGACCTACCTCAGCTAACTCATAACATTAACCATCACAAGATGCTCAAGGGCCTTGCAAATCTGTAAATGGGGAATGCAGTGCACATCACTTAGCCCCAACTTAGCTGAGTAAAAAACTCATTAATTGCAGAAAATCTATTAACATCTGTTAGAACACAGTTTGGGGAATTCTGACCTTGAAAATGATTCACAATTTTTATTTACCCCACATCATCAAAATCTGGTTTTAAAAATGCATTAAGTGCTTATTGTTATGTAATAAGGCTTTCCAGGTGGCTCAGTGGTAAAGAAATCACCTGACAAGCAGGAGACACAGGTTTGATCCCTAGGTCGCGAAAATCCCCTGAAGGAGAAAATGGCAACCCACTCCAGTATTCCTGCCTGAAAAAATTCCATGGACAGAGGTGCCTGGCGGGCTACAGTCCATGGCGTTGCAAGGGTCGGTTGGACACAACTGAGCACACATTATTTAGTAAAAGTAAAACAGTAACTCATGTTTGCTTTTTCAATTTTAAAACAATTACTTTACATACACGTGTAAAAAAGCCAGTAGTTGTGTTAGATTTACCTTGAGAGTATATTGTGAGTAATCTGCATGCTAAAATTCCACGTACTGCCCACACTGCCAAAGAAATATTCTCACATTAGCAAATCTCAGGGAGGAGTGTGTGTACATCTGCTGTGATAATAAGGGTGTGGGTGATTCACACTGGAACCAGTGCTTAGAGGCCAGAGAGAGTTTGGAAAATTAGCCTAAAAATTCATACATATTCATTACTATGTACTGTGGGGTTAAAAACAACCCACAACAAACTAAATTGATAATGATGAGCAAAATGAACAACAATTTGCTATTAAGCAGCAAGAAGAGCAGCAATTAAAAAACATGATCATTCAAGGCAGTGCTGATAATGAACACCCATCCTTCCCCCAAATTGCAGGAATTCGGCTATTTGCATATGCACGTGTGCAGCAGGAGCCTTGCGATGTTAATAAAACACAGAATTAGTAAAACACTGAATTGGAGCCATGCATAAACTCTCTCAACTCGCAAAAGCACTGATTTCAGTTTAAAAATACTGAGCTTATCAAAACACATATCAGTTCAGTTCAGTAGCTCAGTCGTGTCCGACTCTTTGCGACCCCATGAATCGCAGCACGCCAGGCCTGCCTGTCCATCACCAGCTCCCGGAATTCACTCAGACTCACGTCCATCGAGTCAATGATGCCATCCAGCCATCTCATCCTCGGTCGTCCCCTTCTCCTCCTGCCCCCAGTCCCTCCCAGCATCAGAGTCTTTTCCAATGAGTCAGCTCTTCCCATTTGCATAAAAAGCTGGAGTTTCAGCTTTAGCATCATTCCTCCCAAAGAAATCCCAGGGTTGATCTCCTTCAGAATGGACTGGTTGGATCTCTTTGCAGTCCAAGGGACTCTCAAGAGTCTTCTCCAACACCACAGTTCAAAAGCATCAATTCTTCAGCACTCGGCCTTCTTCACAATCCAACTCTCACATCCATACATGACCACAGGAAAAACCATAGCCTTGACTAGACAGACCTCAGTAGGCAAAGTAGTGTCTCTGCTTTTCAATATGCTTTCTAGGTTGGTCATAACTTTTCTTCCAAGGAGTAAGCGTCTTTTAATTTCATGGCTGCAGTCTCCATCTGCAGTGATTTTGGAGCCCCCAAAAATAAAGTTTGACACTGTTTCCCCATCTACTTCCCATGAAGTGATGGGACCAGATGCCATGATCTTCGTTTTCTGAATGTTGAGCTTTAAGCCAACTTTTTCACTCTCCTCTTTCACCTTCATCAAGAGGGTTTTTAGTTCCTCTTCACTTCTGCCATAAGGATGGTGTCATCTGCATATCTGAGGTTATTGATATTTCTCCTGGCAATCTTGATTCCAGCTTGTGTTTCTTCCAGTCCAGCATTTCTCATGATGTACTCTGC
>SJYF01000013.1:2567283-2582253 GCA_006410515.1 Procapra przewalskii | reverse complement strand
TGGCAATTTGATCTCTGGTTCCTCTGCCTTTTCTAAAACCAGCTTGAACATCAGGGAGTTCACGGTTCATGTATTGCTGAAGCCTGGCTTAGAGAATTTTGAGCATTACTTTAGGCAGTTATTAATGAGTTGCTCTCATTCAGGCATTTAAGGAAAAGTTTTGGGGTTGGTGGAGGCCACCCACAGTGGGCAGAGGGCCATACTTTGAGAACCACTGGGTAGAGAATCAGGCAAACAAAAAGAATTTACAAACATATACAAAACACTTGAAAAATTTTTTCCATTTCATAGAATATTATTTTAATTAGAAATATAAATTTCACAGAATGAAATCAATAGTTGTAATACAGTGGTCTCTGATTATCAGTGAAGGAGTACATTCCAGACCCCCAGTGAAAGCCTGAAACCATGGGCGGTGCTGGACCAAGCGTAGACTGCACTTTCTGGGGCATCCACGTCTGTGGTGACGTTCCATTTATAAATTCGGCACAGTAAGAGACCAACAACAGCAACTATTAATAATAGAACATACCGGATAACAATAATATAGAACAATCGCAGCTACCTACTGTAAGAAGTGTTATGTGAATGTGGTCTCTCCTCTCTCTCTCTCAGAATACCTTGTTGCACCAAGTTAATGCCGTTTCCAACTTCACTAAACATTTATCTAGCACCGTGGCCATAACTTTTGCAGTGTGAGATACAACAGGAAGACTATTAAATTTTTTTTCCTTCTTCACGATTTCATGGATAGATTTATTCTTACTGTAGATCTCAGCGACCTCAGCATACCTTTGCCTGTGAAGTTGGAGATTTTCACCTTTTCACTTAAAGCGCTTTATGGCTTGTCTTTGGCATATCTGAATTGCCAGCATCGAGACTCTTGGCCTTTGGGGTCACTGTTAAGTAAAATAAGAGTTACCTGATCACAAGCAATTTGATACCGCGAGAGTCGATCCGATAACCAAGAAGGCTCCTAAGTGGCTAGCAGGCATGGTACACCGGACAAAAGGATTCAGGCCCCGGTGCCACTGACCCGGGAGATCCCGTTGACCCTGCCTGGGGTCGGTTCCCGGTGGGCTGGGGCGCTCTCCATGCTCTGCACTCGCCATGCACCCAGCGCCTGGTGGAGCGATCAGTGCTCCACGAGGAGGGGCTGAGTGGGGGAGGGTGCGTGGCACCTGTCTGCTGAGATGACTCAGTAACCCTAGGCTCCGTGCACCCTCACCTTTGGGACACCCGAGGTGGGTGGGGCTCTCTTCTTCGCAGAGCTCATCACTTTCTGCACTTCGAGTCTTGGGGTTGCGCTGGAGAACCGTTTGCTTTCTCCTTCCTGCCCGTCAAACCCATTTTAATGAGTTGTCCCTGTTCAGCTGTCTTCCTGCAATAAAGTCATACCCTCTTCCTTGAAATGCTCCTGCTCAAGGCTGACTGGCTTGGCAGCTTCACTTGCTAATCCGAGTCCACTGATGCCAAGTCTGCACCAAGCCTCTCACTCTGGCCACCTATGGGTGTGTGTGTCCTCATAGCCCTTTACAGGAATGTGTGACCACACCGCATTAAACTGTGGCATGTGGTGTGTGCTGAAGAGGAGGGGGCATGGTCTGGGTAAGCATGAGACTGGATTGGCGGTAACATCCAAATATGACGTCACTAGTTTTCCCTACGGCTGCCAACGTGGTCTTCCAAAGATGGTTTGTGCTCCGTCAAGACTGCATATGCTGAAGTAGAAAATAATCCCGATTACAAGGTCACACTTTATCCTCCCGGTTGAAAGATCTAAAAGAGAAAAACGCAGTTTTGGCCAACTTAAATACATAAACTTTTAAAGGCCTAGATGTCAAGTATTTCCTTTATTTGTGTTTTTTTTAGGCCACACCACACAGGTTACAGGATCTCAGTTCGCTGGCCATGGACTGAACCTGGGCTCCCGGCGGCGAAAGCATGGAGTCCTGACCACTGGGCCACCAGAGAATTCCCTAAATGTTTACTTTGAACGTAATTGACCTTAACTGTACAATACATTTGAAGTCGTTGTTGATTTTTCTCTTTTGCCTCTTAAAAGAACAGCTCTCAGGTGACCGCTTAAGAGGCTAAAACTGGCAGTTTCCTCATATGATAATGAGGGTGATAAAGAGATTTATAGTGCTGTCGTAAGAATTTAAACAGTTGATACAGGCAGCGACCTTAGAACAGTGGTATGCTGTGGGGTCTCAGCCAAGCGTGACTGTATGCCTGGGTCTGTGTGTCCCTGGCTCATGTGTCTAAGCCAAGTAGAAACTCGCAGGAGAAGTAGATCAGGAAAGGCAATGAGGATGTGGAAATTCGCTTGCGTCCTCCTCTCCGAAGGGCGGCTTTCGGAGGCGTGCCAGCCTTATCTTCTCCTCGGGCACACACAGCAATCGCCGAGTAACTCTCACTGTCGCTTTTAAAAAGACCTGCAATGCAAATCTCAGTGGAAGGCTCTAGAAATATAAGCTGAGTTGAGGCTACGGAAAAAGGCAGTTGGGAGACAAGGCCTCAAACATAATCATGACTGTCTCTCTGTGAAAACATGACCCGCTTTATTTCTTGAACATTTTCATGCCTTTTGAGTGAGATTTTTTTTTCTGCTCTTCTAGCTTTTTCTGAAACAAAAACCTGCCTCTCGTTTCATGACAGTCTCCACTTTGCTCTCTTCAAGACTGAGTGACGTCAGGTGCGTCTAACGTGACTGGATTTATTTGAGAAGCTCGGGCACTAATTTGTTTATTCCATTCACTTCGACAGCACGCCCATCACCCCAGGATTCTGAGCACATATAAATGACCTGCTCGGGGTTGGCAAACAAGAGCTGGTGATGGATGGAGAGCGAGCAGACAGTCTAAAAGCATTCGTCAAAAGGGCTCTTCCGTCCCAGAAATGCTTGGTTAAGCTGGTTAGTCGTGCAGTTTGCTTGGATCCTGACATTTTAGGTTTGCGCTGCTTGCTTTTTATTTGACATACACCAGGAGGAACCCCTGGGTGAGAGGGGCATCAGAAACAGGCCCTCGCAGGGCCAGGGCAGGGACCCAGAGGTGACGCGTGCCCCTGACCACTTGACAAAGCCCTGGCCGCTGTCTGTACCGTATTTTCACAAAGGGAAAGGCTCCGGGAGGTGGATGAATCGGTGTGCCTTGGAAGGTCTCTCGTAGGTCAGCCTGCTTCGAGGAGGAAATAAAGACGCTGGTCTCCACGAAGCGGGGATCAGAAAGGAACAAACGAGAGAGGAACCCAGCTTGGAGACCCACCAGAGGCTCCCACTCAGGAGGAAGGCGCTGGCATCAGGGGAAGAGGAAGGAGGATGCCGGCCCCGGCCCTCCTTTCAAGCCCCTCCTGGACTCAGGGGGCAGCTCGCTGTCCTCGTCACTCGCTGGCGGGCGGCCTGGGAGCAGCTCGCGTCCGCTCTCCCCACCTCTGCTTTCCTCTTTGTAAAGTGAGGAAGTGGACCTGCGTGGAGAGTCCTCGCAGGGTGAACCCCGGGAGGCAGCAGGGGAGGAACGGGCTAAGTGTGGCCAGGCCAATCTGCAAGCGCACGTTTCACCAGCGCAGAGTTCTGCTAGAGGACACGAACTCGGGGTGTCCTCTCCTGGGTGACTTCTAAGGTGCTTTTTCTCCAGCCGGGCTTTCCCCACGGATGCCGTGGGGTCTAGGTTCCAGATTTCAGCAGTCTCTCCCGTGAAGGTTCAGGAAACAAATTGCCAACATAAGGAGATCCAACCAGTCCATCCTACAGGAAATCGACCCTGAATATTCATTGGAAGGGCTGATGCTGAAGCTGAAGCTCCAATACTCTGGCCACCTGATGCAAAGAGCTGACTCATTGGAAAAGACCCGGATGCTGGGAAAGATTGAGGGCGGGAGGAGAAGGGGACCACAGGGGATGAGATGGTTGGATGGCATCAGTGACTCAAGGGACATGAGTCTGAACAAACTCTGAGAGATTGGGAAGGACAGGAAAGCCTGGCGTGCTGCCATCCTGGGGTCACAAAGAGCTGGACACGACTTAGCAGCTGAACAGCAACCTTCGTTAAGGCTGTTTGCTCTGCCAGCTTATAGGGGTGGGAGGGAGGTGGGCGTGGGGGTTCATTGTGTCTCAAGGCCATTTATCCCGGCAGACTTTCACAAAGTCTGCCAGGATAAAGGGACTGATTTTAGAAAAGCGTCATCAGAACAATGTGGCTTTGAGTGGGGCGCTCAGCCCAAAGAGCTCTCTAAATGGAAAATATCCCTTTCTGCAGCAAGGAAACAGAGACCTGCTCATATAAATATAGGGGTGGGATCAGCCAGATTTGATTCTGGATGGAAAACATCTTTTGACATTCACAGTAGGTCTGGGAGCCGCAAATGAATGATGAGCAGAGCAAGAGGGGAAGAGGTGACTTTGCCTTTTTGAAGGGACTCGTGTCAGGGATGCAGGTGAGTGGCGACCCCAAACACAGTGAGAGTGTAAATGGGCTGAACACCAGCTCACCTCCCAGCGCAGCCGATGGCAGAGGAGACTGAAAGAGAACGAAGCCTAAAGGGGTCACCACATGCTTTTTGGTTTTCCTTAGTGATCAAGACAAATCTTCACGGCCCAATCAGCCTTTCCGTCTAAGGCGGAGATTTTACAGATACTTACTCCTGCAGCAGGGAGAGAAGTCACCCCTTGAAAAAAAGTCAAAATGTCAGTTGCTCAGTCATGTGTCCTCCTCTTTGTGACCCCCAGGGACTGTAGCCCACCAGGCTCCTCTGTCCATGGGATTCTCCAGGCATGAATGCTGGAGCGGGTAGCCATTCCCTTCTCCAGGGGATCTTCCCAACCCAGGGATCAAACCCGGGTCTCCCACATTGCAGGCCACCCCGGAAGGCCCCATAAATCCTTGTTATTAACTGTGCCAAGGGTATCTCTGGTGGCTCAGTGGCAAAGAATCTGCCTTCCAGTGCAGGAGACTCAGAAGATGTGGGTTTGATCCTTGGATCAGGAAGATTCCTGGAGGAGGGAATAGCAACCGGCTCCAGTCTTCTTGCCTGGGAAATCCCATGGACAGAGGAGCCTGGCGGTCTATAGTCCACGGGGTCGCAAAGGGTCAGACACGACTGAGCAAATAAGCAGATCAACTGTGCCAGAGCCATGTGCAAATAAGTGGACTCACTGCTCGCTGAAAAACAAACCGGAAACAGCTCTGCATTCCTTCCCATCTGTGTCTAGATCAGTGAGTTAGAGAATTCCACAAACTGCTAAAACTTACATTTTCCCTTAAAATCTTCCATTCCCCTGACAGAGAGCCCCCTGCCAGGCAGACTTTCACTTCCTGGGGATCCACAAAGAGCGAGATTGTTTCGGACTATGATATCATGGATAGGGAAGCCTGGCACGCTGCAGTCCACCGCGTCACAAAGAGACACGGCTGAGCAACTGAACGACATGATGTCGTCGGGTGGGTTGGAAGGCACCCCTGGGCCAGAGTAAGAAGATTTGCGTCTAAGCTGAGCCGTCGCAGCTTGATATCTGTGACGCCCTGGGTGGGCGGGGGGAGTTAAGTTCACTCTCTTGATCTTCAGCTTCTTCATTTCTCAAATGGGCTAATAACACTTATTAGCCACATGGGCACCCTGGGGGGCAAACATGATAGTAAAGTTTGCGAAAATGACTGGGAAAGCTTAAACACGGGTCGTGTGTTAATGACACACTTCGGTTAGTAGCGGATGCTCATCGGGCGCCTGTTGAGTGAAAGACTGTGAAGGCCAGAAAGAATAATAAAGGAGCAACCATTTGCTTACGTTTCTTCTGCATCCTTGCCACTAATGCCACAGCTCAGCGTTTCAGGAGATTCCAGGCTACACTAGCCAAGGCTGACGCCCCTGCCTCCTGCTCAGTCTCTCCCACTAGCTCCGTTTCCTCTTCTGAAGCGCGCGCGTCCTGGAGCCGGCTCTCCGAGGAGCCCCTCTCCGGTCGTCCCTGCGTTCCATCCTGCAGTGGTGTGTTCTCGGCTCCCAGCCTTCAGTGTGAAGACAGGCAGGACCGCCGTCTGCCTCACGGGGGGCGCCTGGCCTCTTCCTCTGCCTCTAGGAGCCCTTGATCTCTCTGTCCCTGCGTAGTAAAGAGTCAGTGTTTACTCCAAGGACTTATTCAAGGAAATTATTTAGATTATTTAAAAATTATCTGGAATATATATATAATGTGCATGTTGGATATGACCAGCCCTAGTCAATTTTCAAGAAAATGAAATTACTAAAAGTCTTCAGAATGAATGGGGGTACATGTTCATGTATGCTTGTGTATAACACCGGATATTACCACACACACAAATGATTACCATGGTTTTTCAGAGGAGGATTCTAAAGAACAGAAAGGTCAGATAACACTCCCGGAGCCATACAAGTAGTTAATGGTGGTGTGTGTGCGCTAAGTTGCTTCAGTCTTGTCTGACTCTGCGACCCCATGGACTGTAGCCCGCCAGGCTCCTCTGTGCATGGGATTCTCCACGTAAGAATGCTGCAGTGGGTTGCCACACTCTCCTCCAGGGGATCGTCCCGACTCAGGGAGGGAACCCGAATCTCTTACTGCACTGGGAGGTGGGCTCTTTATCTCTAGTGCTACCCCAGTTAATGGTGGTGCCAGGGTTCAAATCAAGATTCTTTATCTTGAAGAGAATTAAAGCTTTGAACTGTATATCCTTAGTGGGTTTTATGCTGAAGCAATATCCATCTTTTGTATATGAAAATGAAAGTCAGTCAGTCGTGTCCGACTCTTTGCGACCCCAAGGACTACATAGTCCGTGGAATTCTCCAGACCAGAATGCTGGAGTGGGTAGCCGTGCCCTTCTACAGGGGATCTTCCCAACACAGGGACTGAACCAGGTCTCCCACACTGCAGGCGGGTTCTTTACCATCTGAGCCACGAGGGCTATATCTACCACTGAAATAGGGAAAGGGGTGAAGGAATCACGGGGAAAGGAGCAAAATTAAAAGTAGATGGGGTACTTGCTACAACGTAGGTGGACTTTGAAACCATTATGCCAAGCATTCCAGGGCAGACGCAGAAGCAGGGGGGTGCCTGACTCCGCTCACCCGAGGGGTCCCGAGCAGCAGGCTCATGGAGACGGGAGTGGAAGAGAGACTCCCAGGGATGGCGAGGGAAGAGTCGGGAGCCCCTGTCATGCGTACTGGCTTCTCTTTAGGATGACGAGAAAGTTCTGGAAATGGAGGCCGTGGTTGCACAGCAGTGTGAGTGTGCGTAACGCCCCTGATGGCACACTTTGCCATGGCTCGAGGGGCAGATATGGCGCATATTCTACCTTCACCAAAAAAGGAAACAGCGTATAGATAGGGAGGAATGCCGCGACAGTTTCACAATCCTGGACAAGAGCTTTCTCCCTAGGCAGCCAGAGAGGCCTCAGGCGTGACTGAGAGCTCTGCCATTTGCTCTCAGCAAACTGTTTCATGAAGCACAGCCCACCCCCTTCCGCGGCTCTAACCAGCCTGGCCACTGCTCGGGACAATTGCTGTTGGCAGAGCAAAATTAATGGGGGCGGGATGCGTATCTTAAAATCCTCTCAACAGTAAGGAATTATGCAAAGTAAATAAATGCGTGACATCTAGGATCAGTTTAACCAGGGTTAAATACATTCTGCGTGGAGTAAAACCAGAGCCACTTGAAACGCAGAGGCTCAGGGGGCAGGAGGAGAGCGGACTTCCCTGCAGCTGCCAGGCTCACTGGTCGGAGTGCGGGACAGTCGTCCCGCTCGGCCAGAAGCTGCTGTTGTCGTTTGTTTGTTTTTCGGCCGCACTGTGTGGCATGTGGGAATCTTAGTTCCCCCGACCGAGGATCGAACCCACGGCCTCTGCATTGGAAACATGGCGTCTTAACAACTGAGCCACCAGGGAAGTCCCCAGAAACTGTTCTGTTTGACCGCCAACCCTGCTTATCTTGTCAATATTAAAAAATCTGGTTATTTCTTCCAAACATCTGGGTTTCTAACTTTTCTTGAATAATCTGAAGGTCCATTAACTTGGTCCCTGCACACCCACACAGCAGATGGGCATGTGGCATTAATGTTTCTTTCCCGTACTGGCATCACTCAACTCACGTTCTCTGCTCTGCCCCGTGGAATGTGAATTCCTCTCTCACATGCAAGTCTTAGCCTTCCTTTCTGTCACCTAGGGAAGGCTGCAGGGAGCATGATTTGGAATAAACATTTTTTGTGAGCACCAGTGCATGGCAGGCGCTGTGGGAGGTAGAACTCGGTGTGATTACTGTATAGTTTGTACCCTCCAGAGATTTTACAGCGGATGAAGGAGATGGAGAATATGCAGACTATAATCAAGGTTAAATGTATTTTTCTAAAATAGGAGTTAATTTACAGACTCCCAGCCACACGCCAGGCTTTGTGCTAAGCACTTTTCATAATTTAATGTATTCAACATTCACAATCGCGGGCTTCCTTGGGTCTCAAAATAGACAAACATGGGGGTGTGACTCAGAGAAGGTAAGCAGTCTGCCCAAGCTGACACAGCTAGGAAGCAGTGGAGCTGGGCCCAAACCCAGCCCTCTACCTCCAAGGCTGTGCTCTTAACCATGATGGCCCGCTGACTTCTCTAAATGTAATAATATCACAACAGAGTCGTAACCAAGAGGTGAGTCTGCTACTTAGAAGAAGGAATGTCAAGGAGGGTGTGGCATCTGACCTGGGCCAGAGGACCTTCAATCACAGCCGACCTTCGAGAAGTGTGGGGGTTGATCTGGGGTAGTGTATAGTGGGTCTTCCCCACCTGAGGGTCCTCCACACCCGTGGATTCAGCCAGTGGCAGTCTGTGTAGTGTTGCGGGTAGCACTGACTCTTGAAAAATGTCCACACGCAGGTGGACCCATGCAGTTCAAGCCTGTGTTTTTAAGGGTCAGCCGTACTAGGACTCAAGGGGAGGGCATTTGAGAATGTTCAAGTACAAGCAGGTGCGGAGTCAAAAAGGCATAGGATTTGTTTGGG
Organism: Procapra przewalskii; assembly: GCA_006410515.1. Taxonomy (NCBI): domain Eukaryota; kingdom Metazoa; phylum Chordata; class Mammalia; order Artiodactyla; family Bovidae; genus Procapra; species Procapra przewalskii. The sequence continues at coordinate 2,573,263 of SJYF01000013.1, read as the reverse complement.
GAGGACAAGAAATTTGTGTTTGGATAGAACTGCTGGATAGAAAGAATAGAAATAAACTTGGAAAGAAAATCTGAGGTCAGATCACAGGCGGGCTTAAATGCTAGGTTAGGGAGTCTGAACTTGCTGGGAAAAAAGCAATACAACTTTTAAGCAGAGTAGAAAGAGGAACGTCTGTGTCTCAGAGTAAACCAGCCAAGCGTGTGAAGACCAGGTGAGACGGGACCGTCTGGTCAGGAAGCTGGATCAGGAGCTCTGACAACGGCAGTGGCGGTGGGATGGAATAGCAGGAAGGAGCAGTCATTTCAGGGGCAGAATGGATGATATTTACAATGGATATGGGAGGGGGTGGGAGGAAAGAATAACAGACAACTCAACCTGGTGAAAAGTCTAGATAATTCTTTATTTTCTTACAATTTATACTTTGTTGCTTTTTCTAACACTTATCTTTGATCCCCAGACAGGAGTCAAAAAAAGGAATTTGACTGCAGTCTTTTTGGTGAAATTCAATGAATGCTAGTGGAACAGAGCTGCGCAAATTATGAGCTGTAAAGCTTCAAATCTCTTCTCCCAGTGAAAATCTCGTTAGCCTGCCATCTGAAAAGCGGAACATTCAAATATGACTTTGTTTGGTTTGTATGGTTTGAACCCTTTAAAGTGATCTTTTTTTTTTAGGAGTGTAGCAGGAAGCCTGAAATTTCAATTAGATAAGCCAGAGGTTTACCTGTTGGAGGAGAGAAGGTATTATCTTTCTGTTGCTAGGTGATGGGTCTCTAAAGCAATCGTTCAGTCTTAGAGGATCAGAGCTCTTTTAAAATTCCTTTTCTTTTGAAAACAAACACCAATTTCAAACCAACCCCAAAGGCCCTGCTCTTGTACTGTAAGGAAGAAAGCAACCTGTCATAAATCCACCAAGCTTTCTGCTCACCCCTTCCTCAAACTAGAGAGCCCCGATTACATGAACGGCCAGCTTTCCTGTAAACACAGGATACGGACAGGAAAAATGATGAGCAAGGTCAACGCTAGGAGCCATCCTCCCTGCTTTGTATGCTTCACGGCATCGCAGTTCTCTGATGAATGTACTACTTTTCTCCCTGCTGATGGGTGGTGTGATAATCAATTTGGTCAAACACGAGTCCAGATACTGCTCTGAAAGTATGTTTTAGATGTGTGTGTCTGCTCAGTCATGTCCGACTCTTTGCAACCCCATGGACTGTAGCCCACCAGGCTCCTCTGTCCATGGGGTTTTCCAGGCAAGAACACTGAAGTGGGCTGCCATTTCCTCCTCCAAGGGATCTTCCCGACTCAGGGACCAAACCCTCGTCTCCAGTGTCTCCTGCATTAGCAAGCGGATTCTTACCACTGCAACACCTGGGAATCCCTTTTTAGATGCGCTTAACATTTAAAACAGTAGACTTTGAGTAAAGTGGATTATTTTCCATAATTTGAGTGAGCCTCGTCCAATCAGTTGAAAGCCTTAAGAACAAAAACTGAGGTCACCCTCAAAGAAGAAATCACCCTCAAGAATGCAACGCAGAAAGCTTGCTTGAGTTTCCAGCCTGCTGCCCTGGACAGCCCTGACTTAACTTCAGTATCGACTCATCAGAATCCAGCCGGCAGCCTGTCCTTTCAGACTTGCCAGCTCCCACAGTGGTGTGAGCCTGCTCCTTGCATTCTTTCTCTCTAAAATACGTCTGTATCCACATCCACGTATCTATACATATTGGTTCTATTTCTCTGGAGAACCCTAGTGGAGAAACTTAAGGCTCACGTGGCCTAACTTGGTCAAGGTTACACAGATGATAAGTATTAAGTGGTAGAAGCAGGGAGGGGAAGGAAGTGCGGTCTGCCTCCTAATGAGTGGACTATACTCCTGCTGTCCAAGGGTAGAGAGTTACTTGTAAAAAAAATATTCAAACTCAGTAACAAAGCCCAGATGAAACAAAATCTTAAATGTAATTTTCCAATAAAGAGACGCAGGTGCCAGAGGAGATTCTTCGGGTTTTTACCTGCCTCGCTGTACTTGCTCTTGGGCTTCCCTTATGGCTCAGATGGTAAAGAATCAGCCTGCAATGCAGGAGACCGGGGTTCGATCCCTGGGTCAGGAAGATCCCATGGAGAAGAAATTGACAACCCACTCCAGTATTCTCGCCTGGAGGATCCCATGGACAGAGGAGCCTGGCAGGCTACAGACCATGAGGTCACAACGAATCAGACAAGACTTAGCAACTAACACACACAGTTGCTCTTAGTTCTAGTCTGAGTCGGCCCAGGAGGTATATTGTTCTTTTTCCTGAACCTCTTTCTTGATCCTGGTCTCCGTGTGTTCCAGGTCTGCAACCCTCTCCCTACAAGTGGTTCTAACAGTGATTCCCTCATACTTTTGGCTTAAGGGAGAGGATGATAGTGCAGGCTTGAGTTCTGGGAGAGAGATTCACAACAGAATCATAGACATCATTCTCTTCTCTTAAAAGTGCAGGGGGTTGGCTCCCTTGGAGATTAGGGGTGTACATGAAATTTACGAGGCCACTTCAAAGTGGCTTAGGATCTCCAGGAGCCAGACTGCATGAAGGGTAGTGATGCAAGAAGGCACAATCTTGCCTGGACTCTGTTCATTGGGGACAGTGAATAGATTGAGTGTATCTGAGTGTTTATGGATTTGGGGCCCAGGAGCAAAGAAGGGAACTTCTCTTACAGCATTTTCTGGGAGATTCTCACCTAAAAACTTATATCCTGTAATGGGATACTGGGGTAGTTGTTTGAACAGTGGGCCATAATAATTTCCTTTTCTGCCCTCTCACACTGACTCTGGGCTTGGGTGTGTGAGTTGCTTTGGTCAATGGGACACAGTCACAGACTCAAACAGTAACTGAACACTGGGACTTGTTCTCTGCTTTGTGGAACCCCGAGACCCCCATGTGAAGATGTCCAGGCTAGCCTACTGGAGGATGAGGAGTCACACGGAGAAGAGAGGGGCCACTCCAGCTGTGGGGCCCTAGACGAACCAGTCTTCCAACCACCAGTCTTGTGAGTGGGGCCCTCTCGCCAGGTGACGGCAGCGTGTGAGAAGGCCCAACAAAGATCCGCTGAGCCGGCTGAGAAGACGCTCACAGCTGATGCACAGAGTTGTGAGCTAAATGGGGGTGCTTTAAGCTCCTCCTTTCAGGAAAGCTTGTTATGCAGCATAAGCTAACTGATGGATGCTACTGCCCTTCAGTAAACAAAGACAGCAGTTCCTCTTAACAAGTTTATAAACGTGTCTATCAGCTTCAATAGACCCAAGATATGCGTGAGCTGTTAACCGTATGAAAGGAATTTGAATTCATTTCTTTTCTATACTTTATTATATGGGCTTTCCTGGTGGCTCAGAAATGGTAAAGAATCTGCCTGTAATGCAGGTTCGATCCCTGGGTCAGAAAGATCCCCTGGAGAAGGGAATGGCACCCACTCTGGTGTTCTTGCCTGGAGAATTGGAAGGACAGAGGGGCCTGGTGGGCCACAGTCCATGGGGTCACAGAGAGTTGGACACAGCTGAGTAACTAACACTTTCACACTTTATCTGATTTATGATTTATGCTTCAACAAGCCAACTGTTACAACACACTGATATCAAAGGATAGCAGCTTTCTCTAAAGTAAAATGTCAACAATTAAGCATATTTCACAGTGAAGTTTAGAGTTGCCTTTGTATCTTGATGTCAGTGTGATGAAAGGCCATAGTGATATCAATATCAATAATGTTTAGAATTTACATAGCATTTCGCATTTCCAAAAATATCCAACTGTTGTTAGATAATTTCAACAATCTTTTTGAAAGTGGACATGTATTCTAATATGCCACCAGAATATACACTCTATAAAAGCAGTTCTATTGCCTATTTGGTTCATTAATTCTCCATAGCACCTAAAACCTGGAACACAGTAGGTGCTTAACAAATATTTGTTTAATGAAAAATTGAATGAATGATTAGGGACCCAAAAGACTTGATTAAGTGTGTAGCTGTCTTTTGGATGGTGTAAAACATTTTTTCACATTTTCTATTCTCTAACAAATGGATTTCTGTCTTCACTCAGTTATCTTTCCAGCAAGACCACTTATGCTAAAATATTAAAGTAACTTGTTTTTAGAAGTAATATATTAAGTTTTCTTTGGTTCTGAAAATCATTTTCAAAGAGTTCTAGAAAACCCACTATATTATCTCTATTATATTATCTCTTTATGTACTTTCCAATCTAACAAGGAAGAGTCCTCCAAGACCTGTAATAACTGATAAGGCCCCTGGTTACGCAACCTGAAAGCACAAACCACGATGGTGAGCAGCGCCATCTTCATCTGAGTGAATGCCAGTCCCATCCTCAAGCACAGGCTGCTACTTTAAGGAAAGGTATTGGGAAAACCTGAAGGACTTTGGGCTGTGGTTTAATCAGAAATGATTTTTTAAAAGGCTGTTGAGTCCCAGTGGTGAAGGCAATGGTAACACTGCTGAATCCTCAGTCCTGCTTGCACGTGTGAATCACTCTGGGTGTTGACAAATATTCTGTATGACATATGGGCACGGTGTGGTGCTCTCAGTGTTCCAGATTTTAACTATGCTAACAGGTGTAAATTAGGAGCTTCTGTGGGGGCACAGACGGTGAAGAATCTGCCTGCAGTGTAGGAGACCCAGGTTCCACCCCTGGGCTGGGAAGATTCCCTGGAGAAGGGAATGGTTACCCACTCCAGGATTCTTGCCTGGAAAATTCCATGGACAGAGGAGCCTGGTGGGCTACAGTCCATGGGGTCCCAAAGAGTCAGACAGGACTGAACAAGTGACAAACACATATGGGGACTCTGCTCAGTTTTTTCTGTAAACCTAAAACTGCTTCAGCAAAGTCTATTGATTAAAAGAAAGAAAACACACAGAGACACACACGCACAAACACTGGGATATCGATGGCTGATCCGTAGGGCAAATGAATCAACGTTTCTGAGGTTGGGGCCTGGGCATCTGATTTTTTAAAGTTCCCTGAGAGGCTTCTAACGTCCCACCAGCATTGTGAAGAAGTGCCTTAAAAGCACGGCAGCTTTTCTGGCTAATGTAAATAGCCCCTTGATTGCAAATAGGTAAAGAAACTTGATTTTGCTTTAAAATGTCTATGAGATCTTGAGTGGAAATGGTATACAGAGGTGCTGCAGATCCAGAATCGAGCTCTTCTCTGGAAGCAGCGGAGGACTGCTAAGAGACACGTTACTGCTGTGCTCGCTGCCAGGGGCCTAAAGAAAGCCTGGCTGCAATCAGCCACCTCCTCATTTTATTGGAGCTGCAGCGGCCTGTCGGTACGAGATAATGGGCTTGAATATAGCAGCTAGAGCACAGTGAGTTCAAGGACGCTGCCTCCTTCCCCCAGCCCGTGTGCAGTGAGCTAGTCCGGGGGCTGGCTGAGGGTCCTAACTGCGTTAATAACCAAGAATCCTTCACAATAAACTGCAGACAGGATCCTAATTAATGAGCTTGATTCATCGGAAGCAGAATCCACCTACTGCGTAAGAGGGACGTGTATCCGTCAAGCCTAGTGAAACGCAGGGCCTGCAGAACCTGTTACGGCCATTGACTGTCTTTTATCGGAGGCTTCCAGAGCACTTTATAAACATTAACTCTCACTGTGCTCTTGGGAAAGTTACTGATAACAAGCCGGCGATCGAGCCGGTAAGCTTGCCTTCGATTTCTCCAGGAGATCTGGCTGGCAGCAGCAGGGTGGGGTCTCCTCACAGTCCAGGAGGGGGGTAGGGGGAGGAGGATGCCGAGGGGCCTGCGGACTGGTGCGGGAAACGAAGAGTAGAAACTGGGTGCTTCGGTTCCAGCTCAAAGCGAAGCTCAGCTTTCAGTGTCTCCATTGCAAAATGAAGATGAGGCGTCTTCTTCCTGGCTTCAAATGGCTGAGATGGATGATCGATCTCTTTCAGGGACTCTGCTTGCTCCTTCCAGGCTTGAAGTGTGGTTCCC
>SJYF01000013.1:2516876-2533868 GCA_006410515.1 Procapra przewalskii | reverse complement strand
ACCCCCGCACCCGCCTAGCCCCATGGACCTGCAAGGAGTCGCCAGCGCCCCACCCGCGGGACCCACAGCGCACCCCCCTCTGAGGCCACTTGGTCCGGTGGCCTTCCTTGTGTAATTGCCATCACAGACGCGGAGAGTTGCGCTGGGTTGAAAAGATCAGCTGTTTTAATTAGACATATGTCTCCCGTGTCGCCTGGCGCTGACAGCAGTCACTCTCAAGGTGAATGAGGCGGAAGCTGCCTTTTCTCATTCAGTCTGGCCTGTCAAGTGAGCTTTGTATTTCTTTGTGGTGAAACCGCTCAGTCAGTTAGGCAGGGGGGCAAAGCAGAGCAGTTACACAGTGTGGACCCTGCAGCCGGCTGGCGTGTAAGTCCCGGCTCTGCTGCTCTGCTTATGATTTTAGCAGCTGGTGAACCCTCCCTGTGCCTCAGTTTCCTCATCTATAACTTAGGGCTGCTAATGGTTCTTGTCTCATAGGGTTTTTGTGAAGGTTATGTGAGTCAGTGTCTTCCCTGATGGCTCAGTGATAAAGAATCTGCCTGCAATGCAGGAGACGCAGGGGACCTGGGTTCGATCCCTGGGTTGGGAAGATCCCCTGGAGAAGGGCATGGCAACCCACTCCAGTCTTCTCACCTGGAAAATTCCACAGACAGAGGAGCCTGGAGAGATCCAGTCCACAGGGTTGCGAAGAATTAGGACTGAAGGGGCTTAGCGTGGCGCGTATGAGTCTCTAGCATAAGCACTTAAAGGGATGCAGAGAGCATCGTGAGCCTTCGGGTGAGTTGGGTTTACCTCAGTTCATGCTTTTTGAGCACTTGCCATCGTTTCCTGCTTTCAAAGCCACTATTGGCGGGTGGCAGGAGAAGCCATCATTGACAGGGTTAAAAGCTTTTGCAGCCCCCTCTCTCTCTCTCACAAAACACCACTTAGGAAACTCTTTTCATGAACGTCTGCAAAATATTTGCTCTTCCTCCAAAGTACCTCCAACTCCATTATAACCTTTCTGAAGGTGGAGAGACTGATACTTGTTTTTGCAGTCAGTTTGGTAGGGGTGCATCTTTTTACTTTTTCTGAAAAGCAGCTGGAATTCTGTATGTGCTGCTGCTGCTGCTGCTGAGTCGCTTCAGTCGTGTCCGACTCTGTGCGACCCCATAGACGGCAGCCCATGAGGCTCCCCCGTCCCTGGGATTCTCCAGTCCATCCTTATTCCTGGGTGTCCTTGAACTGGTGCCTGGGTTTACGGGGAGTTGTTATGCTAAGGAGGGGCTTCCCTGGTGGCTCAGATGGCAATGCAAGAGACCCAGATTCGATCCCTGGGTCAGGAAGATCCCCTGGAGAAGGGAATGGCTATCCACTTCAGTGTTCCTGTCCGGAGAATTCCATGGACAGAGGAGCCTGGAGGGCCAGTCCACGGAACTGCAAAGAATTGGGCATGGCTGAGCGACTGACTCTTTCGCTACTACCTTCTCTGTGCTGAAGCCCCAGAAACATACCAGCCTGGCATGTTGTGCACACCCCTTAAAGACCTGCTCCCATTCTCTGTTCTTCAGACCTGTTTGCCAGTCTGAACTATTACTATGGCTGCGGCCAGACTCCCCTGGCCCCGCGCCGTGGTGACGATGCCCACGTGGGGACCGTGGTTCTGCATGTGCCATCTAATGAGCGAGGAGAAAGGAAGCACGCACGATAGCACTTCACAAGCAAAGGCAGCCCTTAGATCACCAAGCCAAGATGCACTGACTTGGTAGAACCGTACCCTTGAACAATGCATTTCCTCTGCCAGTTTGTCTTTGATTGAGAAAGTCGCAGCTCTGGTTGAGTGGTGTGGCTCTTCATCATGGTGCCTGATACCTGCCCGGTGTTTGAGTCAGGAGGGCCCTCTTGTAGCTCAGGGTCACAGCAGAGGGGATCAGCTTATTTTTACTTGCCTGTAACCAAGAGTCCACTCCAGAACCAACCCTGGCTACGTCTGGGATGTACATAAAGAAAGCTCATCAAAGAAGATGAGAAACAAATTTGCCCTGGTCTCTAAGAACCCCTGGTAGGGGCTGCTGAAGGGAGATAATTCCTTTCTCTGCTGCAGGGACCCTGGGGATCAAGAAATACAGTGGCTTTTCAGGGCACCGTCACCTAAAACAATACCACTTATGTGTGCCAGGCAATGTCATCCTTTGTAGCAGCTTTTCTGCACTGGCTAATTGCCAATGTACTAAACCAATTGTGTGCAGACCCCTGCCCCTGAGGATCTAACTTCTCCAAAGCTGTCCTTTCTGCCCCTTGCTTTGTCACAGAAATGTATTCTCTTCTCTCCCTACGGGGAAAACAGTTGCCCCTTTAAGGACTTTGGCACGGGCCTCAAATCACCTGCTGAGAGAGCAAGAAAATCAGAAAACTCTGTGTAAACACTGAGGCTCCCCTCTGCTAGACAATGACCAGAGTTCTTACAGCCCAGCCCCCCACACATCCGGGCCCTGGGCTCAGCATTCTGAACGCTGACCTGTGTCCTTTCTTTACGAGCTCCAACTTACTCGCTGCCTCCGCTTGTTCTCACTCTCTAGGGCATGCCTTTGTGTTAGGCCTCCAGAAGGACGTTCATGATGGCCCCAGAAATTCAAGCCAAGGCCCACAAGATGGGCCAGATGGCTTTCCCTCTCTGGTGCCAAAACCGTGACGACTCTCTGAACCTAAGACTCTCACATGGGAGCTAGGAAATGACTACCCAGGCCAAGAATGCGTGCGATGCATGCTGAGTCGCTTCAGTCGTGTCCGACTCTGTGCGACCCCATAGACAGCAGCCCACCAGGCGCCCCCGTCCCTGGGATTCTCCAGGCAGGAACACTGGAGTGGGATGCCATTTCCTTCTGCAATGCATGAAAGTGAAAAGTGAAAGTGAAGTCGCTCAGTCGTGTCCGACGGAGACCCCATGGACTGCAGCCCACCAGGCTCCTCCCTCCGTGGGAGTTTCCAGGCAAGAGCACTGGAGTGGGGTGCCATTGCCTTCGAAACCTGCCCTCTATTCAGAAGCAAGATGGCTGGTTGGCGTTGAGGCCTGTGCCTCTGCGCCGGCTGCTGCTGTCTAATGTTTGTTTGGCTGGCTTGGGTCTCGGTTGCAGCTCGTGGGATCTTTGTTGCAGCTGCGGATCTTCCTCGTTGTGGCTGTAGGCCTTACTTCCCCCTCAGTGAGTGGGATCTTAGTTCCCTGACCAGGGATCAAACCCACGTTCCCTGCATTGGAAGACGGATTCTTAACCTCGGGGCCACCAGGGAAGTTCCGGCACTGGTTGTTAAAGAGCTCTAATAAAGACCATGGGACAGCCTGCCCGGAAGCCCAAAGGAGCTTCCCGCTTTCTGGGGGCGCCCAGCGTGTTCCTGAGTGAGCCCCAGGCGGATGGACCCGCTCTCACGGGTAGAGGCTAGAAGAGCAGGAAGTCTACATTTTGGCTGCAGCTAGTCTAAGCTTCCTGGAAAGTTTTGCTCTGCTGTTTGGAAACTGTGCTAAGCTCTGCTGCAGATGGAGAGGTATGAGCTGTCTGAAGGGCACTCTTAGCATCTGTTAGGAGACACTGGACTGCTCGTGCATGCGTGTGTGTGTGTGTGTCTGAGTTTGAAGGGTAAAATGCTTTGTACAGAGGAGATACAGGTGCTTTGAGGAGGTTGTTTCCAGCTGTAGGCTCTGTGCTGACAGTTCCTAGCTGCCGAGAGGATGGTTGTATTCAGTTTCAGTTCATACAAGAACTTCCTCAGGAGACTGAAAGGTCTGCTTCCCAAAGTTGTATGTACTGAGGGCACCTTCTGACTGAGGAAAGGGTGGTGAGTGCCCCTTAGCCCCTGCTGGAGACATTTCAGCATCAATAAATAACCACGTCCCACCATGGCCCGAGGACAGCCACGCAGCTGCTCCAAAGGGTGGAAGTGAAGCAGAAAAATCCAGAGCTGTGACTGTATGAAAACCTGGAGAACTAGGTTTCCCCTACCAGGGACATTAAAAAGCAGACATTGCTTTGCCAACAAAGGTCCATCTAGTCAAGGCTATGGTTTTCCATCAGTCATGTATGGATGTGAGAGTTGGACTATATAGAAAGCTGAGCGCCGAAGAATTGATGCTTTTGAACTGTGGTGCTGGAGAATTCTCTTGCGAGTCCCTTGGACTGCAAGATCCAACCAGTCCATCCTAAAGGAGATCAGTCCTGGGTGTTCATTGGAAGGGCTGATGCTGAAGCAGAAAATCTAATACCTTGGCCACTTGATGCAAAGAGCTGACTCATTTGAAAAGACCCTGATGCTGGGAAGAATTGAAGGCAGGAGGAGAGGAGGATGACAGAGGATTGGTTGGATGGCATCACTGACTCTATGGAAATGAGTCTGAGTGAGCTCTGGGAGTTGGTGATGGACAGGGAAGCCTGGCATGTTGCAGTCCACGGGGAAGCAAAGAGTCAGACATGACTGAGCAACTTCCACTTTCACTTTACCAGGGGAATCACAGCAAAGCATAGAGCATTGTGTGAGGGAGGGAGGCTGGGAGAAATGTGGCCAGTGGAAACCCCTGATATTTGATAGAATGGCCAAAAGGCTTGGAAAACGAGGAGTCTCAAGCTTAGTTTTTTGAAAACGAAAGTGTTACTCACTCATTTGTGTCCGATTCTTTGTGACCCCATGGACTGTAGACCTCTAGGCTCTTTCGTCCATGGGATTCTTCAGGCAAGAATACTGGAGTGGGTTGCCATTCCTTTCTCCGGGGGATCTTCCCGACCCAAGGATTGAATTCAAGTGTCCTGCATTGCAGGCAGATTCTTTACAGTCTGAGCCACAAGGGAAGCTCATGCTTGGCTTTATGGATACAAATAATTTTGAGACTATGCTGCTTCAAGGCGGGTCTTTTCACTGTCTCAAACCTTTAATGAAGTCAGCTTCAATAAAAAACTACTGCATGAATGTATTTGGAAGAAAATCACAGAAAAGAGCTGAGTCCCAGGTCTTAGGGCAAGAGGATCACTCTGCAAGGGGGCAGAGGGAGACACAGCCCGAAGAGCCTTGAGGAGTCGCTGGACTTGCCTGAGGACTTGCCAGAGTCCTGACCTTTCCACAGAATTTAAGATCGAGGCATTACGCCAATGTAATTTCAATCCCAAATGACACAGGGACCCCAGCATCTGCAGCAATCAAAGCAGAAAACATGTGAGTCACAGCACATAGGCCATGACACTCAGTAGGTCCTCAGTGATTGGAAACCAAGATTAAAGTGGTGGTTATTATTGAAGACGCTGATTTTTTAAATTGCCGAGCTTGTCCACCATGATAAGGAATTCTATTAAAATTCTGCTCCCTCTTGGTTAATTACGGTCACAGATGTTTGCTTGTTGGATTATGACATCATCATGACCCAGGTAGGGCCGCCACCTGGGAGGAGCTCATCTGGATGTCAGGACAGCTCCCAAGGAGGCAGTCCTCCTGCTTGCCCTGGACTTGACAGAGGCCAAGGGAATCTGCAAAGGCGTTGGCCAACCATTGGCCGAATCTGGTTCGTGGGCCTGAGAAGATTTATAGGGGCCTTCCCCAGAGACTCAGACAGTAAGGAATCTGCCTGCAATGCAGGAGACCCGAGTTCAATCCCTGGGTCAGGAAGATCCCCTGGAGAAGGGAACGGCTACCCACTCCAGTATGCTTGCCTGGAGAACTCCATGGCAAGCTATAGTCCATGGGGTCACAAAGTGTCGGACATGACTGAGTGACTGATACACACAAGCAGCCCTGGCCTCTCTGTGGGGCCCCGGGAGGGGACTCGATCCTGAGCCCTCTGTCTGGGCCAGGCTGAGTGCAAGGTGCATCCCTGGACTTGGAGCCGTCCAGAGTGTCTGTGACACCCTCCCTCGGGGAACCCCCCCTCCCCTGGCTGGGGGTCTGTGGCCAGCATGGCCTTAACCCTCGGGGCTGCAAACTTCCTGTGGAAGGTTGAGTGGTCAACAATTGGGGGCTTTGTTGGTCTCAAAGGATCTCTGTCTCACATTCCTTGTTTGTTTTTTTGGAGGGGGGCTTCTGCTTTTTTAATCCGTTAAATCTTTCGTGTGTGTGTGTGTGTGTGTGTGTGTATCAGTCACTCAGTCATGAAGACGCCGGCATGGCAGGAGCACCACCCGCTGTCCCAGGACGCCAGAAGGGAGACCCTGGCAGGAGCAGCTGGCTCCACCATGGGAGGCGCTGGAGTGGGCCCCGTGGGGATGGTGGGAGGTGGGATGTAGGCCTGGGGAGGGGAGGAGGCTCAGAGGGTAGCCCGACCTGGGGGCTGAGCCCCGGGTGAGTGGGGAGATGGGCCGCCTCCTCCAGAAACCAGCGCTCCAGGTCAGTATGATCCTACTGCGTGTGTGCGTGCTTGCGTGCTCAGTCACTTCAGTCGTGTTCGATTCTGCGAAACTATGGCTTGCTGCCCGCCAAGCTCCTCCGTCCTTGGGACCCTCCATCCTTGGGACCCTCCAAGCAGGGATACTGGAATGGGTTGCCATGCCCTCCTCCAAGGGATCTTCCTGACGCAGGGAACGAGCTGACGTCTCCTGTGGGAGGATTCTCCTTACTGCAGGCAGATTCTCTACCTCTGAGCCACTGGGGAAGCTTAGATCCTGCCTCCGCTGTGTGTAAGCGGCCTGCCTCTGCCCCTCCTGCATCTGAGCTCTTCCTTAGCAGTCTCTGCTCCTGTTTCTCCACCACTCTGCTGGGAAAAGAGAGGACACCCAGGCTCCAGGCTTCCCCAAGCCCACCTTCATCCACACACAGCCTGGGGGAGGTTTCCCGTCTCCACAGGCGGCACATCTGGGGTTTGGAGTAAGAAAGACAATAGCGGGACTTCCCTGGTGGTCCACCGGTTAAGAACCCCCCTTGTAAATCTGGAGACGTGAGTTTGATTCCTGGTCAGGGAACTAAGATCCCGCATGCCGCATGTTCCGCAATGAGAAACCTCCCACGACGCAGTGAAGGTCTTGCATGCTGCAACTAGGACCCAATGCTGCCAAATAAATACTTTTTTTTTTTTAAAGAAAGACAATATAATATGACAACTAGGCTTCACATCTGTGAGTTCTGTTTTGAATCTGGTTTGTTTGTTTGTCTGGGTTTTGGCGCTGCAGGCATTCCTGCAGAGTGGAGTTTGAATAAAGGGGCGTTCTTCTCAGGGAGCAAATCCCACCGCCTCACCCAAGGCCACGCTCTTAGGCCAAAGCATCTGGGCGGCGGTGTGGAATCCCAGGAGCCACCTCAGAGAGGCAGAGGATGTGCCCGGACAAGCCCTGGTGGCCACACAGGAGACTGGGCCCCACGGGGTGGGGGCCCGGCTGCAAGGATGGAGGCTGCGGGCCGGGAGCTCAGGCGGCCTGAGCAGTGGCCCCTGGTGCTGGAACCCCGCCACCCGCCCGGGGTGTGCCTGCGTCTGACTGCTGGTTGGTATTTCTTGGACATTTTTCAGGAACCAGAAAAGTCAAATTAGAAGACGGTTGTTTCAAGCACCCAGACAGAAGGGGTCCTGTTTGCTGTGCTCCCTGCAGATTCCTGCTGCTCGTAACAGAGCATGCCTCCTGGAAGACACACAAATATCCGTTGATGCTGGGCCTGTTGGAAGCTCTATTTTTAAAGGGAAACCAGCTCATTTTATAAAGAAGGGGCGAATCGCTACCCAGGCAGGGTTTGGTGCAGCAAGCTATTCCAGAAATTCTTTCCTTCCAAACCCAGTCACTTCTTTGAGCTCCTAATGTGTGTGTAACTCTGGCAGAAACAGAAAGATGGGAGGGACTCAGGTTCTTAACTCAAGATGAGAAAAGAACTGACTTGCGGCTGACTTACCGGGCCAGCCTCAATGTGCCCCGCTGTCTGCAGCTTCAGTTTCCAGCCCGGTCACCGCCTTCAGGTATTTCCTGAGTGGCAGGAAGGCCAGGTGGCTCAGTGGTGAAGAATCTGCCTGCCAGTTCAGGAGATGCAGGCTCGATTCCTGGGGTGAGATCCTTTGAAAGAGGAAATGGCAACCCACTCCACTATACTTGCTTGGAAAATTCCACAGAGGAGCCTGGCTGGCTACAGTCCATGGCGGGTCACAAAGAGTCAGACATGATTGAGCACGCATGCATTTCCTGAATGGAGAATAAGCTCATGTCTTAGGAGTCAGAAAGCCCCGGGTTCCAATCCAGCCTTGCCACACCCTGTGGTATGACCTGAGTCGGGTACGCGATTTAGTCTAAGCCTGAGTTTTTCATCTGTGCAATGGAGATGGCACAGTACCCATCTCTGCGTATGAGGAGTCAGTGAAGCAGTGGAGGTGGTGTGTCCAGCAGGGCAGAGGAGCGCAGCAGGAGTTTAACTGAGTTTAACTATCACTATTGGGCTTTCGTGTTTTTTGTCTTCTCTGCCTAGAACACACAACACCACCCTCCACTGTTTCTCTAAGGCTCAGGCAGCATGACACTCCTCTAGGAGGAAGCTTCCACGGACAGTCCCCACTCGTAAATGTCTCTTTGTGCTTTCGCTGTGACCTGTGAGCGCTTTGTCCTTGGATTCACTGCCTTTATTTTTATGGTCCGCTCCGGTACCTGTCTCTCGGCCAGACTGAGAGCTCCCTGAAGTCAGGGCGCTATGTTGCTTAACCCTTCCCCTCCTAGCTTGCATGGCTTTTGGTCATGTTAGGGGTTTAAGCATTTGCTGGTTAAATGGAAGGCAATATCGCATAGTTTAAGGATAAATGATTGCTACAGATAGTCAGGGCTTATCTCAGGTCTGAGGAGGAGGCAAAAGGGACTAATATTGTGGACTATGTTCAAAGAAGGAAGGACAGTCTGATAAAAAGAAGTGAAGGTTTTGATATATTATCTATATTTTTTAAAAAGAACTCGGTTTAAACTGGGTGATGATCGTGTGTTTTTGAGTTTAACTGCTACCCTCAGCATAGTTATTTAACATTTGAAGTTTTCTAGCGTTCTTGGCATGTTTAAGGGTAGTTCTATTATATTCCAGGGGTTCCTAGGTGGGCTCTAGTGGTAGAGAATCTGCCTGCCAGTGCAGGATACAAAAAGAGACTCAGGTTCAATCTCTGGGTGGGAAAGATCCCCTGGAGGAGGGCATGGCAACCCACTCCAGTATTCTTGCCTGGAGAATCCCATGGACAGAGGAACCTGATGGGTTACAGTCCATATGGTTGCAAAGAGTTGAACACGAGTGAATTGACTTAGCACACAAACACACTATTATATTCCAGAGGTTGACCTTAATACGTTGGTTATATTTATTTCCAGCGAACATAAGAAGGTGTATTAATTAGTATACTGGGTATCAGAATTTATTTTTTTGTTGGTGAAGTGAGTCGTGCTTGTTGGATTGGTAGACAAGTTGTTCAGAATCCTTGCCTTCACATGAGGAGAGCATAAGCAACTCGTGTCTTTTGGAATGGCCTCCAGGTCTTAGAATTCCACTAGGTCCTGAGTCTGTCGCTTAAAGAGAAGTCTTTCATCTGACCAATTAACTGAATCTTGCCGCTAGCGTCTTGTCACGTCTGCTTTCTCGAGTGAAAGGACAGAGAGCCGGGGCTTTGAGAGCTTGCAGACCAGGCAATCTGATGCCTGTTCCTGCTGGCTGATGAGCGTCTCTGGGCGTCAGAATTCGACTCGAGACTTGTGTTTTCTGTGACAGGCTCAGAGGCAGAGGGAGAGGACGCTCGTGGCTCTCACTTTCCCCCACCACTGAAGCCTGCGGAGTGATAAACGTGATACTGTGACGGTGAGCAGCCACTGGTTCAGGCCATCGTGGACAAGCGGGCTAGGAGGCAGTGGGAGCAATGAAAACGGAAAAGGAGAAGAAAGTATGGGCGGGTCCCAGAAGAGAGCAGAATCAGCAGGACCTGGTGGCTATGGTGCGATGGGAACTACAGTCTGGATGTTTATCTTCCCCCCGAATTCATATTGCAGTCCTAACCCGAGAAGGTGATGGCCTTAGGAGCTGAGGCCTTTGGGAGCTGATTGCGTGGTGGAGCGCCCAGGAACGGGATCCGTGCCCTTGTACAGGGTGACTCTTTTCTGAAATATCTATTATTTGGCTGCGGCGGGGCTGCTGCTGCACATGGCATCTCCGACCTTTGTTGAGGCACGCAGGGTATCTAGTTTCGGTGTTTGACCCTTAGCTGTGGCAGGTGAGCTCCAGTTCCCCGACTGGGGATCGAACCTGGGTCCCCTACATCGGGAGTGTGGAGGCTTAGCCACAGGGCCATCAGGGAAGGCCCAGTGCCCTTATGCAAGAGACCCTAGAGAGCTTTTCCTCCCTTTCTGCCCTGTGGGGTAGATGAAGTTTATGCCCTCCAAGAGGGCTGTCACCCAGCCACGCTGGGCCCTGATCTCAGATTGCCAGCCTCCAGAGCCACGTGAAACACATTTCTGTTTTTTACAGAAAGTCGCCTGGTTTGTGATATTGTTATATGAGCAGCACCAGGAGATGGAGATGGGCGCTGATGCTGACCTTGCACACAGAAGAGGCATGGCTTCTTTGTCCTAGAAGCAGACTCTCCCCTAAATCTGAGGGCAAGTTTGTGTAGAGGTCTAAGGTGTCGCCATCGCTTACTCTCCAGGTCATACGTTTCCTGGGAGCTTGCCTTCTATTTGCAGCCTTCTGTTTTACCCAGAAACCCATCCCCAACATCCCAATTTAGAAACAAATATATCTTCTGCCCTATAACATGGCTTGGTAAAAGGGTTTTCTATGCATCAGGGGATATAAAGGGAAAGCACAGCCGTAGAACATATTTTTGTTGGACATGTCACCGTTGACATTTGGGGACTCCTCGACTGTGAAACAACAGGTCCTTTGTGATCATTTGAAGCTCCCTGGTTGAGCAGAATCTCCTATCTCAGCATCTTCCTGCTGTTTTAAGAAACAAGTCAACAAATAAAGATGAATATCACATTCTTTATTGTTGGTATCCACAACATCATCAAACAAAGAGAACACAAACCACCTTATTTTGGCTTTTTATTTGCCAAAACTTTAATTGAGACCATCAGCTCTCCCAGGGAGCCTTGTAAAAATACAGATTCCTGGGCCCAGCGCCCCGCCCCCCCACAGTTCTGGTTTTGCAGCTATGAAAGAGAGACTGTCTTTCCCACCAGAGAGTCAGCTGTGTTTATGTTTAAGGAACCTTTGCTCCTTTGTTCTAGGGCGGGCCACAGGCTTGAGTGAAGATGGAACTCTCCGTGTGTTCTGCCAGTGTCCATGTGGCCTTGTCTGGTTGCAGCTTTTCGCTGCATTAATAAGAAACTGCCGTCGGGCCCGGGCCAGCTCTGTTCCCCACGAGGGCTCCCCCAGCTTCTCCCTTTGGCTTCAGTCTTCTGTTTCTGAATCAGCCTTGGCAGGTTTAGAAGGTGCCTTGGAGATATTTCTGTGCCCAGTGAGCAACTTGACTTGGCACAGGGCTCTGGCCAAGAGGGCTAATGGGGAGAGCACGGTCTAGGCTTCCGAACGCAGCGCGTGACAGAGACTGACCGGGGGAGGAGACTTCGGAGAAGACATTTCTAAGGTTTTCTGAGACACACAGGCAGAATCTGATTTTGAGGCATAAAAACACAGCCCCTGGTTCAGGCAGAGTTAAAATACAGAAATGGGAACAGATTTGGCAACCTGTTGGAGAAGGTTGGAGAGGCTGAACAGGGAAGAGGTGGAGAGGTTGCCAACTCTGTTCCCGTTGCGTATTTTAACTCTGCCTGCTCAAAGCTCAGCTTGGGTGAAGTGTGGCCGTTCATGGGCGGGCCTGTATACATCTTAGGCCCTTATAACTCAGTGTGAATGAGTGTATTAACATTGGGTCCTTTCCTGGAATCAGGAAAGAAGAGAGAATGATGGTTGGACATGAAAAGCAGGAAAGGTGAGGGGGACGAGGGGCCCCGAAGACCAACTCTGGCTCATTGGCAACCCTGCCAGATACGGGGTGGGCGCGGGCGTTAGGGGCAGGTGCACTCACAGCAGGCCAAGGGCACAAGGACCCGGGCTGGCACGCTCTTTGGAAGCATTGCACATGAAAGCCCTGAACGTGAACGGATACAGGAGCATCTTCAGCACCTTGAAGTCTTTATCTTTCTCGTGTTCCCCAGTAATGTTTTTCTTTAAAGATTTTTTTTTTTTTAGTGAGGACCATTTTTAAAGTCTTTATTGAATTTGTTTCACTATTGTTTCTACACTGTGTCTTGGTTCCTTGGCCGTGAGGCATGTGGAACCTTAGTTCCCCGACCAGGGATCAAACCATATCCCGTGCACTGGAAGGTGAAATCTTAACCACTGGACTGTCAGAGAAGTCCCTGTCAGCGATGTTTTTGTTTGTTTTCATTTTCCATTATGATTGATGAAAATGTATTGAATGCAGTTCCCTGTGCTGCACAGTAGGGCCTTGTGGCTCGTCTAGCTTATAAAGACTGTGGTTTGCCTCTGCTGATACAAAACTCCTGATTTATCCTTCCCCCTGATTTAGCAATGATTTTTTTAAAAAAGCAAAAAACGTGGAGAAGACTTAGCCGTAGACGATATGTTTATGAAGAGAATTAAATAGGAAATTCACATGTCTTGTTATTAGGGTAAAACAGACCCAACACGGCATTTGCCTCTTGAGCCATTTTTAAGTGCGCAGTTCAGGGGCATTACATTGGTTCACCTTGCTGTGTAACCATCACCACCATCCATCTCCAGAGCTTTTTCATCTTCCCAAGCTGAAACTTTGTGTCCATTAAACACTAACTGCCTATTGCCCCTCCAGCCCCTGGTAACCTCTGTTCTTTCTGTGCTGTGTTTATGAATGATGCCAGGATTTTATAATATGGATCCTCTAAGATACAGCTCACATGCTTATACCCTAAGAGTGTCTCTCTCTCCTTGGATAAGACGAGTAGCCTGCTCTGGTGGGTTTTCCTATGTTTTGACCATTTGTGTCTCCAAGACCCCTTTTACTACTGGGTCACCTTCCTCCTGCGCTTCCCTGGTGTCTCAGAGGTAAAGAATCAGCCTGCAATGCAGGAGCCACAGGCGACCCAGGTTAGATCCCTGGGTCTGGAAGATCCCCTGGAGGAGGGCATGGCAGTGCATTCCATGGCAATGCGAGGCAGAGCATTCTGCTTTCCTTGCCTGCAGAATCCCATGGACAGGGGAGCCTGGCGGGCTACAGTCTGTGGGTTGCAAAAGAGTCGAACATGACTTAGCGACTCGACAGTAACCCTGCTGGCAGGTGACTGGTGGGTCTGCTAATCTGATCAGTCTTGAGACATCGCTGGCGGCTCCAGGCGTTCAGCCACACACTGCATGCTCAGGACCCACTTGCTCTAAAAACCACACCAGACAGCAAGGCAGACCACCCCCGCTGGCTTGGAAACTGGCTCTCTGACCAGCCCGCCATCTCTCAGGGAGGCAGGATCAAGGTAGCTAATGAGTAACTTGGCTGTAATTTTTGTTTAGCTACGTGAACTTCACAGGCAGCTTAACTGGAGTTGCATAAGCGAACCATGCAATCGGGCCCTTTCCATCTGCCGTCCTCCACCAGGAGGACTGCTCTGACTGAGGATCCTCATTTGGGGTTAATACTGAACCAAAGGGGTTTTTAAAGCAAGAGGGGAGAGCAAAGCACTGCTTTTTTTTTTTTTTTTTCCAACTCAGAAACCTTTGAGATCCAATCGTGTCTAACTCAAACAGCCATTCTCTGCTTCCCTTCTGGATTCTTCTATAGCTTGTCAATGGGTATCTAAATCCTAGCTACTGTGTAATTGATCGGCTTCCTGGTTTAATTACCTAGCCAAGCATATTCTCAACCAATCAGTTTTGCTCCTGAATGCCAGCGCCCTGCTCTGGGGAAGGAGGGGGGGGGTCAATTAATCCTTGTTTGCTTTTTAATTCCTGTTCCGAACATAGTACATTCACACATGGGTTAATTTTTAAATCCACTCTCCTCTTACTTCACTGCTTTCTTTAATTCGCCTGGAAACCTCGGTGACACTAAAGCCCTATCAACCTCTTCTTATTGCTTATGCAGCCTCATTAAATAGCTCAGCAAATACCTGACCTGGTCATTTCCCAGACTTCTCGTAGCAATTGTCCAAAGTCCTCTTAATTTTTCTGGTCCCAACTGAAGTCCTTCAGGGTAGGTGTTTTCAGGGATTGCTGACACCTCTCTGTCTTAAGGGCTTCCCTGGTGGCTCAGTGGTCAAGAATCCCTGCAATGCAGGAGACCTGGATTTGATCCCTGAGTCGGGAAGATCCCCTGGAGGAGGAAATGGCAACCCACTCCAGTATTCTTGCCTGGAGCATCCAATGGACAGAGGAGCCTGGTGGGCTGGAGTTCACCAGGTCACAAAGAGTCGGACACGATTTAGCTACTAAATAACAATAACAACAACAACTCCGTCTTAATCTGGCATGGAAGGGGTGGGGGCTTTCCTTAGGCCACCTGAAAGCTTGTTCCCAGGTCCTCTTGCTCAGTAAATCCAGCAAATCTGTGAGCCCAGACCCCACTGAATTTTCAGGGATTTAAGAGGCGAGAATATGTATAAAGGATCAGGAGCCATGGACACAGAAACGAGTCAGCGCCAGCTCGTTGCCTCTCCTCTGGCAGTGACCTTGCCAGGCATGTGAACAGAATCTCATCCTTCTGGTTTAATGCTGATTTTTACTTAAGCTGCATCTTGGAGAGTTCAGAAAACAGCAGGAATGGCAGTATGACAGTCAGCACCGGAGAAATGAGTCCCAGGTACGTCTCCCCTCCCATCCTGAGCCTCTGACCCAGCCAGGAGTCCCAGGAGTACCTGGGCTGAGTTTAGACACTTTGAGCTCCAGCCCCAGGCTTTATCTCTCGGCCAGGGGGTCAGATCTGTCCAAGGTCCAGACTGGCTTGATTCTGGTGTGCAGCCGGCGTTGGTGGAATCTGCCAGCTTTACTGAGTAGTTGTAGTAATGTACTTGGTGATGTGCAGCCGGCTTGGGCATAATGACCTTGAAGCCCAAGATCAGTCAGAAAAGCGTCAAGTCTACCGGGAATCTTGTACAGCATCTGAGCGGCCTGCCTGGATTTGGCTAATGCGCGTTTCCTCTCGCCTGACAGAGCGCACAGCGCCTCTAAACCCAGGGGAGGCTCCCCCAGGGACAGCGGCCTCCGCGCTTTCCCAGGATATTCATGCCGTGGGACTTGGCGGCTCGCAGCTTCTAAGCAGTTCTCAAAAGCGAGCTAGGAAGCAGGCATCCGACCTTTGGGAGTGTTGATCTTGTAATTTTCGCCTGGAATGTTTAATATGATAGCTAAAAATAAACAGGCGAACAGGTACTTTTCATAAGTCTGCTGACAAATCTCGGAAAAAGTCCGAGGAATGAAACATTCCAGTCGTTTCTGGTATCACGGAGAGAGGCTGAGCAGAGTCGCAGAGCAAGGCTCCTAGGCTCCCCTCCTGATCAGGCCCAGCTGCTCCCCAGGTGCCCCAAGCCGTGACTAACGCGGATCTGACCCATACAGATTGTCCTGGGGTGCTGAGAGCAGCATTAGAGACCTGGCTGAGGTCATGTTAGAGGTCCTATTATGCATGAAAACACAGCTAAGCTAATGCCAGGCAGCAAGGCCGTGGGGGAGCTGACAGCTCCCAGGAGAAATGCTTTTTGTTTTCAGGCTTACGGGGCTCCTGTGGGGTTATTTCCAGGGTGTCTGTGTCTTTACTCTCCTCTCCTTCCAATTCTGCCCCCAAAGCCACCAGGCGAGAACGAGAGTGGAGGGCTGTAAACCTAAGATGACCAATTTAGAGTAAAAAATAAAACGCTGAGCCTGTAGGAGGGGGTGAGCATCCTTCTCCATCCCATGTGGAAGCATTCTGGTGACCTCCGCAGTAAGAGCTATTTGGGAGTATGTTATTCTCATACATTTTTGTGATACAGGTTCTGTGCCTTTAATATCCAGGATGCTGGTTTAGTAGCTGTTTTGACTTTTGCAAAATCTGAGTTGTGCAAACCTGCCTGGGTGGGGCAAATGCATAAGCTAGGATGTGACGGTGTTCAGCTTCTGGGTGGTTGACTGGGACTGAATGCATCCATGTATCGGTGACTGAACCCAGAACTGGAAGGGTAGGAACAAATCCTGTGTAAACACACGCACACACATGTGTCTGTTTGCTTGCTTAGCTATTTAACATCTTCTGTCTTAGCTTGAATTTCTTGAAAGAAGAGCCTAAAAGGGGCTTGCTTGCCTGCTAGTCATTACTTGGGAGCTTCCCCAATACCACAGAGCAAATATGAAATGGAGCAAATGTGAGACGGAGCAAGGGGACAGAGCGGGGAACGTCAGAACAAAGATGTGTGACCCAGCCAGCCATGCTCCCAGCATCTGGTGCTCCTTCCTGCTGGAACCTTCTGAGAAGCCTCCTGCGACCCTCTTAGAACTGGCTGCCTAGGCGGCCAGGAGGGATGGTCTTCTCCTAGAGTCCAGCGGCACTGCCCACCGGGCCGCACTCCCCCCAGCCCGCTCTGGGTGCCTGGTGAGCAGCCCCATCGGGGGAGCCCCAGGGCTTGAAGCAGGAGCTGAGGAAAGAAGGCTGAGGATGAGGCTTCCCTGAGCCGTGTCCATGGGGAGCTGGGCCAAGCAGAGTGGACCTGGTCCCCATCATGATGACCAGGGTGCCAGGAGGCCAGGAGGAATCCTGCTGAAGAGCAGAATGTCGTGGGGAAGCAGGGTGCGAGGCTGTGCGCTCAGGGCAGTGGGGAGCAGTGGGGGCCCCGGGGCAGTTCTGCCCGTCCTCCTTCAGCCTCAGAAACGAGGCTGCTCTCTTCCTCTGGGAATATGGAGGGCGTCTCTCCCATGAGGGTCTCACGAGCTTCTTCAGGGGACACAGGGAGGTCAGCGTGTCCTTCTTGCACTTGCTGAGCATTGGGCCTTGCCTTTCTATCCAGCAGGAATTCTTCTCTATGGGGTCAGGGTTATGGACACGCAAAGATTCCCTTCAGTGGGAATCTCCTCCTATCATCTTCTCCC
>SJYF01000013.1:2476091-2503126 GCA_006410515.1 Procapra przewalskii | reverse complement strand
GGAAGGAATGATGCTAAAGCTGAAGCTCCAGTACTTTGGCCACCTCATGCGAAGAGTTGACTCATTGGAAAAGACTCTGATGCTGGGAGGGATTGGGGGCAGGAGGAGAAGGGGGCGACAGAGGATTAGATGGCTGGATGTTATCACGGACTCGATGGACATGAGTCTGAGTGAACTCTGAGAGATGGTGATGGACAGGGAGGCCTGGTGTGCTGGGATTCATGGGGCTGCAAAGAGTTGGACATGACTGAGCGACTGCACTGAACTGAACTGAACTGAATTACTAAATGCTCCACCGTTCAGTGGGCTTCCCAGGTGGCCCTAGTGGTAAAGAACCTGCCCACCAGTGCAGGAGATGCAAGAGAATATGGGTTCTATCCCTGGGTCAGAAAGATCCCCTGGAGGAGGAAATGGCAAACCTCTCCAATATTCTTGCCTGGGAAATCCCAAGGACAGAGGAGCCTGGCGGGCTACAGTCCATGAAGCTGCAGAGAGTTAGACACAAATGAGTGACTAAGAAGCTGCCGTTTAGCATCTGAGCGTCTCAGGGCCTCAGCTTCTACATTTGTATAGCCAGGACAGTAATAGTGCCTATCTTACAGATGTGCTGTGAGAGTAAAATGGGTTACCATATTTAAAGTGTTCGGAACTGCCTGGCTTGTAACAGGGCCATGGAACTGTTTGCTCTTCCTCTTCGGCGCTGCTGTTTCTAGAGGTCGGGGCTGCACAAGGTTTATCCTTCTCTCTGAGACGACAGTGGTGCTTCTCAGTCATTCCCACATGCATAGCACGTACACATGCGGTTTTAAGATAATTACAAACAAGCAGCATGTTATACATTTGACAAATGGCTTCCTATTGATTTGTGTTGGGTTCCCAAGGGGAAAGTGGGATGCCACAAATGACAAGTAAAGTGTCTGGAGCCAACTATTCAGACCAAAGAGTCTTTAGGGACAATTTGATACTGTATAAAGTAGTTCATCTTTGGCAACCATGAAGGTGGGGCCATCAAATACTTATGGCCTTTATCAGGGGTGCTGTGTTTCAGCTGTCTTGTGGAGCCCATTGGAAGAGTTCTGGATGAAAACTGTTGCCTTTGAAAAGGTTCTGTGCAGAAGACAGTCTTTAAAGGTATTTCAGCTTTATGATTGAAAGAGCAGATGGAATTGGCCCGTGTGGCAGTCTTCAGGTGGAAACTGTAAGAACTTCATTTTCCAAAAGTAACGTGGAGTATTAGGAAAGAAAGGGGTTTCAAATACCACCCCCACAAATCTCACTAAATTAAGGAATGACAGAGATGATTTCAGAATTTAGAGAACTGATCTAAGGCTTTAAATCAATTGGAATAACCATTGCAATTCAGTATTTTCAAGAAGTTTGGCACAGCGCAGACTCTTCCTATCACGACAGGAGTAGCGCTGGTTTAGGTGGTGTCAGCCAAGACAGATGCAGACAGCGTCACCAGGGTAAATGGCAGAAGGGCAGAGCTGAGCCAGCGTACCTGGAATGCTCTAAGCAAGCCCATTAGGACTGCATTTAGCTGCAGGTAACAGAACATCAAAGTGACGAGACTTAAGTAAGGGGTTTGTTTGCCACATTTGTCACGTGCAACAGAAGGTCGGGGGTAGATGACCCTGGACAAGGAAAGCAGTTCCAGATGTCACCAGGGGCCCATTCTGTTTATCTTCCTCCTCTCCATCCTTCTCAGCAAGTGCTCATTTTCACAGCCTCCAGAGGGCTGCTACACCCTCAGATCTCACCCTTGTTTTAGGGGGACAGGAGGGAAGAAGCCAGGCTGAAGGACAGGGAGCTGAGGACGGCGCTAGCAGAGTCTGGCCTTTCCAGAAACCCTCCCAGGGGAGCTCCCTGCTGGGGCCGCACCGGCCTCAGTGCCTCCCGGCCGTGGCCCGGGCCAGTCTGCCCAGGAAGCTAAGATCCTGCAAGCTACACGGTGTAGCCCAGAGCAAAACAAACAGACAGAAACTTTCCTGAAAGCTGTCCAACAGCTTTTCTTCTTTCGCTGGCTTAACTCTGTTATCTCGCCACACGTAAGCCTAGGAAAGAAACATTTCCTCTTTCCAGCCTCTAGAGCAGGAGAAGCAACAGACAAAGAGCTGTGAAAGATTTTTGAATTTCCAATCCACAGAACCTGCCCTAGAAATTTCTGGAATTCCGCGCGCCCCTTGTCATGTTTGTTTGCATGTCTCTGGCTGTATTTTTAAACTATTTCCTTTGTCTATATGCAGGAAGCCAGTTGGAAATGTTTTTACAGAGTATCAGGGAACTGAGTAATTTGATGCTAATAATCAACGGAAATGTGTGAAAAAAAAAAAAAAAGACCTCATATCTGGTCACATCCATCTCAATGGCCACAGAAAACTTCCTACCTCTAAACCCAGGTATAGTCATGTGAGCAATGCAACTTTTTGTAATTCTCGCCTTACTGCCTAGAGGTCGAGAGGAATGAACATAAACACGGTCTTGCCCACAACAGCCTGTCCTCATAGAACGGAAGCCATGGCTCGGCTTTATTCTTATACTGAAACGCAAATATTAATGGAAAGCCCAGTGGCGACCAGCTGGCACAGGGCAGCGCTCAGTGAGCGCGTTAGTGAGCGAGGGCACAGTCCTCTGCCCTCTGACTCGCCTCTCTCCCGGGGTCAGAGGCCAAGGCTAAAAAGCAATCACGTGGCTGTGACAGGAGGGTCCCTCGGACTGCAGAGCTACCGTTCAGTCTCCCCGCAAGGACAGTATTGTCGATATACCCAGTGTAAATACCTCCCTTAGGGTCCTGGTAAAGCGCCTGCCTTGCTGTGTGTGCCACTGAATTGTCTGTCTTAACATGGGGAGCCTGGCTGATTTGCTTTGACCGGAGCTGTTCCCATTTTGCACAATCCAGGGAGCTTGTAGGAATCTCCTCTCGAGGCTCAGGTGGAAGGGCAGGGAACAGAGGCAGGGGTGTGGTTTTCCCTTCGGGAGGGCCTGTGACACGGGGCAAGGGCACCCAAGCATGCCAGAGTGGTGGTGACGGAGGGAGGAAGAGGGCGCGTGCGGTGGGGGTGCGAGCGCGGCCTGCAAAGATGAAGAGGCGCCCTGTGTCTCCACTGAGAAGACGCCAAATCTTGGAGAAAAATGCCTAGCTTGACAATTAAGCAGGCTTCCAGAAGACCTTCCCTGGTGGTCCAGTGACGAAAACTCCATGCCCCCCGTGCAGGAGGCGCAGGTTCCACTCCCGGTCGGGAAGGGAAATCCCACGTGCCACAGCTAAGATCTGGTGAAGCCAAATAAATAAACATTTTAAAAAGGGGGAAAAAGCAAGCTTGCAGAGTGTACGTAATGAGACTGAAACCGAATTGTTTACTCAACGTTTGGTCGAATCGCTTTGACACTTCACTGATAAGAAAAATAAAATGCTTAACTGAATCCGTCCTGTAAATGGAAGGAGAGATTTTTGGGAAAAAAAAAAAAAAACCAAAAAACCTTTTTTCAAAAACACTGTTTTGTCAAAATTGTGTGACTTTTCTTGTCCCCTCAGCCTCCTAGAACTCTAATCCTTTGAAGACTATTGATTTCCTTTTGGTTGATGTAGCAAGGCACGCTTCCACATGACTCAATTAGAACAGTTTTCCAGTGGGCAACGATCTTGATCACATTAACATTCATGAGATGAGTCTGTGTCCCACTTGTTTTTTAATAAAAGGAATAGAATATTATTCAGTCATAGTGGCTCATCTCCCGGGGACAACATCACTGTTGCAATTCCATTAACAGCACGAGCGATCGGAAGGGAAGGAGCAATAATAAAAAATTGTTGCTTTTAGGTAAAAACTAGAAGATGCTGGTTGTGAATATCCTCTCTTGACTGTTTAATCAGGAGTAGAAGCCGATGTGCTCTAAGCAGCTGGAGATGCTATTGGCTTCCACAGGAAGCAGCCGTGACGACGGTGCCAGAATCCCACTCATAAGAGAGGGAGGTACGTGCCGCTTTTCTGAACTGACCTTCAGAGCTTCTGCTCCACCCAAGCAAGGCTGGACCCCCCAGGCACACCCAGCACTCCAATTCCCTTGCCTTCTGGGGGACATCGCATAAGCGTTTTGCCCAGATATTTTCTGCACATCATTTCATTGAATCTTCACTACAAGCCTAAGTGGAGGATTGTTGCTGTTGTTTAGTCACAAAGTCATGCCCAACTCTTTGTGATCTCATGCACTGCAGCAGGCCTCCCTGTCCATCACCATCTCCTGGAGTTTGCTCAAACTCAAGTCCATTGAGTCAGTGATGCCATCAAACCATCTAGTCCTCTGTTGTCCCCTCCTCCTCCTGCCCTCAATCTTTCCCAGCATTGGGTCTTTTCCAGTGAGTCAGTTCTTCACATCAGGTGGTCAAAGTATTGGAGCTTCAGCATCAGTCCTTCCAATGACTATTGAGGACTGATTTCCTTTAGGATGGACTGGTTGGATCTTGCTGTCCACGGGATTCTCAAGAGTCTTCTCCAGCACTGCAGTTCGAAAGCACAGATCAAAAAAGGAAGGAGTTATGACTCATTTCCTAAACTGATGTCATTAAGCATCATCCAATGTTACATTGCTAGTAAACTGTGAAAAGTATGATCTGAACCAGATACTTGTAAGTCACAGAGTAACAGAGAAACACTCTGTCAAAAAAAAAAAGGAAAAAAAAAAAAAAGGCAAGAAGTGGTTAGAATCTCCGTGCAAGAGTGAAGAGGGACTTGTGTGAAGGCTACCAGCGTGACTGCTGACTTCACACTGGCAGAGCAGCGCAGAAACAAGAGGAGACAGAGGGCAGGGGGCCCCCAGGAAATACGTGCAGGCTTGTGCTCCTCCTCCATCGTCTCTCTGATATTTCCCTTACGGAAGTTCTCACTGAGTCTGGCTCCCTGGAGTGGAGTTTAAACTTGAGAAGAGCACGTCCTAGACCGGGGTGTACATCTTAGCCAGAATGTGCGTCACCAGCCCCACCTCCCAGGTCGCTTCCTTGGCTCCGCCCACATGTGCCTCCCATATCATGACCCCTTCTCAGAAATTAGCCACTGTCTTTGTCCCCTCTGGCGGCCATAGCAAAATGCCACAGACAAGGGACCTAATCAGTGGGAATGAATTTTCTTGCAATTCTGGAGGTCAGAGAGTTCACGGTCAAGGTTCTGGCAGGGTTCAGTTCCTGGTGAGGTCTCTCTTCCTGGCTTGAAGACAGCAGATTTCTCACTTTCTCTTCTCGTGGCAGAGAAGGAGCACGCTCTCTGATGTCTCTTATTATATAAGGGCACTAATTCCATCTTGGAGCCTTCATCCTGGTGACCCCATCAAATCCCAGTGGCCTCCCGAAGTCCCCATCTCCAAATACTATCACGTTGAGGGAAAGGATTTCAACACGTGGATGTCCAAAGGACACAAACACTCAGTTCAGTTCGTATGTCCTTGTGTTTGCATCTGGTTTCTCCTGATTCTCCCCTCAGCTCCGAGGAGAGTTAACAACTGTCTTTCTCCCTGAAAAAGCATCATTTCTCCTTCCTCTGTGTCCTGCTTGCATCTTGAGCTAGACTGAGCCCATCTCTGGCAGGAAACACAGTTGCTGAAAGATTAACTGCCTGGGTTTCAGTCCACAGAAGCCAGTTCATCTTGATAAGCGCCCCGCCCCCGCCCATTCCCATCACCCACCAGACTCATTTCTCGATCCAGCATTTTTCCCATGGCTGCTTTATCTCACACATAGTCCTTCTTCTTAGGTCCCTGAGTTTATCATTCTTTGTCTTTCTCCCATTTATACATATGCACTTATACATATGTATTATATAAGTATAAATGTGCTTATACATATATATAAATATGAATTTATACATATATATATCTATAAATGTGCTTGTATGCTCAGTTGCTTCAGTCACGTCCAACTCTTTGTGACCCCATGGACTGTGGCCTGCTGGTTCCTCTGCCCGTGGGATTTCCCA
Organism: Procapra przewalskii; assembly: GCA_006410515.1. Classification (NCBI taxonomy): domain Eukaryota; kingdom Metazoa; phylum Chordata; class Mammalia; order Artiodactyla; family Bovidae; genus Procapra; species Procapra przewalskii. The sequence continues at coordinate 2,497,160 of SJYF01000013.1, read as the reverse complement.
GACAAGAAAGCTGGAGTGGGTTGCCATTTCCTTCTCCAGGGTATCTTCCTGGCCCAGGGATCGAGCCCATGTCTTTTCATCTCTGCATCGGCAGGCGGGCTCTTTACCGCCAGTGCCAGCCGGGGAGCCCGTAAACATGCTTACGGGTGTAATTCACACGAAGATGCCTTGTGTTGAATAGACACTCGGAAAGGGCAGGGAAAATGTAGTGGTTTTATCCATCCTGTGAATGGTTTTTTATTTAGAAGGCATTTTTTTCATAACTAAAGAACACTTAGTTACTGCATAATGAATAATTAAAATGCCTCTTTCCGTGATCAGAGTCAGGAGGGTTTTTTTTTTTTTTAATGTTCAGGTTAAACCAGCTCCTCTGGCAAAGGAAATGAAATGCCTTATAAAGGATAATACAAACACTGAATTTCTAGTTAATATGAAATCTCAATTTCTATTGTTGAGTGGCTCAAAAATGATTATTTTTTCTCTTTAACCAAGTGACTAAAAAAATGTAGAGGGAGTTATAGTAATGACCTTGGGGTATTCTTGAGGGTAAGAGGCTTCCCAGTAGGTGGGAAGGCTTCCCAGTAGGCTTCTAGTAGGTGTCTGTGGCCATTTGGGGGTCATCTGATACAGTTCCTCAGTACCGAGGGAAGAGGACAGGAGGAAAATTAGCCTGGAACACGGTGCTTTGGCTTAATGAAAATTACCACTCTGTTACTTCTTTAAGAATTCAAAGACCTAGGGTGATTTCTCTAAACGGTTTCCGCTAGCCTGATGCAGAAGGGAAGATGAGAATGAATGGCACCCTCATTGGAAGGTTGAAAGGCCAATTAGCTCTCAGGCTGGCTGAGTTTCGTTAATTCATCGATGGGATTCTGGGAAGGCAGGCAAGGCCAAGGAGGCAGCAAGAGCTAAGTCAGACTGAAGGGTGCAGGGAAAAGCAACCAACCAAGGTGATTTGCGCCTCATTCTGACTCACCTGGCACAAAAGCCATTACCGAGTTGTTACCTTGTTAACAGGTGCCCTAAGAAACTTGGAATAGTGGCCCACTTACCCTTCAGATTAATCTTCTATAACGGAGGGTACTGTAAGTAAATGGATTAAAGAACCATTTGATCTTCAAAAAGAGGTTTACGGTGCTTTGATGATTAAGTACCCAGGGGACGCAATGGATTATCATGGATAACGGATTAGGAAAAGTGGGATATTAAAGCTGAACTCCCCTCCCTGGCTGTGCGCGGATGGTGCTGAGAGGCTAAGTGGGGACTAGGTTAGCCCTGTCACTTGCTCGAATGAACAGTCTAGGTGAGCGGAGGGAGCATACTTTTCTCACTTCTGGGAGAACAATTGAGAATCTTGTTAATGGAACCTTGAAGGGTAACCCCATTATCTCAAGATAAATTCTTGGGAAATTCACAAGTACATTCACAAGTACGAGTTCAGAGCTGAAAAGGCACTCTGAGAAAAATGGCCTTCGTTTACCAGGGTCTCACCCCTGCCCAGCAAGTCTCTCTCACAAAACATTAGCCCCCGGAGAAGAGCTCTCACGGGGAAGACCCCTAGGGCGGGTTCCTCCGGCTCCGCTCCAGCCTTTTTTCTCCTGTGCTGGCTCTCCCTGCGCACTCGGGTTCTGGAGCGCGCAGGCTCAGCAGTTGCTGCTCTTAGGCTCAGAGGCCGCTCGACGTGCGGGCTCTTAGTCCACCGACCAGGGATTGAACCCACGTCCTTTGTGTTGCAAAGCAGACTCTTTTAACCACTGGGCCACCAGGAAAGTCCCTCCACTCTAGTCTTTTCTCTGTTCTGAGGCCACAGGTACTCTGCTTTCCCCGTTGGGAGAAACAGTTGGTGAAGATGAAGTGTCATGAAATAAGGAGATATTTGGGGTGAGGAGAATAACCATAAACGCAGCAGCTTAGTAAATACATGAGAGTGTGGGTGATTAGCACATTCTGTGCCCTGTGAGTAATCCAAGAAAGCCAATCAATAACCCAAAGGTATTCTTGATGCCAATATGCGTCACCACTCAATTTAATGCAGAAGTGGAATCTCCGGAGGCTACCAGAGCCAGCACAGTAACGAGCAAGGAAAGTAGGCCAAGCGGAAGTGCACCACATTCCTTGGCCTTGGTGGAGACTGTGGTTCCCTGGAAAGCCTGCCTCTCGTAAGGGATGGACCCGATATGCCTGCCCAGTCACTTCAGTAGCATCCGACTCTGTGACCCCGTGGGCCACAGGCTCTTCTGTCCCCACAGGCTCCTCTGTCCATGGGATGCTCCAGGCAAGAACACTGGAGAGGGTTGCATGCCCTCCTCCAGGGGACCTTCCCAGCCCAGGGATCAAACCCTCAACTTTTGCATCTCGTGCATTGGCAGGCAGCTTCTTTACCGCAAGCGCCACTTGGGACATGGTACAGCGCCAGCTAATTGTTGCTGAGTAGGAAAATGAGCAAGAGAAGATAGACATGTGGACTTTTAAAACGGAAAAATCTCTCCTCATTAAAATTTTCTGTGGGCTGAATTTTTCCCAGAGGGAGTCCAAATCATGATTTTTGCTTAAGGAGTAACTAAGTAAGCCACAGCTAAATTAATGATGATAAAGTTATACTAACAATATTTATTATTAAAGAAGCAAGATTAAGTGAAATATTTAGGTTTATATCTAACAAAACATGTAGATTTCCTGTGGACTTGTCTGCTAAAAACTACAAAACACCAAAGAAAGAGATATTCTTGTGTTTATGGATAGGAAAGTATAATATAAGAAAGATGTCAGTTCTTCCTAAATTGACATACAGTTTTAATACTTTTCTTGTCAGAAATCCAGCAAGAATTTTTTGTAGATATGCAGACAAGATTATTTTAAAATATGTATGGAAAAGCAAAGAAACTAGAATATCTAAGACAATTCTGAAAGAGAAGAATAAATTTGGAGGAATGCCTTTGTCAGTTTCTAGACTTATTCTATAGCTACAGACATCAAGAGTGTGGTGCTGGTAAGGGACTAAGCGTTTAGATCAATGGAATAAAGTAGATAACCCAGGAATACACATATGTGTAATCAACGGATTTTTGACAAAGGTGAAAAGGTAAATCAATGGGAGAAGGGTACCTTTTCAACAAATGCTGCTGGAAAAATAATCTATGAAGGGAAAATACCTTGTTGTGAATGCAAAATATTTTCAGTACAGCTGTATATTTTCTCAAGGATGTTAAATTTAGAAATATTCATAGGACAAGTGTGGTACATAGGTTTTTTTAAAAAGTTTTTTCTAATGAAAGTCTTTGAACCTGGGCTTAAGTCACTGCTCTATGCATCTTTTTCTTTTTTAATTGGAAGATAATTGCTTTACAATGTGTTGGTTTCTGGCATATAGCACCGGAAATCAGCCATAGCTACGTATATGTATGCATACCGCCCCCCGCCCCTTGAGCCTCCTGCCCCTCTGGGACGTCCAGGAGCACAGGGCGGGGCTACGCTGCGGTTTGGCAGCTTCCCTCTGGCTGTCTGCGTTACACGTGGGAGTGCGTATGTGGCGATGCTACTTTCTCAGCTCGTCCCACCCTCTCCCTTCCCTGCCATGCTCAGAAGTCAGTTCTCTGCGCCTCCGTCTCCATTTTCCCCTACAAATAGGTGCGTGGGTTTCACTTTTCTAGGCCCCCTATGTATGCATTAGTACGTGATGTCCTGTGTCTCTTTACGTCAACCTCGCTGGTTTGCATTGCATGTTTGATTGTGATTAAGTGTTAATCGAGCTCCTGCATTAAGCGCCTAGGGTGTTGTTGAGATCACACTTTAAATGTATTGACGTTGGTTCTCTTCCCATTCGCTTTACACTATTATCTAAAAGGTAGAGTCCCTTTAGTGAAAAAGAGGATGCATTTTACAAGTGGGGAAATGGACGAAAGATTCAAATGGATGGCAGAATTGCAGTTGGAAGAAAACGACCTGCAATAAATACTGAAAATCTGCAAGGGCAACATACTGGGGCAGGAAAGATTCCTGAACATTGGAGGTGACATAGCAGAAGCAACACTTCCAACTCGAAGTGACCCCCGAACTGACAAGGTCAAAGATTTTTAAAATTACCTCTCCATGGATGGTAAACCAAACATATCACTCCCAGTACATTAATCTACCCAAGTTAAACCACTGGGGCTGGTAATGGAAACACTATTTCATGTCTGGACACACTTTTTTTTCCCCCTAATTTGAAGCAGAAAATCATGTTCTTCTGTATCCCTTCAGTGTTACTTTTCTTTCTTTCCTTCGTCTCTCCCAGTAGAGCAACATTCCTGTTTTCACACCTTTGGTGTAGGTTTCACCAGGCGAACTCAAACCCTGGGCATTAGGAGGGAGAGGAGGGGGAACGCGGGCCCCTGGAGACGGACTTCAGCGGGGGTTGGCTTTACGCTTTACTTTTAAAAAGTTAATCCAGAGACATGACTAAATACAAAAGTTGAGTCCATTTAAGTCAGGCCGTGCTGTCTTTTTCCAGCTTTATTAAGCTTGCTGTGCTTGATGGTTTGGGGCACAGATGTAAATTAGGACTTGATTCCAGGGAGTTCTTGGCAAAAATGTCACCCTGGGACAGAAACAGGGAAACATGCTTTTGAATTCAAATGTATAAAACTGCCTCCTGATATTTTAATCACTTTGTTCTCTTACGGTGGGTTTTTGACGATTCCAGTTGATCTTTTATGGAGCAACACGTGCTCATCCCAGTGGCGGTTATTTATCCTTTTCCTCTATAGTGGGGGGCATGTTCCTTAGAACAGTGAACGTTAAATAAATGTCTGATTTCACTAGTCACAGACAAAAAACGTCACTTCCAGCTGCCGTTGTTCACACACACACAGTTTTAAGACATAGCTAGGAAGTATCTCCCGCATGCATGTAAGGGAGAAACTGGATTTCCCCAGCCACGTGGTTCCACGGAGGGGGCTTCAGCCTCTCCTGGTCCTGGGGAAGAGTGTCTTATGGGCTGCTACTGTGAGGCACATCAGAGCTCTCTTCCTTTCTGCCTAGCAGTGGTGAGGGTCGTGGCTCTTCCACCAGCCTGCCTCCTGAGTGAGGAGACGTGAGCCCTTGGCTGACTTGCGATGAACACATGTGTAAACCTGGAATAAACCTCCAGTGGCTTCAGCGACACACAGCTTTCTGAGGCGCCCTGTGCACCCAAGCCCTGATCTTTCCTGAGTTTTGCAAAGCAAACTGTCTCGTCCTCATCACTGCCTTCGCTCGGGGCAGGTGGGTTTATGCTCCCTCCACTTGGCTAAATGGATTTCCTCCCTCGGCTCGTTTCTAATCCTCCCAAACTTGGTGGCATCCATCGTCGGCTTTCCTCCCTGCTCCTGCTCTTCGTGTCCTTCCGACTTCATTCTTTTTTTAATATCTTTGCTTATATATTGATGGTGTTTCAGGAGGAGGCAGAGATACATTTTTTTCTGTCTGCCACATTTAAATAGAATTCTTAACTAGCGTCTGAAAGTCTTTCTAACACTTGATGTCAACATTGCTCCTGGCAATGAAGCGGTGTGGAGAGTACCCGAAACTAAAGCAACAAGGAGAGAAACAGATGCTATTGTTTGACAAGGAATGTTCTTAGATGTATAAATAGATCTTTCAGAGCAAGGGCAGATGAGGGACTTCTGTTTTCTTCTGGACGGTTGTTCAGCTTTCTCATTTTGGGAAGATAAAAGTAACCAAGTGTCAGTGGTGGGGGCTGCTTACACACTTGGATGAGAGGGAAAGAGGAGAAAGCGTGTAGTGACCAACTCAAACTCAGGATTGGGGCGCCAGGATTGGTGTAGACAGAACTTTCTACTCCCAGAATTCTGTGTAAATCCATTTTTACAATTATTCTTAGAGAGGGAAAAAGAAACCCTTCAATGAAAACTGACCAAAACTAGACAGGGAAGAGAAAAAGAAGGCCTAAAAATGAGGGTATTGGACTTCCTGGCTGCCCGGGGCTACGAAGCCGTGCTTCACTGCCTGCTGGGTGGGTGGGTTTGATCCCTGGACAGGGAACTAAGATTCTATAGGCCAAAAAAAAAAAAAAAAAAGAGGTTATAGGCTCATGTCTGTAGTTTACTTTGAAATATTAAAAAAAATATGAAGAATGCATAGAGGAATGGTTAGGTGGATAGATATGTGATAAGGCAAGCAGAGTAAAACATTAATAGCGGTGGCTTAGAGGTTAAAGCTTCTGCCTGCAATGTGGGAGACCCGGGTTTGATCCCTGAGTTGGGAAGATCCCCTGGAGAAGGAAATGGCAACCCACTCCAGTATTCTTGCCTGGAGAATCACATGGACGGAGGAGCCTGGTGGGCTACAGTCCACGGGGTTGCAAAGAGCCGGACACGACTGAGTGAGGCACAGTAGGTGATGAGTATTTACTAAAATTCCTTCAATTTTACTGTGTGTTTGAAATTCTTCATAGTACAATGTTGAAAAAATGAGGATTGTGGTGATAAAGACAGAAATGAAGAAAATAATGTTTCTAGACATAAATTGATTAGCAAGACATGCCCAGGAAAGACATTGTTACTCAGATTTTCTTGGCGAAACATCTTTGTATGGACTTTAGGATTGCACCTAAAGACTCTGAAGTTGTTGCTACATCATTATAGCTTTGGGTACACTTGGTTGCCTCTTTCTGACACTTGCCCTTCAAACCTAAAGTTAAGGTCTAAATTCAGCTCAGACTAAATGCTCCCAAACCATGGCCTGGGTGCTTAACAAGGAGGAAATGATATGGATTCTTATTGCCAAAGCAGAAGGTCAAGTTTCTGATAGGCTGATCAGAGAAGATGTGCTTGGAATTGTCCACTTTCTCATCATATAATATCTGACTTCGTAGTTTCAGCTGCCGAGTTCTGATGAGTAGGGCATGCTGCCGATGAAATCCAGGGAGTGTTGGCCAAACGGCCTTCAACCTAAGTGGCACAATTCTGACTTGCTACCAAAATTATGGGTCCAGTCATCACCCAGATCAGCTGCTTCGTATGAACCATTATCCAGTGGCCAAAAATACAACCCTGATCCTAGAGCTATCGCTGGCAGCTGTGTCCTCTGAGACAAAGGGACACTGAGAACACGTCCATCTAAAACATACTCATCACCGCGTTTGGAAAAAGCTGCTCATTTACGGCCGCAGGAGATGCTCAGTAGCATTCACCCCCCAGGTCTATATGAGCTCATCTGAGTGGTAAACCACATTCTTTTTTAAAGGAGAATATTTTAATAAAATGTTGACAGTAAAAGCAAAAGTTGACAGTACTTTTTTCCTCTCTAAACTTTTTATTTTGTGTTGAGGTATAGCTGATTAACAAACACCGCTGTGGTAGTTTCGGGTGAACAGAGAAGGCACACAGCCATGCATATATATGTACAGTCCATGGAATTCTCCAGGCAAGAACACTGGAGTATTCTTGGGTAGCCATTCCCTTCTCCAGGGGATTTTCTCTACCCAGGGATTGAAACCAGGCCTCCTGCATTCCAGGCAGATTCCTGACTGTCTGAGCCACCAGGGAAACCCATACGTGTACCTCTCTTCCCCGAGTCTCCCTTCCCATCCAGGCTGCCACAGAACGTTGAGCAGAATTCCCTGTATGTTAGGGAATACCGAAGGCCCTTTTTGGTTATCCATTTTAAATATAGCATTGTGTACCTGTCCATCCCAAACTCCCTAACTAGCTCTTCTCCCGATCTTTCCCCCTAGCAGCCATAAACTCGTTCTCCAAGTCTGGGAGTCTCTTTCCGTTTTGCAAGTTCATTTGAGACGGTATATTCGAAAGCCATCAGAAGCATTTCTGGAGGAAAGACTCTGTACAGTTAGAAATGGTAAGTGTGCTCCTGCCTCGTGTGTATTCATCTGTTCTCGGGCTTGAAGATGCTGCTGCTACCGTTTGCGATACTGTGTGTGACACGTACCAGTCAGTGCTGTAACTAAGGGCTGCAGGAGATCCTGGAACTGCTGGCTTGCTGTTTTCACTGATAGGGACCCTACTCGTTAGAGACTAACTTCACAAGGATCAGCTAAACGTGTTGATATCTGCCACTCCACACAGATAACTCTTTCATCTTTCTTGAATTCGATTTACTTTTCAGACTTCAGGGAGGCCCAGTGAATTTTTAAAAATGGTTTAGCTTTCAGATATGACATGTTTTGAAGGACCTTTGTGGCTATTTTAGTCATTTATCAGGAGGAACCACTTGTTGGGTTGGCCCAAAACTTCATTCGGGTTTTCCTATGGCATCTTACAGAAAAACCTGAGTGAAATTTTGGGCCAACCCCATACACGTGGGTTGTAAAAGCCCCTGATGCTGGGAAAGATTGAAGGCAGGAGGAGAAGCGGACGAAAGAGGACGAGATGGTTGGATGGCATCACCGCCTCGATGGACGTGAGTTTGAGCGAGCTCCAGGAGATAGTGAAGGACAGGGGAGCCTGGCATGCTGCGGTCCACGGGGCCGTGAGGAGTCGGGTGCAGCTGAGCAGCTGCACAACAGCCATGCGTGTTGGGCCTTGAGAAAGCGTGACCACTTTGGTGCAAGCTCCTCACTTTACAAATGGAGAGGTAGGGGCCCAGGCATGCCTGTGGCCTGCTGAGAGCGGAGGGGGCCGAGAGGCTAGCACGGCCCTGTGTCCCAGCTCTTAGGTCACAGAGGGGCAGGTCTTCTGTTCATGTACCACCATGCTGCTCAAGACAGAATTTCCCTCCTGGTTCAGATAACGTCTCTGCTGAGCTGTTATCGTTTGGCAGAGCTTTCTAAGCTCCCAAATTAAAAAAACAGTTTTGTTCATACTTGTCAGGAAAAAGAAATTTTTTTCAAAAAGTAATGTTTACAATACTAAGAAGACAAACTTTGATTAAAAATAGGCCAAGGGTTTAGACAGAGCTTTCATAAAATGTGTGAATAGTTAATAAGCTCATGAAAAGATATTCACCATCCTTAGTCATCAAGGACATGTAAATTAAAGCCACAATGAAAACATCACTACATACCCACTCAAATGGTTTAAATGTGAAAAGACTGACATTACAAGCTGCAAGTTTGGGTCAGGGTGTGGAGCAAGCGGAATTTCACGTCCTGCTGATGGGAGGGAAAACAGTGCGATCAGTTTGGGAAAGCTCTTGGCAGTTTTGTTGAAAGTTAGATCCACACTTGGGCAAGGCACATTTAACCAAAAAGAATGGACACATATGCATGGAAAGGCGTGTACACATGTGATCGTAGCTGTTTTATTAGCAATAGTCAGAAACGGAAGAGAATCCAAGGTCCCTCTGCAGGTGAGGAGATAGTGAGACTGAGATCATGGAGCGTATATATTGGTCCCTGCTCTGGCTTCTGGCACAAATTTCCTAAAAACTTGGTAATTTCCTAAGTGATAAGAGCCCTGGGTTGGGGGGAGAAGTAAATTAGGAGTTTGGGATTAACAGATACATACTGCTATGTAAGAAATGAATAACGAGGACCTACTGTATTGCACAGGGAACTATACTCAATATCTTGCAATAACAAATAATGGAAAAGAATCTAAAACAGAATATAGGCATATATAATAGCTCAGTTGATATATACCTATGTTAGCTGAGTCATGTTGCTGTGACAAGCTAGGAAAAGAAAAAGGGGAACATCTTCCTGCATTTCGAGTGACGAGCCGCGTTCAGGAACAACTGGACTGCATGATGGTCCAGTTCGTTCGCTTTTCTATTCCATAATCAGTGGTCCCACTTCACTTAGTTTATGTTTTCCAGTTTCTCTTTCTTGTTGTGTTCTTTATCAAGTGCAGCAGAAAAGCTTATAAAAATATAAACATTATGTGTAATATAATATATATAATATAATATATTAAAAATGGAGCATCTTTTGTTCTGCTTGGCCTCTGACCCTGTTCCTGACACAGAGTTCTGAAATCCCTTGGAATTTCCTGGATGATCAAAATGTCTTTTGCTCTAATGAGGTGACCTGGGTGTGCTTCTGGATTGGGGCTGGTTACAGAAACCTCAAGCCATCCTTGGAAGCCTGGAATTTTCAGCCCCATCTCTCGATCTCCAGAGAGAGGAGCTTACAATGGAGCGGATAATCAACCGTTCCTCTGTGATGACGCCCCCATAACAGTCCCCAAGGCACAGGGCTGAGAGAGCTCCTAGGTTGCCGCGCACAGGGGGGGCTGGGGGCGGAGACCCCTGGAGAGCACGTGGGCGCTCCACCCTGCTTTCCGTAAACTTTGCCCTCTGCGACTCTTCCGTTTGGCTGTTCCTCGGTAACCTTTACTGCGTCCTTTTATAATAACTTCCCTGGAGGCTCAGATGGTAAAAGCATCTGCCTACAATGTGGGAAACCCAGGTTCATTTCCTGGGCGGGGAAGTTCCCCTGGAGAAGGAATTGGCAACCCACTCCAGCACTCTTGCCTGGAAAATCCCGTGGATGGATGGAGGAGCCAGCTAGGCTATATCCATGGGGTTGCAGAGAGTCGGACGCGACTGAGCGACTTCACTTTCTTTCTTTCTTTGTAATGACCTGGTAAAGAATAAGTAAGTGTGTCCCTGAGCTCTGTGAGCTGCTCGAGCAAGCCAAAGGAGGGGTCACTGGAGACTTTTCCACGGCTGCTGAGTCTTCATTCCCTCACTTGGGCTTTCTCTAGCTACGGTGAGCAGGCCTGCTCTCTAGCTGTGGTTTCTCTGGGGGCAGAGCACGGGCTCAATAGTTGGGGCACACCAGCTTAGTTGCCTGAGGCATGCCGAATCCTCCCGGACAGGGGAATGAACCTGTGTCCCCTGCCCTGGCATTGAGCCACCAGAGCAGTCCCTCGCTGGAGCCTTTGACTTTCAGCCCATTGGTCAGAGCAGAGGTGGTGGTCTCGACCTGTGATTGGCGTGTGAAGGGGGTGGTCTTGTAGGACTGACCTTAACCTGTAGGATTCAGGCAGAGACTGTCAACTGAGTGACACTGGGGACGACATGGGAAGAGATGGCTGGACGGCATCACCGACTCGATGGACACGAGTTTGGGTGAACTCTGGGAGCTGGTGATGGACAGGGAGGCCTAGCGTGCTGCGACTGATGGGGTCACAAAGAGTCAGACACGACTGAGCGACTGAACTGAACTGAACTGTAGAACACCCAGGTAGTCTTGTGGAGAATTGCTTTCAGCAAGGAAAACCCGCCCACACCTGCTGTCAGAGGTGTGGTGAACCTGGGGTCATGTCAGAAAGGAGAGACGGGGAGAACTGGGATCCTCTCTTTGGTGCCCTCTCTGGATCCAGTGTCTTTGCAGATGTAATTAAGGATCTCGAGATGATGTCTTCCTGGATTTAAAGTGTCATCGCAGGGAAGACGCCGAGACGCAGATGTGCAGGGAGGACCCTGGGAGGATGGAGCCAGAGACTGGAGTCATGCTGCCGCGCCCAGGAGCTCCGGGGGCCCCAGAGCGGGGCACACAGGGAAAGACCGGCCCTTGAGACTCCAGAGGCGTCCAGGCCCCAGGGACACCTTGACCTAGAACTTCTGGCCTCCAGAGGAATTTCTGTTGTTTTAAGCCATCCCGTCTGTGGGCATTTGTTGCTGCAGATCTAGAAAACCAATATGCAGTATGATTGCATTAATGTGAAGAATATGCAGAGAAATCTGTAGTAACAGAAAGCAGATCAGTGCTTGCCTAAGCCTAAGGATGGAGAGAGGGGTGGTCTGCAAAGGGGCCGAGGAAACCTTTAGGATGACGGAGCCGTGCATACATGTGGTAATGACTTCAGCCCTGGAGGAGGGCACGACAACTCACTCCAGGGTTCTTGCCTTGAGAATCCCATGGGCAGAGGAGCCTAGTGGGCTACAGTCCATGGGGTCGGAAAGAGTCGGACGACTGAAGCAACTTGGCGATGGTTTCACCAGCGAATGCATTCATTGAACTGTACATTTTAAATAGGTGTGTTTTATTGCACATAAATTTTGTCTCATTTATTGAGATCTAAATGGCTATTGCCTAAACCCAGATGATCTTTGTAAGCAGAGAAGATGGCTGTGAGACCACCTGTGGGTTCACGTTTTCCTAGATCAGCTCTTTCCAGAGAAACGTAATGGTGTCAGTGCAGTTTGAGAGCCAAAGTGCAGCTGTGTGGTAGCTGCCCCGGCGTTGCACCCTGTAAGGACGCTGAGTCCATGACGGCGTTGCACCCTGTAAGGACGCTGAGTCCGTGACAGTAAGGACGGCGGTCTGGGGGTCCTCCCTGATGGTCCGCTGGTGGGAACTGTGCTTCCACAGCAGGGGGCACGAGTTCGACCCTGGTGGGGAACTAAGGTACTGCACGCTGCGTGCTGCGCGCCCAGCAAAGGAAACCTTAAAAAAAGGGAAGAGGCTTTGTTACATTATTCAGTTTTGTTTTTCTTTCACTTTTCAAAATTAAGAGCCAAGGTTGGAACATTTTTTAAATAAGGAAAAAAGAGCTATGAAGTTATTCATATCAGTTCCCGCGAGTTCCCCTAAATAGAACAGTACTGCTGCTGCTGCTGCTAAGTCGCGTCAGTCGTGTCCGACTCTGTGCGACCCCATAGACGGCAGCCCACCAGGCTCCCCCGTCCCTGGCACTCTCCAGGCAAGAACACTGGAGTGGGTTGCCATTTCCTTCTCCAATGCATGAAAGTGAAAAGTGAAAGGGAAGTCGCTCAGTCGTGTCCGACCCTCAGCAACCCCATGGACTGCAGCCCACCAGGCTCCTCCGTCCCTGGGATTCTCCAGGAAGACAGCACTGGAGTGGGCCGCCATCGCCTTCTCCAGAACAGTACTATCCAGCGCCATTGTGTGCGTGTGCGTGTGTGCACATGTCTGAACATTTGCAACAGTTCGCCGAGGAGGAGCATTTAGACTCCGCCGGGCGGGGTCACCTAGCCTTCGATACTCAGTGAATTTCCCAAGAGGACCCTTCCGCCCTCCTCCTGGGGCTCCACATGGTGAGCTGCTTGCGTTTCCTCAAACCTGCCAGAGGATAGGATTCAGGAGTTCTGGAATCCGATTTTTAACAAGCTTCCTGGTTCTGAGGTAGCAAGTGCATGGGTCTTGGAAAACAGACCCTGGGAGAGTTCACAGAGCGCCCCGGCTTCGTCCTTGGGATGCAGGGGCTTCGCCAGGAGCTGTTTCTTTGCCACTCTCCGACTCAGTGAGCCCTGCAATCTGCCGACTCAAGTCCTTCCTGAGACAGGGGGCTGTTTTCTCTACCACTTATTTGATCACTAACCCCCTTCTCTCCATTCCTTCTTCTCCGTCTAGACCTCCTCTTCTCCACATGCAAGGCCTTCTGGATCTGCCTGCAAGTTTCTGCGTTTTATCCCGTCATTTCTGCTGTTCTGAGTTTTATTAGTGTGACAACGCAGCTCCTCTGAAGTCACTCTTGACTGGGACCATTCACTGCTACAAGTTATTAAGCGGCTGAGTGTAAAATTAAGTGAAAACGTTTAGTTTTTAAGTGAAAAGTCACACTATATACTTGCGGTCTCATAAGTCTTTCTCTCCCCCCTTAGATCTCCTTGAGGACTCTGGTTCCTGCTCTGGTGTTCCCATCTGCCTTTCACCAGATCTCTTCCCACGGGAACTGCCAGGGGCGGCGCTTTTGTCTTCCTCCTCTGGGTACTAAACACGCTCATCTTCCTTCCCCTGCTCAGGGCTCCTCTGATCTCAGAAATCAGGCCAAATCCTTGGGGTCTCTCCTCCCGGCAATTCTCTACCGAGAAGCTCTGATGTGGATTCAGGACACGGTTGGACCATGGCGTGGGGGTGTGAGGCAGCAGAGACAAGCAGAAATGCAGGCTCTGGCCTAGCTGCGGCATGCCAGCCCTTGCGTGTTGGACTCTTTGGAGCATCTACATAAATATATGTATCTTTGGAGCGTATGTGTACATATATGTTGGCTCTTTTTCTTAATTCTATATCCCTTCTCTATACACATTGGTTTCCCCGATGGGTCAGTGGTAAAGAATTGGCCTGCAAGGCAGGAGACACAGGGGTCATGGGTTTGATCCCTAGGTTGGGAAGATCCCCTGGAGGAGGAAATGGCAACCCACTCCTGTCTTCATGCCTGGAGAATCCCATGGACAGAGGGGCCTGGCGGGCTATAGCCCATGGGGTCACAAGGAGTCGGACAGGACTGAGCGTGCACACACACTTACACAGCTCAACACAATAGGCTGTGTCTCTATTCCTGCTGCTGCTGCTGCTGCTGAGTCGCTTCAGTCGTGTCCGACTCTGTGCGACCCCAGAGACGGCAGCCCACCAGGCTCCTCCATCCATGGGATTTGCCAGGCAAGAACACTGGAGTGGGGTGCCATTGCCTTCTCCAATCTCTATTCCTACCCACTTCTTTTTCTTAATTCTATGCTGGACCTGGGACTGTCTGTACTTGGGAGGACACCCCTGCTCTAGAAGTCCCGATGGAGGTGTCAAAGAGAAAGAAACATACGGGATGAGTGGAGCTTAAGTCTTCATGTGACCTAAGCAAGAGCGGACTTCCTGCTCACTCGCGGTCCCAACCAGCCTATCAGATTGGGAGGCAGCAGCGGGTGTAAGGCCAGAACCCCGGCCAGCAGTGGTGTGCCGACCGCTGGCCTGTCCCTTCCACATGTGCCCTTCGGGAGCTTGCGCTGCAATGGGTAAGATTCAAAGACCTGACTTGTCTTCTCTGTGTTCCACCCGGCAGTGGTAACCAATCCAAACGTGCATTCCTCATCCTGTTCAAAAGAACTCATCCTCTCCAAGCTTCCTGCAGTCTCTCAACAGCCAAGCAACTCAAATAAGCTGTGTGGGAAGAGGGGCTCTCCAGCACTCGCTTCTGGTCTACAGCTCAGGCCCTCACTACAGCAGGAGAAGAAATAGACGGAAGAGAGGCACTCGGACCCAGGAGCAGGCTTCTCGCAAGACAGTGGCGGGAGTGCTCAGTCACGTCCAACTCTGCGTGACCCCATGGACTGTAGCCCGCCAGCCTCCTCTGTCCCTGGGATTCTCCAGGCAGGAATACTGGAGTGGGTTGCCATGCCCTCCTCCAGGGGATCTTCTCAATCCAGGGATCAAACTCTCTTCTCTTGCATCTCCGGCACTGGCATGTGGATTCTTCACCACTGGGCCACCTAGGAAGCCCAAGAGGTAGAGTGGGGCTGATTAAGTCCAGGTAGGAATCAGGTTTTACTCAATCTCATTACACAGCTGAATGCAGGCCTGGTGAACCCCTTAATGCACAGCTATAATTGCTAACTGTTGACCTGATTTTTGCGTGGACCACACTTCTGTTTCCAAAACCAGACACATCTGATCAATGTGTAAACCTGGAGTCTGAATCAGCAATTACACAAGGAAAACAGCAGGGTCCTCTTTTGAGCTCTATTAATATTTTCAGATCAGTGTAAGAGTTTTACCTTTTTAACCAAAGAAAATGTGTGCCTGCTCCTCAATTCATCACCAGCCGAGAGAGAGGACTTCTGCCCCAGGGCTTTCTGAGTGTTAGCCTCCTAAAGAGATGCCTTTTCTGCGGCTACTTTTTCTTGGTTCAGCAGCTGCCTGGCTTGCCGGATCCCTGTCTTCTGGGAGGTGCTATGTCCTGGAGAGATGAGTAACGGCTGTGCTGACCACAGGACCCCGCTGGATCCCAGACACACCAGTGAGAGGAAGGGGGCGATGGCTTCTCCTTAATTAGAATGTCTTTCTCTTGTTTACAGGGAACGTGTCAAAATCCATGTGTATCGAGGTGTCTTATGAGCTTCACACTAGCTCCATGAGGTATATATAGGGAAAGTGTGTGTGTGCTAAATCAGTCATGTCTGACTCCCCGCAGCCCCATGGACTGCAGCCCCCCCAGCTTCCTCCATCCATGGGATTCCTCAGGCAAGACTACGGGAGTGGATGCCAGTGCCTTCTCCAAGTAGGGAAATAATAGTTTTGTTTCACAGATGAGGAAACTGAGGCTTAAGGACTTGTCTGAATTCGTGTTGCTGCTTGGAAGCAAAGTGAAAGTGAAAAGTGAAAGTGAAGTCACTCAGTCGTGTCCGACTCTTTGCGGCCCCACAGACTGCAGCCCACCAGGCTCCTCCGCCCACGGGATTTTCCAGGCAAGAGTACTGGAGTGGGTGCCAGTGCCTTCTTTTGCTTGGAAGCAGAAATGGGAGTCTAATCCACTCTTGGTTCCCGGTTTCTGCCTACTGGCGGCCTGGCAAGTTGCCCAGGCCTGCTAGGGTATCTCTTCCTAATTTCTCTCTCTCTCTTTTGGCTTTGGAGGATTATGAACCAGTGGTACCAATATGAGATGCTATAAAATTTCCTTCCCTAAGGTGCCAGGACTATAATCCCTTTTGTCTGTGACCAGAAGGGCATAATGATTTGAATCTCCTGTGGAGCAAGCGTGTAGGCCTGTCCTGTTCTGCACTTAATTATCTGGGTTTCCGGGGAGCCATCTGAGAGCACCCACGCGTCCGACACGTTCGTGTCCTCAAAGTGCCGGCAGGGTTTAGGTAGAAGGCATGTAACCCTCTGAAAACCCTCCAGACCGGTAGTGCTTGTTGCTCTGGAGACAACCCCTTTTCTAGATATCAGCACCCATTTCTGTGGTTCACCTTCTCCAGGGAGATGCTAGCTATTTTTTGGAATTTTGTTCTTGACTCAGCTCTAGCAAGGGTTTTATAGAGATGGAAAAGCGACCTCAAACTTGGATTGCTCTGCTGACCTCTTCCAGGTCAAGCGGCGACTTCCGCAGTGTGTGGGCCACACTCGCAGTCCCCTCGATCCTTCAGTGGCCGTGTGACCATCAAGGACAAAAGCGCTATGCGGCCGGCGCCAGGCACCTCCAGGCTGGCCAGGGGCCTGATTTTATCTGTCACTGAAAAGCGAAGGCACTGAGTGTCAACTCCTGCGGGCCGACTGAGCTTTAGTCCTGTGAGTCTGCCTGGCAGGGCTGCCCGCCCGGCTCGAGCTGCCCACGGGCACTCAGTCAGCGGAGAGAAGGGGGAGGATTCACTCCAGGGGACAAGGAGCCGGGGAGCCAGCATGGACCTGGCTCTTCACAGAGGAGCACCTCACTGAGGGCACCTCACTGAGCCCATCTGAAGCAAACTTCATAGATGGACTTTATGGTTGGGGTGAAGGAGCGGGAGGAGCACGTTCAGCCTGCAGCGGTGGGAGTCTCAGGGGGTGCGGGGAACTTTGTTAGTCCAGCACGAAGTGCGGATTTTGCAGACCGCGTCTGTGGGGATGTTGTCAGCGGCACGTGCTCTCAGGCCCTCAGGGGTGACTCTGCAGGGGCGTTTCTCCACTGGCTCTGCCTCTAACCCCAGATGATGAGTGATGGCATGTGGCCTGTGCGCGGGCAGGAGTCCAGGTTCAAGGTTCATCTCCCCCACTATCTCAGACAAGTCACTTGTACTTCTCTGTTCTCCACTTCCTTTCCTATGAGATGGAAACATCCTTTGGAGAGCTAATACTCTCCATCGCAGCACTGCCACCCCCAAAGGACTTGTGTGCGGCTAAGCCCCTTCTGTCCTGTCTGACTCTTGGCAACCCCTGGACAGTGGTCCTCTGGGCTCCTCTGTCCAGGGGATTCTCCAGGCAAGAACGCTGGAGTGGGTGGCCATGCTCTTCTCCAGAGGATCTTCCTGAGCCAGGGACTGAGCCTGGATCTCTTACGTCTCCTGCACCGGCAGGTGGTTCCTTACCAACAGGGCCACCTCAGCTCAGCTCAGCTCAGTGCAGTCGCTCAGTCGTGTCCGACTCTTCGCGACCCCATGAATCGCAGCACGCCAGGCCTCCCTGTCCATCACCAACTCCCGGAGTTCACTCAGACCCACGTTCATTGAGTCAGTGATGTCATCCAGCCATCTCATCCTCGGTCGTCCCCTTCTCCTCCTGCCCCCAACCCCTTCCAGCATCAGAGTCTTTTCCAATGAGTCAACTCTTCGCATGAGGTGGCCAAAGAACTGGAGTTTCAGCTTCAGCATCATTCCTTCCAAAGAAATCCCAGGGCGGATCTCCTTCAGAATGGACTGGTTGGATCTCCTTGCAGTCCAAGGGACTCTCAAGAGTCTTCTCCAACGGGAAGCTCCAAATGAAATGTACTACAATCTGCCTTCATATGTGACCTACAGTTCTGTATTTCAACAGGTGATTTCTTGAGTGGACTGAGCTGAAATTGTCAACTTTGTAGAACCAAAAACAGCTTTGCCAAAACATATATATATATTTTAAATTTATTTTATTATTTTCTTCCTGACATATTTAAAAAAAAAATGCCAGGGCTGAGATGGCACTAAAAAAAAGAAACGGTCAGGAAAAATTCACTGAACTTTTCCCCTTTGCCCTCTTGCTTATTTTCACGTCTTAGTGTGTTTCAAGGTACAACCAAGTTGTTAATGTTTTCTGTTTAATAAACAGAACGTCTATACCCTCTGCTCCTGAGGTTCTCAGTCAGCTTGGCTATTAGCTAACAGGGAACTGGTTTGAACTGCAAAACTCAAGGTCACTTTCACTGTTCTTTTATTTGCATTCTCCCTGTAATTCACTGTGCTAATGCTCTCTCTGAAAACACCCTGCCTTAAATATATCATGGCTTTCTCCCTCAGGCCCGGAACAAATAATACAGCCCACACAGAACAGAGTGCCAAGCTGGTTTAGCACAATGATTCATATTTGGGGAGCTGTATTCCTGGGGCTCAAAGAGTGACATTCATTTATACCTTCGAGAATCTTCCTCTGAGTGCTGACAGATGAGTCCCTGGGCTCGGCTGGCTGCTGGATGACCTGCTTTGGCAGCTACACCTGAGGACCGCGGGGGTCTTAGTGGGTCCTGGGCCGCACAGGGAACACGCTGGTTCTGAAATCTTGCTGAGAGGGACATCTCGAGAAGCAAGAGAGAGCTGGGTGGACCTCGCCGTCAGTGAAGCTCTTGCTTTTCCCAGAGAGGCTATTTTGCAGTTACCCCTGCTTAGTCACTCACACTTGAAGGGGGACTGGCAAGGGATCCTGACTTCAGAGACATCCTCCGCCCTTTCTAGAGTTGACAGCTTCGACCTCCCCACCCCATCATCCCTTGGAAGGAGTTGTCCCATCGTTACTCATTCTATACTTCTCTTCTGAAGTGGTTTTGTTAGACCATTTATTTTTCTATTTTTCTTTTACATGAAACTGTTTTCAGTGTTATCCCGTGGGTTCAAAGCTTCCAGGAATTAGGACTTCCCTGACAGTGCAGTGGATCTGCCTGCTGATGCAGGGGGCATGTGTTCGATCCCTGGTCCGGGAAGACCCCATGTGCTGTGGAGCAGCTGAGCCCCAAGCCACAGCTGCTGAGCCTGCCGGAGGCCGCTGCTGAAGCTCGTGCCCCGAGAGCCTGTGCGCCGCAGCAAGAGAAGCCCCCGCAGTGAGAAGCCCACGCTCCGCAGCCAGGAGGAGCCCCCACTCACAGAACTGAGAAAGCCTGCCTGCAGCAACGAAGCCCCAGCGCAACCAAACATAACCAAGGAATTAGTAATGACAATTGAATCCCTTTTCTCAGGCTTCCCGGGCGGCTCAGATGGTAAAGAATCTGCCTGCAATGCGGGAGGCCTGGGTTCGATCCCTGGGTTGGGAAGATCCCCTGGAGAACGGAAAGGCTACCCACTCCAGTATTCTTGCCTGGAGAATCCCATGAATAGAGGAGCCTGGCGGGCTACAGTCCATGGGGTCGAAAAGAGTCAGACACGACTGAGCGACTAAGCACAGCACACAGCACCCTTTTCCAAAGGTCTTCCCTTTTCTGATTTTCCAGAGTCTTCAGGCGAGTTCGCCTGGAGCAATTCATCAGTATCCACACCCTTACTTTTTCTTCTGTGTAAGCAGGCACATTATTGGTTATTTCCCTTAAAAAGAAAAGTATGGTGGAAATCTTTAAAAAGATCTACAGAAGGTAATATGCTGGTGACTTTGAGACTTTAAGTAGGACATGTAAATGGACATGAAATAGTTAAGCCCTAAAAGAACACAAAAAAAGTCACGGCTCTCGGTTGCTGCCGATGGAAGGATTTAGGGTAAAGGGGAGGGTGACGTTGTGGCAATACAGGATGTAAACGGGCTGAGGGTCATGGACGAGGCAGGAGAGGAACTTTTAATGTGGCCTAGAACCTAAATTAACTTCCTAACCTTGGTTTCCCCTCTGTTATCAGTGAGTTTAGGCAAAAGTGCAAGCAGCCAGTGAGAGGTTTTGGAGACTTTGATCTTCGATAGGCAATCTAAAGATTGAAAGATGATCTTTTCTCTCTAATTAGATTTCCTCTAACCTTGTATCGCGTGCTTGCAAGGTGAGTAGGCACGATCCAACCTGCTGGGTGAGGTAGCTTCCCAGAGAGACTGGGAGAGGCCACGTCCTGCCGAGGCAAGACCTCTGTGGCCATGGTTAGCACCAGGGGTTACGGAAACAGCGGCTGCCTGTCTGTGTAAGTGAGCAGCGCCTGTTGGGGGGGGGGAGGGCAGTGTGGGCGAGAATGGATCCATGTATGTGGGTGGCTGAGTCGGCTGATCATCTGAAACGATCACATATAAATCAGCTACATGTCAATACAAAATAAGAAGCTGTAAATAAATAAATATATAGGTTAGCAGAGGCAGAGAATGAAACACATTAAGAGCTTTTTTTTTTTCCTGAGATGCCGACGTTGATGTAAGAAGCCCTGAGAGCAGTTTCAGTCTACCAGGTGGACAGGAGCACTTGTGCGTGTTCAGCCGCTTCAGTCTTGTCCGACTCTGCAGCCCTGTAGGCTGTAGCCCACCAGGCTCTTCTGTCCACGGGAGTCTCCTGGCAAGAACGCTGGAATGGGTTGCTGTTTCAACCTGAGATCAAGCCACATCTCTTACACCTCCTGCACTGGCAGGCAGGGTCTTTACTGCCGGCACCAGCTGGGAAGCCCCAGGTACATCCACAGTTAAAGGGAAATCTGTCGTCAGCCCACAGGAGTAGAGCACTGTGGGGGCAAAATCACAGTATGACTGAAGCCCTAGGTAACACACGGGTCTACGCATTTGTGTGAACTATTTCGTCTTGGGGAGGAGGTACCCGAGTTGCCAAGGGCTCGTCA
>SJYF01000013.1:2451738-2474649 GCA_006410515.1 Procapra przewalskii | reverse complement strand
CCCCTCCCACCCCTCCAGGCTGAGCTCCCTGTGTTACCCAGCAACTTCCCATTAGCTGTCTATAGTATTTTACATATGGTGTTGTATATATTTCAATATACTCTCTCAGTTCTCATCACCACCTCCTACCCCTGCTGTGTCTGTAAGTCTGTTCTCTATACACAAAAACTCTTCTGAATGAGGTTGCTGTCTGAGGTTCTGGGTGGACTTGAATTTTGGAGGGACACCATTCAACTCACTAGATCATTTATTCTAAAATGACAGCTAATAGCTAGATACGAAATTGTAAGTTTTATATAAAAATGAGGAGATCATTTTTTTTCTGTTTAAGAAGCCCTGTGATGGTCCATTGCAAAGCTGAAATTCTGAAGTTAAAACTCCATAGCAAAAGTCTAGAAGGTAATATTAAGCACTCAATAAAGTTTTAAGAGAATAATATATTTTTAGTGTGGTTTTCTGTGCCCAGCATTGCAGTCAGTGATTTACTTGGACTGTTTCACTGAACCCTCTTAAAATCCCTGGAAAGCCTGTGCATCCGCGCCCGCGCCCTCTGGTGCTGCTATTCAGCCACTTGGTCATGTCCGCCTGGGCAATCCCATGAGTCGCAGCTCGCCAGGCCTCCCTGTCCATCACCATCTTCCAGAGCTTGCTCAAACTGTCCATTGAGTCAGTGATGTCGTCCAACCATCTCATCCTCTGTCGTCCCCTTCTTCTCCTGTTCCCCAATCTTTCCCAGCATCAGGGTCTTTGCCAAGGAGTCGGCTCTTCGCATCAGGGGGCCAAAGTACGGATTAGGGAACTGAGGTTCAGGAAGCCTGGGCGCTGGCCCGTCTTACGCCGCCGAGCTCTTGGCCTCTGTGTTGGCGGCAGGACTCCTCGTGTCTGTGTCTCCCTGTAACCTGTAGCGAAGTGAATCTGTGACTGCTGGATGTTGAAAATGATCAGCCGTAGGGGTTCCAGATCCAATGGGGCTGACGACTTGAGGTGGGGATACTGACGGGGTGGGCACGCCGAGGGAAGGGCTGATCTTTGACGCAGAACACTTAGGTTCAAATCCTGCTCAGCGGCTTGCTGGTGACAGCTCTGTGTGTCAGTTTCTGCTCTGCTGCAACAAATTACTGAAACTTCGTGTCTCAGACAACACCAGTTTATTATGTTTTAGTTCTGGAGTTCTGGCAGATTGGGGAACAAAATGGCAAACCTGGGGAAGCAGAAGGCTTTGCAGCTCTCCTGAGGCCATTTTCCTCTTGCGCCTGAAAGCATTCCGAAGATTTTATGACAAGTTCAGTGAAGCATTTAAGCTGAGAAAGACCCCTTCCTAGAGGTCCCCCAATGGTTGGGAACAACTGAATGCAGGAAAAATCAAAGGACACCATGAGGCCTTCAAGTAATGGCCCAGACTTGAAGCTTTAGCTCTCAGAATACCGGAAGCCTGCTGGCACAGAGTCTCTCACTTCTGTAGCTGGAGCAGATATGGATTCTGAGTGCGTGGGCTCCATTGAGCCAGACAGCCTGCAGAGCAGCACTGACTGGCTTCCAGACACTGACTCAGAGCTGAGAGGACCCACCCCAACCCCCTGCCACCACTGCCATAGTCGCCGTGAGCTCCCTTTACCTGTAAGTGGCCTGCGTGGAGTGATTTACGCAGAGAAGCGTCAGCCCCTCATTCTCACCCGCCCCAGCCCCTCACTACGGGCTCCTTCGGGTTAAGTCTCCCAGCCTCCAGAGAAGCCTTGCTCAACTGCAAATGCCCTTGACAGAATAACACTATGGGCTACGAGAGACTTAAAAGAGCATTTCTTTCAATATCATCATTTAACTGAGGAGGAGGCTGAACTCTGAGGATTTAGATTACAGGAGGCAGTCACCATCCAAGACCACCGGGTGCTTCTAACTCCAATTGCAAATTCAAGGGCTTCCCAGTTGCCCTCAGATTTCATCATCTGCTACAAAGACTCGCAGAACTCACTGAAAGCTATTATTCTCACGGTTATAGCTGACTGTGGAGAAAGGATACAGATTGGATACAATAGTCAAAGGAAGGGGCTCGGGGCCGAGCCCAGGAGGGTTACAAAGGCAAAGCGTCTGCTGCCCTTTTCCCACGGAGCTGACACTGCAGCCTCCCGGTACCGATGGGGGATGATACACGTGGAGTATCCCTCCCCAGCCAGAGATGCTCATCCAAGTCTTGGGGCTCAGAGGGTTTCGGGGAGCCATTACCCAGGTATGATTGATTGACAGCCCATGTGGTGGACCTGTCTCTTATCTCCAGATCCTTCCAGGCGTGACCCAGAGCCCCCACCCTAAGTGACATGAGTGGTCTTTCTGGGATGGCCAGTCATCACCTTAAACAAACACACTGCTATTAGGGATTACCTCCTGGAAGCCAAGGCTAAAGTCCAGAGCTCTTTAAGCAAGGTTAAATTCTATCTTACATCATCCTGAAAAGTTAAATGACTCAATCCAAGTCATATGGCTTAGCCAAAATATTTAAATTGTTACGGCTCAGTAATTCTTCATGGCCTTTAATGATCAGTACAGAAGCAGTCTTGCTTAGCGGTTAAGAGTTGGGATTCTGCGGACTTCCCGGGTGGTCCAGGGGTTAAGAATCTGTCTGCCAGTGAAGGGGAAGAGGGTTCCACCCCTGGTCAGAATGATTCCACACGCTGCAGAGCAAGTCAGCCCACGTACCTCCACTCCTGCAGGCCACGCTCTGCAGCACGGAAGCAGCCAGTGAGAAGCCTGTGCCCCAGGATGAGAGAGCAGCCCCTACTCGCAGCAACTAGAGAAAGCCCTCGGGCAACACCCAGCACAGTCAAAATAACAAGTGAATAGAGTAAGTAAGTAAAAGAGTCTGGATCAGGGCTTGGAGTACAGGGCCGTGGTATAGCCATGCGCTTACAACTGTGTGACTTTGGGCAAGCTCCCACCCCCTTTGTCCCTCAGTCCCTTATTTATCAAATGGGGATAGTAATGAAACCTAACATGGAATCAACACATGCAAAAACTTAGACCAGTATGTAGCACATATTAAATCCTTGATTGCTTTAGTTTTTAATATTATTAAGCAGCAAAAGCATGCAAATAATCAGAAAGTAAAATGTACACATAATCTTACTGTCTTTCCACCTAATTGATACCTGTCTGAGAATCTGTATTTCCAAACCTTTTCTACTCCTAAACAAGAAACAAATTATATTACACATAGTCTACAATTTCACTTTTACCTAAGATTTTCATCAAGCGTTGTTGTTTTTTAAATCTGAAGTCAATGAGAATTTTGGAAATTACATAATTCTTGAATGAATGTGGAAAAGCTAAACAACACAATGGCCACATTTCTGGTTGTACAAGCATTTCATTTGACACGTGAGCAGGTGAAAGCCACTTGGCCTAGGGAGGCTGAAACAGTTCCGTGATTTGTGTAAAGTCACAGTAACAAGTGTGTCTCCTCCCCACCGTCCTGTTCCGCGTCTCTGATTCTTTCATCACGCAGGAGACCAGTATTTGTCAGGAAATGCTTTCTGTACATCGAGAAAGGAAAACAACCTTGTGGAAATGTCTGCCCACCTCCGTGGCAAATTTCCAGTTTTCCGGTTGTGCAGTTGCAAAATATTGTCTTTAGCTGTTATGACTAGGACGGAAAAGAGGTATGTTAAAAGAAAAAAAACCAGAAAGAGACAATTAGTGTTCAGTTAAGGGAAAATGTGATTAAGGTCCTACCACGTGCTGGGCGCTGGGCCGGTCCACTAGAGGGAAACCAAGTCAAGAAGGCTTCATGCTGGCGCCCGCGTCACCCAGCCCAGCAGGACACGAATGCACAGGCCGGACAAACGGCCTGCTGAGGGGGGCTCGGACCCAGCCTGAGGGGCTGCGACGGGGAGGCCTCATTCCGACTGCGCCACGTGAAAGTGAGGACGCCTGGGTTCCGCCTTTCAAGATCTGGGGGCGCCCTGGCTGGGGAGGACCCGCCCCGTTAGGATGAGAGCACTCGCCAGGGGCGTGTCCGGGATGGGCTATCTCGAGAAAGCTGAATCAGGGCTGGCGAGACGTGCCGCCCTCCGTGGAAAGCCACCCAGCTCGGGCGTCTTCCTTCTCGCCCATCAGAGAGACGTTAACGAGCGCCTTTTGTGAGCAGGCCGGTGGAAGCAGCCTGAAACGCTGTCCTCCGACAAAAATGACTCTTTCCTCGCCTTCCATTTTCGATAGAGAGCGGATTGATTAAAGGAACGATGTCAGGCATTCACAGAAGCAATTCTTGCCTTTCACAGACAGTTAGGGGCATCGGCGTGTGCAGCCGCGTGGGAAAGAGCGGGGAGGCCCGGCCGTGGCTGACCCACAGCCCTCCTACTGTTCTTCGTGCTTCATCTCACAAGCCCCCAGCTTTCTGCGTCCTCCTTTCTTTTTCCCATTTTTTAACGGGCGAGAGTCCAAATCTCACAGCGCACTGGCACATTTACATTTTAAGAGGCTTAAATTTTTAATTTTCCTTTCCACTTCATTGGAACATTTGAGAAAGTCGCAGGGCTTTTTACTGCATCAAATTCTGAACGTATCCTCCTACTTTGATCCCCACCCTGGCAGAGCCTGGGCAGGGCTGGACTTCGAGGGAATCAGCAGAGGTAACGGGAAGTACCGCAGGTAGACAACGTCCCAGTGAAAAGTGGGTCAAGGACTCCCGCCTTGTGACACCCCGTGACACGAAGACGGCGGAGGGTGGGTTTGGATTATTGGATTCCAACAGCCCAGATGCTCAGTCTACCTGTCTTGCCCTCTGCAGCTGAAGACACCTTCAACCTTCCGTCCCCTAAAGCATCATCAAAGGCCTGCCTCCTCCCTCCTCTGGGACAGCTGAATAATCACACTCAGCTGCATCACTGCACGACATTGTTGCAATCTGTCCCCCCCCCCCCCATTGCCATCTGAATGTTGTCCTCCTTAGATTTCAGGAAGAACCGTTAATGGCTCCATTCAAATTTCCTACCTTATTTTGGTTTCCCCCTTAAGCAACTGCTTAATTGGCTTGCTTCCCCTGAGACCAAACATTTTCCTGTGGTGGGAGCAGAGAAAATTAATAGCTTCTGGAATATAGAACAATTGGGCCAGGATGTTGGAAAGCAATCTCCGTCTTCCCTTCTTGGAAGAGAATCTTTGTTATCGCATTAGTGGATCTGAGACCTGCCTCCTAAACATTGCCTGATGTTACCACGGTCCAAGCCCATCGTTTGGAGAGGTGAAAAGCAAACGAGCAACAAAATCAACCTTAACACAAGTGAGATCTAAGGTGCTAGGCCAGCATGCACAAGCTCAAGCAAAAATAGCCTATTGTTCCTGAGAAAGCCCAGAAAACACACAAAGCAATACCACGTAGCTGCATCACAATAGCCATTTCCTTCTCCCTGTCGTCAAATCACCTGCTCTTTTCAGTTTACAAACAGGAAGAATCTGTACAAAAAGGATTTTTACCTGTGAATTGTGATGACATTCCTCCACTTTTTTAAAAAAACAACATTTTTTCTTTTCTTTCTCCTTTTTTAGCCATACCCTGGAGCATGCTGGATCTTAGTTCCCCAACCTGGGATCGAACCTGCTCGCCCTGCATCTGAAAAATGGAATTTTAACCGCTGGATCACCGGATCACTGAAGTCCCAACATTCCTCCTTTAAATCTCTATCGTCTGGTATGTGTGCTAAGTCACTTCAGTCATGTCCACTCCTTGCGACCCCTTGGATGCAGCCCACCAGGCTCCTCTGCCCATGGGATTCTCCAGGCAAGAACACTGGAGGGGGTTGCCGTGCCTCCTCCAGAGGGTCTTCCCGACCCGGGATTCAAACCTAGATCCCTTATGTCTCCCGCGTTGGCAGGGGGGTTCTTTACCCCTAGCTCCCCCTGGGAAGGCCTGTGAGTAGTATACCAGGTGGTCGGCAGAATTTCTGTTTTAAATAAAAACACTTAGCTTTGCACTTTCCTGCACCTGTTGACAACTTGTTAAAATACTGTCTCCCCTTCCTGGAGAATCATTATTCTGGTGGTTAAGGCTCAGAGCTGTTCATCCCTGCCTCTTCTTTTCTCCTTTTCAAGTCAACCGTGCACGGTAATTTGTTCAAATGTTCAGCGTGTATTTGCTGACTCCGTCTGTGCCATGTGAGAACCTGAGAAAGTCCAGGGTGACTGAGAAGAGGAAGCGGGGCCCCGCGGCCAAGCGAGGACTCTGGAGTTTCCATAACTGAACAGTTAAGCCTTGCGGTGCAGTGAGGTGCGGTCAGGCTGGAAAGGCTCCAGCAAGCGAATCGGCTTGAGGAAAAGGGGCTGCTGCCGACACAGAGTGACAGCAGGGAGGGGGAGGGATTCAGTCCTGCCTTGATGGGGGAACTGACGAGCCCTGCTGATGGACTGGATGGGAATCTCAAGGAGGGAAGTACTGGGATGGCTCGTCCTTCCTGCGACCATGCCCTGATGGCTGCCTGAATTTCGCTTTAGTTGGCCTTTCTCCTCTGGCTGTGAGCTTGCCTCACTCCAGGCAGAAATGAGCTGAGCTTGTTCTTTCCCTCTGGGACCTTGACTGGGAGAGGCAGGTCAACTCCACAGGAGGTTTCTTTGGCAGAATAATTACCTGAAGATTATTTTTTCCTTTAATTCAAGATCTTATGAAAACAACAAAATAATTTGGAAGTGGCTGGAGCCATACTCCATAACAGTGATTAGTTACAGGTTTTATATGATGCTTCATGAACTCTTAGAAATATAAAATGAGTTTGGTTATAAATAGCAATTCCTCTTCATGAAAGAATTGGCTTGAACTCTTTATTAGTATCAACAAGCAAAGGATTCTGGCTTGGAATTTGTTTCTCCTCCAGGTCTGGAGATATTTTTGTCTGTTTGGTTGGAGGCACCATATTGTCTTGCCCCAGGATATCTTGGGAGGAATATTCATTTCCTGGTTTTTTGGCCTTGTAGGAATGATTCTTTTCTCTTTGCTTGTGCAAAGAATGTCAAGTGCACTTTGAATAATGGGTGTTTGTCAACTGACCTTCACAAGGAGGCTTTGTTTCTCTTCAAAATTCTTTTAAGATTTCATTGTAATTATTTCATTAGTAGCTAATCACAATTAATAACAAATATAACAGGCACTACGTAGCAAATGCCAAGAAGCTGTTTCTGGGGACTCAACTTCTTTCATCCAAAGTCATGAGGGTGCTTGGCAGTGGAGACAGAGTCTGAACCCGGACGGAGCTGGTGTCACAGCCCTACCTCTTTTTGTTTGTCCGTTTCTTTTTGAAATACAGTTGGATTACAATGCTGTGTTGATCACTGCCGTATAGAGAAATGACTCACACACATGTATACACTCTTTTTCACATGATTTTCCACTGGGTTTGCTACAGGTTATTGACTGTGTGCCCTGTGCTATACCTTAGACCCTTGCTGTTTATCCATTCTGTACACACCCGTTTGCCTCTCTAATCCCAACTCCCACTCCTGCGCTTGCCCGCCTCGGGGTGGGGGCTGAGGGAGGCTCCCGGTAGCCTGAGTCCTCTGGGCTGAGGTTTTCCGCGGCGGCCGTTCTCCTCCGGGATCTGGGACCGCCATGAGCTTTGCCAAGCCGAGGGGCGTTTGAAACCACCTTAAGCGGAAGCAGTGACTTCCTCCTTGGCACCCAGTTGAATTTAATCTCTTCCAGGTCTGACATCCTGTGTATTACTACACATCCTCTTTGATTTTTTTTTCCTTTGTAGTCTTCCTCAGTTATATCAAAAAAGAAATCCTTTTCTTCCTCACTTTGTCTCAATCATTCCCTCTCCGAGCTGAAATGGATAATTGAGTGATCATAACTGATGAGAGTCAAAGAAAATAATAATGATAAGAAAAAGTAAGAGTCGGTGAAGCAGTTTTATAAAAAGACAAGTCTGTTCTAGACTTGGTTCTGCCGTATTACTGTTTTCAAAAACACAGTTTCGTTTGATGTGTTTTATATTTTTTTTGGCTGCACCTCTCAGAATGTGGGATCTTAGTTTCCCAACCAGGAAGAGACTTGAGCCTCCTGCATTGGAAGCATGGAGCCTTACCCACCAGACCACCGGGGAGGTCTCTCTCATTCCCAATTATGGACGTTACCTTAGATAAGCCAGTAATTGCTTCTTCATTGCAGAGCACAGTGGCTGGTACAAAGCAGGAACTTAATCTGTGATAATTGATTATCTTAATCTATCTTAAGGTAAGTAAAAAGAGGTTAAGCGTTCATTTACTCAACAAACCTGTATTGAATACATATATCCCCTCCTTTTTTCATTTCACTTATTTTTTTAAATTGGAGGATAATTGCTTTACAATGTGTTGGCTTCTGTATACATATAGCTGTTTCATTTTGCTGTACAGTAGAAAATAACACATATAAAGCAACTGTACTCCAATAAAAATTTTTTTTAAAAAATGAAAAATACGTATTGAAGGCCCTCTGTGTGCCCAGCGCCATGTCAGGGACTGGGATGCAAAGACATGTTGAGATTTAGAACATCCAGGATCACCTAAACCTGGGCTCAAATCTTGCTCTGCCCCACTCTAAATTGTGAATCTAGGCAAATTACTTTATCTCTCTGAGCTTCAGATTTTTCATGCAATACTTAGGGCTGATCACAGAACTGTCAGGAAGATTGAACGAGGGTGCACACGCACCCGTCGCACAGTCGTGGCACAGTGTGAGGCCTCAGGACACGCTTCCTGGGGTGGGCTTCCCAGGCGGCTCAAGCAGTAAAGAGCCTGCCTGGCAGTGCAAAAGCCACAGGAGATGCCAGTTCAGTCCCTGGGTCAGGAAGATCCCCTGAAGTAGAAAATGGCAACCCTCTCCAGTATTCTTGCCTGGGAAATCCCACGGACAGAGGAGCCTGGAGGGCTGCCGTCCTGAGGTGGCAGAGTTGGACACAACTGAGCGACTGACACCCACACACATATTCACATACACACACCCACACACATATTCACATACACACACATCTGTGCAAGGGACATAGTGATTTTTAATGTTGGGGAGAAGGGTGAATGTATATAAAATTATATTCACCAAACTAAACCATACGTCTTCTATACAACCCAGACCGTGGCATTTATAGCTCAGTAACAGTTCTGCTGCCGCAACAAGAGCAGGGATTTCAGACGGAAGCAGGAAGGGGGGGTGTGCCGTGTAGGACGGTACCTGGAGATGAAAACTTCGATCTGTCAGCCGGGAATCAGCGACCTTGAACCAGAGGCCCTCAGTGTCCCGCGATGCTCCCACAGCTTGTGAATCTGCTTTAACGAAGGACAGATTGCAGTTCTGATGTAAATTTAGACAGCACTGCAACCCAGCGGTAACTGGATTTTCCGCGTGAAGGTGGCCGTGGCCCAGTGGACGCGGGCAGGGAAGCAGGCCGGCCAGCGCTGATACGGTCCTTGTGGCAGCCTGGCCGTTTGGAGGGAGCGCCTCCTGGACCCGGGCTGAGGTTTGCTCGGGGTCCGGGGGGCGGGCTGCGCGTCTGAAGGACAGTGCGCCTGAGTCCTGAGCGTTGGGCGTCGGGTGAGTGGGTGGCCCGACCCCCGCGAGCTGGACGTTCGACAGCAGGCAGGGCAGGCGGGAGCGGCGGAGCGGGCCTCCAAGTGCAGCCAGGTGGGCGCCCGCAAGGATGGCGGGCGGGCGCAGACCCCCCCTGCGGCTGAGGCTCAGGGCACTGGCGGGTCTGCTTTCTGGACCTGGAATTCCCGTCCCTCCAAATTTCGGGTCTCTGTGGCCACAGCCCAGAACCTGTCAAGGCCCCTTAAAAGGACCCAAATATCTCTATTCAAGGGCTTCCCAGACTGGAGGTGGAGCCGGACCTGGAGGTAAGGGTCACGGGCCACTCTGCTGGGAGAAAGAGCGTTTCAGAGGCTGGGAAATAGCAGGATTCCTTCTAGAATCTGCACAGTCTCTACTCTTATCTCATCTGCACAGATTTTCTAGTTGTTTTCAATTAGTACCAGTATCCCATATTGCTCTGCTTAGTAAAAACCCAGAAATCCAGTACATGCTATTAAAACGCCTCCCTGTGTCCATTAACCAAAATGATCCGAAACGCCCCGGGTGGCCCCGAGCCTCCGCTGAACTTGGCTTTGAGGCTTCCGTGTATTGAAAGCATTATACACAGAAGACATAAAACCAACTCAGCCAACCAATTTTTTAAAATAATTTTTATGTGTCCTTTCCTATAAATTGACAATTGAAGACAATCCTTGGCCCATTTTCCCCTTGTGGGTTTGGAAAGCAGGTCCTGTTTTAGGGAGTCTTAAGAAAGAGTGTTGTTGGGATGGCAAAGTGCTCACATGGGTTTTTGTAATGGAAACTGGATTCCAAATTGAAACAGCCACACTGGAAGTTCCTTTCAGGCAAGATCGGTTTGGAATACAACGTCTCAAGATACACGGAACCTTTGGTGAAATGGTGTTCGAACAATGTCAAATGCCTTCCCCGAGACTGGAGCCACTGAGCCTTGGAGGTACTTTATCCTTGAAACCAAATAGGGCCTCCTTGCCCCAGTCAGGGCCCCTGGCCTTTGATGGTTGGCTTTTCCAGCTGAAATCCCTCTCGTCCTTTGAACAGGGCCTCCCTGGTGGCTGAGACGGTACAAGAATTTGCCTGAGACCAAGGTTGGATCCCCAGGTTGAGAAGATCCCCTGGAGAAGGGACTGGCTAAATGCCAAGAGCGCAGCGTAGCTCTGAGTCCTGGGTGAGCCCAGCCTGTCCTGTCTCGTGGACACGCAGGACCCCTCCCCTCTGCCTCCATCTGCACGCTCATGCCAATGTCCCTCCTCCATAAAGGTGTCTGCTTTCCAGCTTCTCCCCTGAACCAGTTGTAACATCTGGCTCCTTCTTTTTGAGTGGAATAAAATCTTAGGCTTGTGTTCATTTTATGTCCTATGAGTCATGATTTTACCTTTTTTTAAAGAAATGTATCTTCTAGCATCGGCTTCTTCTCACTGGCCTTCTTATCCTTCACTTTCTTCCCTCTGTCCTCTTTCCAGATGTCTCTCGGGTGTGTCTCTCCCCTGAGACCCTCGCGGTCCTTTTCCACGGTGATCACTGGAACCGCCTCCTGGCTGACACTTGTCTCCAACCTTGGGTCCTCCCCCCCACCCCCACCCAGGGCTTCCCTGGGCTCAGACGGTAAATAATCTCCTTCAGTGCAGGAGACCTAGGTTCAGTCCCTGGGGTGGGAAGATCCCTGGGGAAGGAAATGGCAACCCACTCCAGTGCTCTCACCTGGAGAACCCCATGGACGGAGGGGCCTGGTGGGCCACAGTCCATACTGTCGCAAAGAGTCGGACCCGACTGGGAGGCTGACACATATACGCACACACATTCCTCCTTACGTGGCGCTCTACACACTGTAGCTCCTTAAATTAAAATCCCAATCCGTTTGTCCATTTTCTGCTTAAAACTCCTCAGAGGCTCTGCATCACGCCATGCTCACTGGTCATGTTAGAAAAGCTGGGTCTTTGAGACACACTGTGAGTGCCGTGCTTCACGTGGAACCTCAGTCCCCCAACCAAGGATGACACCCGAGCCCACCGTGCCTTCTCCTGTGCTCTCTCTTCCACCTACCTCTCTTCCCCATCTGCTTTCACTAGGTGAGCTCCTAGGCGCCCATGAGGTCTCAGCTTAGACGTAACGGGAGGAAAAAGCCATTTTTCTCCACCCTCCTAGGTTCCATGTCTAGGGCCTGGGAATCAAACTGAAAAAAAGATTAGAGAAAAACAATTTTAATTCTGTACCTTGCATGAAGCTTCATAGAGAAAATGGGGCTCAAGGAGGTGGTCGGATAATTAGGGGTCATAAACCAAGTTAAGCTAAACAAAGGAGAAGGGGTTTGGGGCTTCTGGGCTGGGGAGCCACGTAGGGTGAGAGGAAATTCTGGGTGAAAAAGGATCTTCTTGTTATGCACTAAGAGTTGTTTCCTGAGTAGCTCTCTTCCTGGTACAGACATCTTTCCAAATGGAAATTTACATGATAAATGTGAACTTCCTTTTCAAAAGGGGAAATTTATACCTTATTTTTAGGCAGCTGCGGAAGGTAAAGAGCTTTTCCTGCATCTGCTGGTTCTCAGTTGCCTTTAGCTCAAAATAATCCGAATGCCAAAAGGGCGTATTTTGGGGGTAATGTGTTTTGACGTCATTTCCTATGGAAAGACTTGTCCATTGTGAGTCTCCTTCTTTCTCTGCGGTAGAGTATAGGACTAGGGGCCTGAGCGTGGCCTAGGAAGGCAGTGGTATCTTTTTTTTTCCTACAAGGATTTTGCAATAGTTTTAAGCTGTCGAGTTTTACAGCATCCAGAGACCATCCTCCGCCACCTCTTCTTTCTAACAGACAGGTTAATCTGCACTCTTGGAGCCCACAGCTGGTATTGTGTCTTGGCTCTGAAAGTGTAACCAGCAGACCCGAGTCCTAGAGTAAGTCCTGCTGCTCAAAATGTGGCCTCTGAGAACAGCAGCACTGGCATTCCTTGGAGCTTATTAGAAATGCAGAAGTTCAGGCCTCACCCCGGCCTTCTGACTCATTTTAATAAGATGCCCGGGTGATTCAGATCCACACTAAAATGTAAGGATCCCCTTTTACTAACCTAGTGGCCATGGGCAAATGACTTAGCCACACAGATACTTCAGCTTAGAAGTGGGGTTTCTACTTTACTTGTACCTTAAGGGGCTGTTGGGAAGAGGAAAGGAGTCGATAAACACGTAGAGCTTAGAATCACAGCATTTATAAGACCTTATAAATGTTAGCTTTTGACAATACGACACCAGACCCAAGAGGAAGACAAGTCACTGGGATGTCCGACACCGGGCGGCTCAGAGACTGGTGCATTCCTGGGAGCCGAAGCTTGCAAATCCAGTTTGGAGATTTATTTCAAGGAGTTGGTTTTATTAATGTTTGACTCTCTCACTTAGGAAAGATTCTTCTGTTTGTGGTCATCTTCAAAGAGGGGCTTGAAGACTAGAGTTAGGAGCAGTTAAAAGACAAACTCAGGTCGTCTGGCCTTTTTGAGAATTGTTCTGTGTATAAATACAGAGTCTGGTGCTTTTGTGTCTTGATTGCTGTCTGTGAATTTCCCGTGGTGTCACATGACTCCCTTTGCCTCCCTTCCCTCTGTTTCCTCTCTCTTGCTTCTTCGACTCCTCTATTACCCTCTAGTCACCTTACCAGATAGCCCTTCATCCCTCTGTGTCTTTCCTTGTAGATTGAGTTTTTCCTTGTCAACTGATTCAAAATCCTTCAGATTGCCATGGGCGGGTGGCAGCTGGCTGCAGCACCAGTGAAGACAAGCCAGACCAGACTTGGGTGGCAGTTCCTGTGTCCTTGGGTTTTTGCTTTCACCAAACTCCCTTGTAGTTGGCTTTGAGAGAAGACTCAAGCTGACCTTTCAGGATAAAGCCACATTAACCTCTGCAGCTGCATGCAGTGGGAGAAGGCGAAGCATTATAAAATCAACAAATGGCCACTGGACTTCCTGTGATGTCTGCCACTGTGCTAGATCTGGGGAATACAGAGGGGAAGGCCCCAGATCTTGACTTTGAAGAGCTTGTCCCCTGATCTGTGACTTACTGTGATGATCAAAAGACAAGTTATTTTATGCAAAGTTCTGTCCCATAAAATGGGGCTTCCCATGCGGCGCCACGGTAAAGAATCCGCCTGCCAGTGAAGGAGATGCAGGCTCGATCCCTGGGTCTGAAATATCCCCTAGAGGAGGAAATGGCAACCGATTCCAGTGTTCTCGGCTGGAAAAGCCCACAGATAGAGGATCCCGGCGGGCTACAGTTCATGGGGTTGCAGAGTCGGACACGAATACCGTAGAATAGTGCAGCAAAGCTGGCAACCTCAGCACTTAATCCGCTGCTGTGTCTCGTTCTATTCTACTAATCTACCAGCTGTTTGCCTATTTGTCTATCTTTATAATTTTTACATGAATAGAATCATTACATATGTATATCTTATTCTACAACTTGATTCTCTCCCTTAACAATATGTCACAGGTGTTTTTCAGGTTAGTATTGAGAACAACTCTCCATTCTTTTTAATGAGTACATGGTGTTGTTAAACAGATGCGCCATGATTTAATTGATTGCTGTTCTTGTATACATAATGATATACATATGCAAGCATTATCGCAGAATACGTTTCTAGACTGGCTTTATTGGGTTGCTGGGCATGCATATACTACGAGGACACACGCAAAAATGCCTTCCAAAAAATTCTGTATCAGTGCTTTCACCAGTGGTCTCTGTCTACTAACAGTATGGAAAAATTCTAGCACCCCTGCCCCCACTTAAGCCTTTGTTTAACAGCATGAAAAAAAAAGGTGTCATAGTTTAGATTTTTCTTTCTTTAGTGGATAGAATATCTTCTCTCATATTCTTCTACCATTTGTATCTTGTCTGAATTCCCTGTACCTACACCCTCTTCTTTTTTCCCCTGTGTTTTCTTTGGTATTTTCTTAAGTTTGTGCAAAGTCTTTAAGTAGTATGGCCCCTGATCTATTATCTTACACATCATAACAAGCACAGTCTACCTTTTGTTTCTTTTAATTAGATTTTTGCTTCATTTTTGTCATTGCCAGGCAGACGCCTTTTCAAAAATTATCATTCTATACGCACATATGCACATTTTCCCTTATGGCTTCTGAATTTCACATCTCGTTTGTGAAGGCACCCTCCGCACCCCAAGAAGATAAAAGTCAACACAGAACCTTAGATTTCTCATATATACGGATGATTCAGTTTGGTTCAGGTGTAAAAATTTCATCTAAAAACATAGAGCCATGGTAGGCCTTGAACTAACAGGCCATACATACTTGTCAAATTGTTAAATGACATCCTTTAAAAGGAGGTTTGCTTACCAAGCATTTACGATAGAGTGAGTTTGCCAGGCATGCAATAGCTCTGTGAGTCTTCTCAGTCATGTCCTTTGATCGTTTTCACATGAAAACTTGACAAAAAGTTGTCTTAAAGTCCTGTTGTACAAAGGGCGCACAGATGGAGCCCCTGGCTTTGCGAGCAGGAGGCGACGTCGGGCTTTCTGGGGCAGGACTGCGCGTCTAGTCCCCAAGCCGTGGGCAGGGTGTGTCTAAACAGTATCCTCAAGCTTCGGCTGAAATCCCAGATGGATGTGTCTGGGGACTCGTCAGGGAGCCAAAGAGGCCTCTCGGGAAAGGTACTGTGAGAGAGCAAGAGATGCCACTGTCCAAGGAAGTAAAAAGTAATGATGGATGAAACTGGCTCGATTTCAAGGCTCACCCTGGTCTGAAGTGCTTTCAGACCCAGCTCTGCCGCCTGGCGCTGCCTGGCCTGAGCAAGCCACCTTCCTCCAGCGGCTCAGCCTTTCTGCACCGTCACCAGGCTCTCCCCACCGCCAGGTGCCTTTCTAAGGCAGAGACCTTTTAAATGTGTCGTGGGGTTCCTCCTTGGATGCTCGGCAGGGCTCAGAGAAGCCACATCAGAGGGCTGTCGCTGGAGACTAACATGTCAGTGAGTGATTTCTGCACTGCTCTCACGGGCCTGGGCGCCAGGCACGCTGCTGGCTTCGCTGAAGGCGGGCGCTGGTGGCCCCAGGCATCTGTAAGCCTGGTCCCCAAAC
The DNA here is from genome assembly GCA_006410515.1 of Procapra przewalskii. Classification (NCBI taxonomy): domain Eukaryota; kingdom Metazoa; phylum Chordata; class Mammalia; order Artiodactyla; family Bovidae; genus Procapra; species Procapra przewalskii. The sequence continues at coordinate 2,459,018 of SJYF01000013.1, read as the reverse complement.
GGCCTGGGGGTCTACCTGAGACTCACTAGCTGACCTTAGCCACAGGTGGGCACCAAAGGCTTTGGGAATAAAAGGTTCAGGCTGTTAGAGAAACAGAAATTCCTCCATGTCTTCAGGCAGATCCTCCAGTCTAACCTGCCTTCCCACTTCAGGGGAGCACAAAGGCTCTTCCGCCTGAAAATACTCCCGCTCCTTCTTTCCTTCTCATCTCTGTCTGTCTGGGTTGCCCTTCCCTTCCACCTGAAATTCTGCTTTCGAAGTGGCGCCAGGGGGTCAAGCGGGAGTGAGAAAGAACAGCGAGAAATGAAGGTGACTCTGGAGCCAACCAGGAACTTCTGGGCTTTACAGGAAGATGCCGGATCCGCACCGAAAAACGGGCACGTAATCTAGACAGGCAGTTCAGAGAGTGTTAGTTTCCTACAGTCGCCATAACAGAATGCTCCAAACTGGTGACCCAGAATAACAGGAAGTTATTCTCTCCAAGAGCAGGAAGCTAGAAGTCTGAAATCAAGGTGTCTGGGAGGAAGGGATAGCTAGGGAGTTTGGGACTGAATATACACGCTGCTATAATTAAAATGGATAACCCACAAGAACCTAGTATATAGCACAGGAAACTCTGCTCAGTGTTACGTAGCAATCTGGATGCAAGGGGAGTCTGGGGGAGAATGGTTACATGCCTACGTATGGCTGAGTCTCTGTGCTGTTCACCTGAAACCATCACAACATTGGCAACTGACTATATTCCAATACAAAATAAAACGTGCTAAAATTAATTGCTTAGTTACTCAGTCATGTCTGACTCTTTGTGACCCCGTGGACTGCAGCACGCCAGGCTTCCTTGTCCTTCACCATCTCCTGGAGTTTGCTCAGACTCATGTCCATCGAGTTGGTGATGCCATCCAACCATCTCATCCTCTGTCGTCCCCTTCTCTTCCTGCCTTCAATCTTTCCCAGCATCAGGGTCTTTTCCAATGAGTCAGCTCTTCACATCGTGGCCAAAGTTTTGGAGCTTTGGCTTCAGCATCAGTCCTTCCAATGAGTATTCAGGGTTGATTTCCTTTCAGATCGACTGGTTAGATCTCCTTGCTGTCCAAGGAACTCTGAAAAATCTTCTCCAACACTGCAGTTCAAAAGCATCAATTCTTTGGCACTCAGCCTTGTTTATGGTCCAACTCTCACATCCATACATGACTACTCGAAAAAATCATAGCTTTGGGTATATGGACCTTTGTCGGAAAAGTGATGTCTCTGCTTTTTAATACGATGTTTAGGTTTGTCTTAACTTTCCTTCCAAGGAGAAAGTGTCTTTTAATTTCATGGCTGCAGTCACCATCTGCAGTGATTTTGGAGCCCCCCAGATAAAGTCATGTTTCTACTTTTTCCCCTTCTATTTGCCATGAAGTGATGGGCCTGGATGCCATGATCTTAGTTTTCTGAATGCTGAGTTTTAAGCCAGCTTCTTCACCCTCCTCTTGCAGGGATGGGCTCTCTCTCTCTCAGAGGCCTAGAGAAGAAGGATGCTTTCTGGAATCTGCTGGCTTCAGGCAGAGCTGCGTGTCCCTCGGTTTGCAGCAGTACTACCCCAGTCGCCACATGGTCCCTCGATATCTCTCCACTGGCCTGCCTGTCTGCACATCTGTTTCCGTGTGTAAATTTCCTGTTCTCAGAAAGGGCACCAGTCGTATTAGATTCAAACTCATTCCAGTGACCTCATTTTAACTTGATTGCATCTGCAAAAACCCTATTTCCAAATAAGGTCACATCCTGAGGCACTGGGGATTAGGACCTCAGTATGTCTTTGTGGGGCATGTTTAACCCATTACAGAGAGGATAAAATTTAAAAAAAAAATCAGTTTATGGAGAGATGGGTGAAACCATTAGCAATTACAGAAATGCCAATCAAAATAGCACTCTTCTTGTATTAGACTTGCAAAAATTAGAAAGCTGGTAATGCCAAGCATTGGCTGGAAAGTGAGGACAGAGAAACACTTGTGTTCTGCTGGTGGGAGGGAGTGGAGATGCGAGCTGCCTTGCTGGAGAGCAACCTGGCCGAACCTGGTTAACTGAAAAATATCCCAGCTATTTGTCTTCTAGGAATATATCCCGGAGACTTTCTCACAAGTGCCATCACACGAAAAGAGCAGAAGGATTTACTGTACTCTTATTTGGGGTGGCAGGGAAGATTGTACACGTCTTTGCATGTGTGTGATAAAATGTACCCTTTTAACCATTTCTAAGTGTCCAGTTCAGTGGCATCAAGATCATTTATACTGTTGCGTAACTGTCACCACCATCCACCCCCAGAGCTGCTTCGTCGGCTCAAACTCGGCCCCATGAAAGGGCCACCCTTCCTCACCCGCTCCCTCTGGTGCCTGCTGACCGCTGTTCCACTTCCTGTCTCTGTGGATTTGACTATTCTAAGTGACTCACATAAGTAGTGTTAGTCGCTCAGTCGTATCCAACTCTTTGCAACCTCATGGATTGTAGCCCTCCAGGCTCCTCTGTCCATGGGATTCTCCAGGCAAAAATAGTGGATCTTGAGATCTTCCTGACCCAGGAACCGAACCCGGGTCTCCCACATGGCAGACAGCTTCTTTACCGTCTGAGCCACCAGGGAAGCCCCACCATAGAGACAGTCACCCATTATTCATCCTTTGGTATTTGGCTTACTCCCCGATGGCCCAGTGGGTAGACAATCTGCAATGCAGAAGACACAGGAGATGCAGGTCCAGTTCCTGGGCTGGGAAGATCCCCTGGAGAAGGATATGGCTACCCACCCCAGTATTCTTGCCTGGAAAATGCCACGGACAGAGGAGCCTGGTGGGCTGCAGTCCACGGGGTCACAGGGGGTCAGACCCGACTGAGCGACTGACACTTCACTTCACATAATTTCTTCAAGCTTCGCCTGCTCTGGTGTGGGCCAAAGTTCCTTTCCTGTTTTGGTCCAGTAATATTTCACTGTGGCATACAGTGGGCTTCCCACCTGCCAATGCAGGAGACGCGGGGTTAGATCCCTGGGCTGGGAGGAAGCCCTGAAGGAAACAGCACCCCACTGCAGCACTCTTGCTGGGACAATCCCAGGGACAGAGGCGCCTGGAGGGCTACAGTCCGTGGGGTCTGCAAAGAGTCGGACTCACCTAACTGAGCACACACGCACAAGGGCGCATGACACTTTAAAAACCCATTTCCATCTGCTGACTTGCACTGACACTGTCTCTGCCGCTTGGCTGCTGCATGCACGCTGCTGTGAGCATTCGTTCAGACGTACACGCCCTGCATCCTCCTGCTTCCAAATCTGGGTTCAACCCTAGGGGTGAAGCTATTCGATTCCACGCAGTTCTATGTGTAACTTTTCGCTGAACCACGGAGCTGTCCTCTGGTGCGGCTGCACAATTTTATGTCCCTACCAGCAATGCGGGCGGTTTCATTTGCCTATATCCTTACCAACAGTTGCTATTTTCTGGTTTTCGTGTTTTTTTTTAAACAATAATCATCCTAATGCAAATGAAGTTGTACCTCACTGTGATTTTGATTCATATTTCCCTAATGAGTAACGAAGATGAACATTTTTTCATGTGCCTGTGTACCTTTTTTAAAAAAAAGAATTTCTTGTATCTTTAATTTCTTCAAAAGAAAAAAATCTCATATATATCACAAATAGAGATCTATCTGTCCATGTATCCATACATACCACACAATAATACCACTTTTCTAGACACATATAAATAAAAAGATACAGATTAAACAGTTGAGAATGGTTGCCTATGAGGGAAAATGATAAAGAGAATAAATAAACAAAAGTCATTGAAAGGACAAAGATGATAATGTGCTATGAACTGAAGAGAATAACTACTCAAACCTGTAGACATTAGGTCCTAAACAAAAAGGAAAGCCAGTGGGAGGCAGGGAAGACCCATTTTCAGCGCGCAGTCCTTTCTGGTCCCCAGGCCTCACCCGGCAGAGCTGGCGATCGATCCTCTGGAAGCTGGGCTGTCCTCCCGGGTCTTCGGCCTCCCTCCCTGCAACCGGGAAATGCAGGCTGGGGGCAGAGGCGGCGCGGGTCCTCTGGGTGGTCGACACTAGGGTCCGCGGGAGCACGCGGCCCCTTGCTTTCTTCTCCGCTCAGCGGCTGCTCCGTGGGCTTGGGCTCCGCCTCCTCTTGGGGTCAGGGCAGGAATCCCTTCTCTCTGGTGCCCCTTCTGGCTGTCCCAGTCTCCAACACACACTCCCCGTGCCCTCATTTTCTTTTCCTTCCCTTCTTTTTTTAATTGAAGGATAGTTTATATATATATATACACCTGGGAATCCTGGCTCAGAGAGTAAAGAATCTGCCTGCAACGCAGGAGACACGGGTTCGATCCCTGGGTCAGGAAGATCCCCTGGAGAAGGAAAGGGCGACCCACTCCAGTATTTTTGCCCAGTGGATCCCGTGGACAGAGGGGCCGGGCGGGCTACGGGCTGCATGGGGCCGCACAGTCAGGCGCGACTGGAGCACTCAGCGCGCACACGCAGCGCGCTCACAGCGCGGGCGCTGGCTGGGTTAGTTTCTGCCTTGAGCGCAGAGCTCAGTTGTACCCATGTGCGCATGCTTTTCCATCATGGCTTATCCCGGGGTACTGACTGTAGTTCTCTGGGCCGAGCACTAGGACCTCGCTGTCGCCTACTCTACCTGGGATGGTTCCTGTGCCCTCTGGGCTCCATTCCTGCCCCCAGGCCAGCGGAACCCCGGCCCAGCTGCCAGTCTCTTTCCTGGGCCGCGGGCAGGCGCCACCCTCCTTCGCAGGCGGAAAGAGGAGACAAGCTGTTCTTAAACAGGTGACCTTGGCTGGTCTAAAACCCAGGGAGGAAATTAAAGGAAGTTAATTTTTCTCCGAAAGCTGCCACCGAGGCAGCTTCAGTGGTGTTCTTTGGTTGCCAGCTGAGACCAGCTGGCACAGAAGAAGGGATTTATTAAAGGGTGTTGTCAGTTTTTTAGAGAAGGTTGAACCGAAGGTTGTGGGTTGGGGAGAGCAGAGAAACCTGTTTGCTTTAGGTCCATTTAAATACTTGGCTTCTTTTGAATAAATTATCATGAATGGCACTTGGCGGAAATCAGCTTTAACAGCTCGTATAGTGAGTCTCCGCCCAGAGCGCCGCATGGGAAAAGCTGACGGCTCTTCTAAGAGCAATTTCCTTCACCAGGATGCGTGAGAGGAGACGGGTCTCCTTATTCACTTTACCGCAGGGCCACTCACCGTTCCGTTCCACTAAAGAAATAAGGAGCTGGACATCTTTTAGTTAAACAACTCGGATTGTGTTGGAAGTGATGACCGTTCTCAAAGCCAGCACTGGGCGGGGGTGGGGGGCTCAGAAGACTGCGCCCCTCCCTCGGCCCGCAGGGCAGTGGGCTCGTCCTCCTGACTTGCAGGCTTCCCCCTCCTTGAACCTGCAAATGACTCAGCTCCAGACTCACCTCAGAGAGAGTCAATTCGTGCCGGAGGAAACGAATTCAGGGATTTTCCAGGACTTCTAGAAAATGGCAGGTGATAAATTCCCCTTGGGAGCGGGACGTCACCCCTTCTTCTTTCTTCGAATCTGCGCTCAGACCCAGAAAAATGAACAAGCCACATCAGCTGCAGGGGAAAATGAATAAATTCAGGGATTCAAACTCCATTTCCCAGTTGATTTCAGAGAGACTGCTTTCAGTTTATAAATCAGCACTGGTTGATTTTATCGCCATTTTGAAAATTTCAAAAAACAGAATGTAGGAAGAAAATGAAAAGATGCATCATTGGAAGAAAGAATGAAGACACGTGTGTTGCTTTTAACTAACAGTTCAGCGGGCTTCCCTGGTGGCTCAGATGGTAAAGAATCTGCCTGTAATGCGGGAGACCTGGGTTCGATCCCTGGGTTGGGAAGATCCCCTGGAGGAGAGCATGGCAACGCATGCCAGTATTCCTGCCTGGAGAATCCCCATGGACAAAGGTGCCTGATAGGCTACAGTCCATGGGGTCACAAACAGTCAGACACAACTGAGCAACTGAGCACAGCACAAGATATCTCAATTCAACAGTCTTCACGCTACTAGAAAACCTAATGCATGCATGTGTATTGTAACAGTACATATAAGCAAAAAAATTACCGAATGACTGTTTGTTTGTGGTGAATCCTACCTACGCCGGCACATGAGGGGATGACCCAAGAGTTACACTGGCTGGAATTTGCACCTGTTTAACCTCATAAGTTTTAGGAAGTGCAAGAAATTATGCAGGCACAATGGCCTTTGGAGAGATTTTCAGCACTCTGCCCCTCCTCACACCTTGCTGCCCTGCCACACCAACAGAGATGGCATTTACAACCTGGCTTGAGGTGCAAAGAACTGAGCTGGGCAGACTTTGAACACACACACACCTTGTACCTTATTTGGCATGGCTGGTCTGGTGCTGGGTCCACCTGAGTGACAGCCCACCAGCACTCTGCATGATTTTCCCATGAAAACAGCAATGGATATCACCAAGAGAAGGCCCAGAGCTGCTTAGTGGAATCAAAGATTCTAGGGGCACGTGCTCTTCAGAACATGGGTGCTGGTGGCTGTGAAAGTAATGCCTCATAGAGGAGAGGAAAATCTGTGGTTTAATAATTTGGGAGGGGCTGCATCCTTTGCACCCCTCTAAGAAATGTTACCTAGCATTGAAGGGGAGCAGGCCATGTCATCCCCAATATGTGCATTCTGGCTTGTGAACGGGCTTCCCTGGTGGCTCAGATTGTAAAGAATCTGCCTGCATTGTAGGATACCTGGGTTCGATACCTGGATCAGGAAGATCCCCTGGAGAAAGAAATGGCTACCCACTCCAGTATCCTTACTTGGAGAATTCCAGGGACATGGGATAGTACAAAGAGTGAAACTCACCTGACCTGCCTCCTGAGAAATCTGTATGCAGGCAAAGAAGCAATAGTTAAAACTAGACCTGGAACAACAGACTGGCTCCAAATAGGAAAAGGAGTACGTCAAGGCTGTATATTGTCACCCTGCTTATTTAACTTATATGCAGAGTACATCATGAGAAACTCTGGGCTGGATGAAGCACAGGCTGGAATCAAGATTGCTGAGAGAGATATCAGTTCAATTCAGTTCAGTCGCTCAGTCATGTCCGACTCTTCGCTACCCCATGAATTGCAACATTCCAGGCCTCCCTGTCCATCACCAACCTCAGATACACAGATGACACCACCCTTATGGCAGAAAGTGAAGAAGAACTGAAGAGCCTCTTGATGAAAGTGAAAGAGGAGAGTGAAAAAGT
>SJYF01000013.1:2428198-2451674 GCA_006410515.1 Procapra przewalskii | reverse complement strand
ATGGCATCCGGTCCCATCACTTCATGGGAAATAGATGGGGAAACAGTGTCAGACTTTATTTTTGGGGGCTCCAAAATCACTGAAGATGGTGACTGCAGCCTTGAAATTAAAAGACGCTTGCTCCTTGGAAGAAAAGCTATGACCAACCTAGACAGCATATTAAAAAGCTGATATTACTTTGCCAACAAAGGTCCATCTAGTCAAAGCTATGGTTTTTCCAGTGGTCATGTATGGATGCAGAGTTGGACTATAAAGAAAGCTGAGCGCCAAAATACTGATGCTTTTGAAATATGTTGTTGAAGAAGACTCTTAAGAGTCCCTTGGACTGCAAGGCGATCCAACCAGTCCATCCTAAAAGAAATCAGTCCTGAATATTCATTGGAAGGACTGATACTGAAGCTGAAACTCCAATATTTTGGCCACCTGATATGAAGAACTGACTCATTTGAAAAGACCCTGATGCTGGGAAAGATTGAAGGCAGGAGAAGGGGACGACAGAGGATAAGATGGCTGGATGGCATCACCGACTCCATGGACATGAGTTTGAGTGAACTCTGGGAGTTGGTGATGGACAGGGAGGCCTGGCGTGCTGCGATTCATGGGGTCGCAAAGAGTCGGACACGACTGAGCGACTGAACTGGCTTGTGGATTGTTTTGAGCTGAAGTCCATCAAGGTGGCCTGCTCACTCAAGAAGAGCTGTTACCTCTGTGAGCATTCGTGTGCATGTGTGCACATGTGCGCACACACACACACACACACACACACACACACACACCAGTCTAAAACAGTGTAGATAGGGGACTTGACCCAGAAATAACTTTTCATCTGACTGACCCATCAGTATGGCAGGCCAACTGTCCATTATCAGAATCCGCTCTTCTGGTGGCCCTGGAAGTTGCCTTCCTCCCAGAAGCCCCAGGCCTGTCCCCTCTTGCAGCTCAGGATGGCAAAGGAGCCTCTGCTGCCTGGCTGTCTTTGGGTCTTTTAATATTATGGGGATCAGTTCAGTTCAGTTCAGTCACTCAGTCGTGTCCGGCTCTTTGCGACCCCATGAATCGCAGCACCCCAGGCCTCCCTGTCCATCACCAACCCCCAGAGTTCACTCAAACTCACGTCCATTGAGTCCGTGATGCCATCCAGCCATCTCATCCTCGGTTGTCCCCTTCTCCTCCTGCCCCCAATCCCTCCTAGCATCAGAGCCTTTTCCAATGAGTCAACTCTTTGCATGAGGTGGTCCAAGTACTGGAGTTTCAGCTTTAGCATCATTCCCTCCAAAGAACACCCAGGGCTGATCTCCTTACTTAGGTACAAAATGGGGCTTCCCAGGTGGCGCTAATGGTAAAGAACTTGCTTGCCAGTGCAGGAGACGCAAGAGATGCAGGTTCTATCTCTAGGTCAGGAAAATCTCCTGGAGAAGGAAACGGCAACCCACCCCAGTGTTCTTGCCTTGGAAATCCCATGCCAGAGGAGCCTCAGGGGTACAGTCCACAGGGCTGCAAAGAGTTGGACGTGACTGAATTGATTTAGCGCTCATGCACTCATGTACAAAATAAAAATTTTGTTTTTCTCTGGTTAATCTGTCATGTGTCAAGTGAATTACTAGACCAGCCAAAGAATCTAGAAGGAAAATTTCGCACCTTGCAGCATGTTACCATGTTGGAAGTCCCACAGAAATGGAACAGGTTTCACTTTGAGGTAGTCTGTAAATTAGTCTTCCAGGAAATGGTAGTTTGCAAAATGTTGAGGGGGTCGGAGATGGGAGGATTTCCTGGGTTTGAAATGGTAACGTGAAAGTGAAAGTTGCTCAGTTGTGTCTGACTCTTTGCGACCTTATGGGATATGCAGTCCATGGGATTCTCCAGGCCAGAATACCAGATTGGTAGCCCTTCCCTTCTCCAGGGGATCTTCCCAACCCAGGGATTGAACCCAGGTCTCCCGCCTCGCAGGCGGATTCTTAACCAGCTGAGCCACAAGGGAAGCCCATGGATTATACAGTCCACGGAATTCTCCAGGCCAGGATACTGGAGTGGGTAGCTCTTCCCTTCTACAGAGGATCTTCTCAACTCAGGAATCAAACCCAGGTCTCCTGCATTGCAGGCGGTTTCTTCACCAGCTGAGCCACCAGGGAAGCCGACCAGTCCCTAAAATATGCCCAGGGAAGCTCTCGGGAAGAGCCTGGGAAGCTGAACAGGAGAAAACAAGATGTGCGGGGTCCTAGGAGTAGGAATGAGGAATGACTGCTCAGTAACGGTCTTGAGAAATGTAAGCCGTGCACTTGAGACTAACGGGCACCTGGAGGAACCCTACCTGCCTCCTTCTGTTCAGGCCTGATGGAGGGCTTCCCACAGGTCTGAGTCAGGAAGCTCCATCTGGAGGCCAAGAGAGGGCACGTTTGAGCACCAGCTCCTCTGATCTGCTCAGGACTCTCCAGTTTTAGTGCTTCCGTGATGGCTCAGCGGTAAAGAACCCATCTGCCAATGCAGGAGACGCGGTTTCCATCCTTTGATCGGAAAGACCCCCTGGAGAAGGAATGGCAAGCCCGCTCCAGTATTCCTGCCTGGAGCTTCCCACGGACAGAGGAATTCCCAGAGTATTCCTGCCTGGAGCCCCGTGGCGGGCTACAGGCCACGGGGTTGCAAGAGCTGGGCGTGATTTGGTGACTGAACTGCCTGCCACCTCCCCCAGCTTTAGCGCTGGTGTTCTCCCGTCCCCGGACTCTGTCCATCCTGGGAAACCTGCGCCTGTAGGCTCCTGAGCTCTCTGCCTGGGAAAAGCAGAGCCTTTCATCAATCTCCCTGTGAAAGGAGAATAACTAGAAGTTGGCTGCAGGGGCTGTGCAAGACAGCCTTTATCTTGGTAATTCTCTCTCTGCTTATTTTTGTTACCTCTTATCTGTTTCCTGGTAATAAATGTTTTAGAAAGAAAATGGGCTGTGGGCTTGCTGTGGGCTGGGACACGGGACTCACTCTGCAGTTGGCTCAGAAAAGAGGAAACCTCTCAGGCTGCAGTGGCTGAGACTGCTTCCAGCAAGAAAGGGACGCAAGCCACATCTTGGGCCCAGCGAAAAGGCAGGACAGGGTGTTGTCAGAGCTGGTCTGGGCCCTGCGTGCCTGAGCGTGAAGAGCCTTCCCGCGGTGGGGAGCACTCAGCTCATCCTCCTAGGCAGGCTCCAGCCTTAGGGTGTCTCCCACTCTTTCTCCCACATCAGACCTTTATCCCCGCTATGCACTTGGGTGGATTCATCCCAGGCTTTGCCTGATGTCAAGAACCTGGTGTGCAAGCATGCTCAGTCACTCAGTTTTATCTGACTCTCAGCCCCCCAGGCTCCTCTGTCCATGGGATTTCTCAGGCAAGAATACTGGGGTGGGTTGCCATTTTCTCCTCCAGGGGATCTTCCTGACCCAGGGATTGAACCCGCACCTCCTGCATTGGCAGGCAGATTCTTTATCACTGAGCCCCCAGGGACGCCCCATCCAGAATCTGAGCCAAACCATTAAAATTTGTCTTGAGTCCTTCTCATGCCACACTTCTTTTCCTTCTTCCCTTCCTTCTGTTCTTTCCTCCCTCCTTCCTTGCCTTCCGTTATCTTCATTTCCCTTTCTTTTCTGGGCTCAGCTTTAAAGCCCCATCTCCGGAAAGCCCAAGAGCAACACTGCCCCCGTGTGTGTCGTGGATGCAGGAACTCAGTCCCACAGCGGTCCACACAGCTGGGGACTGAGGGCCTGGGTGCACCGGGAGGGCTGCGGATGGGGCTGAAGGGCCCCCGACTGGGCAGCGTTGGCCAAGGAGCCTGCCAGCGGGAGCAGCGTTCCTGGCGGGGTAGCCCGGCTGGCACGCGGAAGCCGTGCACTCTGCTAACCGAGGATTTCCCTGAGAGAGGACATCTTGATCGTGTTTCTGGACAGTGAGCTACTGCAGGCGTTCATCTTAGGCTCTGACGTACACACACAGGACAGGACTGTGTCTGCTTGTCCAGCCTGAGATTTTAATGCTTAAATGAGGACTGTTGAGGCTGCCCTTGAGGTCCAGTGGTTTAGACTGTACCTTACAATGTAAGGGGTGCAATTCCAATCCCTGGTTGGGAAGCTAGGATCCCACTTGCCTTCTTCCCCAAAAAACAAAACAAAATAAATCAACACAAAACAGAAGCATATGTTGAAACAAATTCAATTAAAATTTTAAAAATTTAAGTAAAAATTAAAAAATAATCCTCATGCAAAAGTGACATATTTGGAGGGGGCTTGTTCTGAACCCCTTCAACACCAAGGACCAACCCCCTCTTGGCTCTTCTGTCTTCACTCTGAGCTTTGTCTGTATTGTCCCAGTTGCTTGCTTTCTAAGCATCCACCCCCTGAAGACACGAGCCGTCTACACCGAAGAGACTCACTGTGGTAAGAGGCTGTTTGATTGACAGAAGAATTGGCTGATTAGTGGCAGTGATGTTCGGCATAAAGGTTATTTCGAGCTAAAGACAGCAGACAACAGGAGAAAGGCTCACACTGCCCACCCTTCAGTTCAGCTCAGCCGCTCAGGCGCGTCTAACTCTTTGCGACCCCGTGAGCGCAGCATGCCGGGCCTCCCTGCCCATCACCAACACCTGCAGTCCACCCAGACCCATGAACACTGAGTCGGTGATGCCTTCCAACCATCTCACCCTCTGTCGTCCCCTTCTCCTCCTGCCCTCAATTTTCCCCAGCATCAGGGTCTTCTCAAATGAGCCTTAGCTGGCTAAAAATACATTTATCTTTCGTTTTGCCTAACATAGTTAACAAGCCCAATCATCTGGGTGTCTCCTCGAGTGTCATTTCTTTGTGAAACTCCTGCCTATACATACGTATGTAACGTTTTCCTTTGTTAACCCATCTTTTATAAGAATTATCTGAGGGCCTAGCCGATGAGAAAGGTCCCTCCTCTCCACAGCCCCCTTTCCCAGTCCCTGAAGCCCACTGGTCTACTTCCTGTCTCTGCAGTTTGGCTTCTGTTCATCTTTTCATCTAAATGGAAGCACACGTGTGACCTTTTGCGTCTGGTTGCTTTCACTCTGCGCAGCGTTTACAGGATCCACGCTCGTCATAGCACGTGCCAGAGCGCCATCCTTTCTGCAGCTGTATAATCCACCCACCGCCCGGCTCTACCGCCTTGTGTTTAGCCCATCTGTCAATCAGTGGGCTTTCAGGCTGTTTTCACTGTTTGGCTATTATGAGTAATGCTGCTGTGAACATTCATGTACAAGTTTGTATGTGGACCTGGTTTAATTCTGTTGAGTAATACCTCGAAGTGGAAACGCTATGTAATTTGGATACTGTATGTTTAACTTCTCAGGAACCACCAGACTGTGTTTCCAAATGGCTATTCAATTTTACTTTTCTACTAGCAGTTCAGTTTGGTTCAGTTCAGTTCAGTCGCTCAGTCGTGTCCGAATCTTTTTGACTCCATGGACTGCAGCACGCCAGGCCTCCCTGTCCATCACCAGCTGCCAGAGTTTACTCAGACTAATGTCCATTGAGTTAGTGATGCCATCCAACCATCTCATCCTCTGTCGTCCCCTTCTCCTCCTGCCTTCAATCTTTCCCAGCATCAGGGTCTTTTCAAATGAGTCAGTTCTTCATCAGGTGGCCAAAGTATTGGAGTTTCAGCTTCAGCATCAGACCTTCCAATGAATATTCAGGACTGATTTCTCTTAGGATGGACTGGTTGGATCTCCTTGTAGTCCAAGGGACTCTCAAGAGTCTTCTCCAACACCACAGTTCAAAAGCATCAATTATTCTGTGCTCAGCTTTCTTTATAGTCCAGTTCTAACATTCATGCATGACTACTGGAAAAACCATAGCTTTGACTAGACAGACCTTTGTTGGCAAAGTAGTGTCTCTGCTTTTTAATATGCTTTCTAGGTTGGTCATAACTTTTCTTCCAAGGAGTAAGCGTCTTTTAATTTCATGGCTGCAGTCACCATCTGCAGTGATTTTGGAGCCCCCCAAAATAATGTCTGACACTGTTTCCACTGTTTCCCCATGTATTTGCCATGAAGTGATGGGACCGGATGCCATGATCTTTGTTTTCTGAATGTTGAGCTTTAAGCCAACTTTTTCACTCTCCTCTTTCACTTTCATCAAGAGGCTCTTCGGTTCTTCTTCACTTTCTGCCATAAGGGTGGTGTCGTCTGTGTATCTGAGGTTATTGATATTTCTCTCAACAATCTTGATTCCAGCTTGTGTTTCATCCAGCCCAGCATTTCTCATGATGTACTCTGCATAGAAATTAAATAAGCAGGGTGACAAGATATATCCTCCTTTCCCGATTTAGAACCAGTCTGTTGTTCCATGTCCAGTTCTAACTGTTGCTTCCTGACCTGCATACAGATTTCTCAGAAGGCAGGTCAGGTGGTCTGGTATTCCTATCTCTTGAAGAATTGTCCACAGTTTGTTGTGATCCACACAGTCAAAGGTTTTGGCATAGTCAATAGAGCAGAAATAGATGTTTTTCTAGAACCCTCTTGCTTTTTGATGATCCAGCGGATGCTGGTAATTTGATCTCTGGTTCCTCTACCTTTTCTAAAACCAGCTTGAACATCTGGAAGTTCATGGTTCACATTCTGTTGAAGCCTGGCTTGGAGAATTTTGAGCATTACTTTGCTAGCGTGTGAGATGAGTGCAATTGTGCGGTAGTTTGAGCATTCTTTGGCATTGCCTTTCTTTGGGATTGGAATGAAAACTGACCTTTTCCAGTCCTGTGGCCAATTTGAGGTTTGCTCCTTTCCATGCCCTTGTCAATACTTGTTATTGTTCTGCTGTTGGATTATAGCTAACTAGTAGATATGAGCAGTATTTCATGTTGTGAAATATCTTTTTAAAAAACACAGAGCTTATTCTCTAAAATGCTCATGCATTTGGCTGCATGGGGTCTTAGATGCGGCACTGAGGGTCTCCGCCGCATCACGTGTGGTCTTTCTTTGCAGTTGGCAGGCCCGGTGGCCCCGCGGCATGTGGGGCCTTAGTTCTCAGACCAGAAGTCGAACCCCTGTCCGCTGCATGGCAGGGTGGATTCTTAAGCACTGGGCAGCCAGGGAAGTCCCTTGTCAAACACCCTACTGAAGGTTCCTAGTAACTGACCTTCGGGTGGTTTGCATGCGCTTCTGTAAGTCCCTTACTTGCTTCTTGGCCTTGCTTCACGACTCTGCTTTTCCCTGTAGTTTTGTAGTTTACTGCCGCGATGCCTTTTATGACTCTAAGATAAACAGCTCTATTTAGACATTTTAAACAGGTGACTTGTCATATGACTCTATATACCGAGTAATTTAATTGCTTTATATATGGAGCTATTTATTTTTGAATGCCAGAAAATAAAGTTACCACAGGGGCCTAGTGAGTCCCTCTCTGTGGCATGGGGCAATTTTTGTGTCCTGTCACACTCTATATGACAGATGTGTGACCAAACGTTACTCTGTTAATAACTTTACTTTTTAATTGAACTTTTACCCGTCACGGATGGAGGGACAGGTTATCCAGCTGGTTCTGAGTTAATTACAACTGCCATTATTTTTTATTTGCAGTTCCTCAGCAAGCTGTAAAACAGCAAGTTCAGTCACATTTGCAGAGGGACCATGACTCAATTAGTGGTTTTGAATAATAGGCAATAGCAATTAAGGTCATAGCCACCGCAGCAGCAGCGTCACGTGGCAGCCTGGCTTCTGCAGAGGCTATTTGGCAGCCTGTCTCCACGGAGGGGCTGAGGGGAGACAGAATAAGCCAGCTGGAGGCTCCGTACTCCACGTCTTTTGCAGACTGGGAACGGAAATTCTTGAGAGTATCTTAGGCAGTGTTTCAACATCAGTTCACCAACTTTCACTTTGGAAGCTCAGAATTTAATGTAAAACACGTAGGTCCTACAAGGTAATATTTTCTGTCAATTAACAATGGCTATGAAAAGTCATGCCCCTGAAAAACATAGTCTACAAGCAATAAATGCTGGAGAGGGTGGAGAAAAGGGAACCCTCTGACACTGTTGGTGGGAATGCAAACTAGTACAGCCACTATGGAGAACAGTGTGGCGATCCCTTAAAAAACTGGAACTAGAAACTGCCATACGACCCAGCAATCCCACTGCTGGGCATACACACCAAGGAAACCAGAATTGAAAGAGACACGTGTACCCCAATGTTCATTGCAGCACTGTTTATAATAGCCAGGGCATGGAAGCAACCTAGATGTCCATCAGCAGATGAATGGATGAGAAAGCTGTGGTACATATACACGATGGAGTATTACTCAGCCATCAAAAAGAATTCATTTGAATCAGCTCTAATGAGGTGGATGAAACTGGAGCCGATTATACAGAGTGAAGTAATCCAGAAAGAAAAACACCAGTACAGTATACTGACACATATATATGGAATTTAGAAAGATGGTAACGATAACCCTGTATGCGAGACAGCAAAAGAGACACAGATGTATAGAACAGGCTTTTGGACTCTGTGGGAGAGGGAGAGGGTGGGATGATTAAGAAAAAAAAAAAGAAAAACATGAAAACATTAACCCAAGACTTATAAAATCCCTCCAGTCCAAGAGCAAATGTGCTCATCTTAAGGATAAGAAGATGGGGAGGTGAGAGGATTAGTTCCACAAGGACGTACACTCATCTTCTCCTGTGAGAGCACCAAAGTCACAACCAGCTGTTGAACAGCCATCGGCAGGAGGGTGCTGGAACCCCCCAACAAAAGTTCCCATGTCCAAGGTCAAAGGAGAGGGTGACTGAGGCGGGACTTCCCCGACAGTCCAGCGGTGAGGAATCTGCCTTGCGATGGAGGGGACATGGTCAGACAACAAAGATCCCGTGTGCTGTGGAGTGGCTAAGCCCAAGTGCAGACGGTACTGCAGCCAAGAGCCTCGAGCCCACTGACGGAGCCCGCGGAGCACAGTGGAGTGTGCGAGGCAGCAAGAGAGCCCCCTGGACGAGACAAGATCCCGCACCCACAGCTGACACCTGACGCCGCCCAGGGAGTAAATAAGGTAAATATTAAACAAGAGAGATTGAGGCACACGTGGTCATGTGACTTGGGTGTGATTGCCCCCAAGAGGGCTTCAGGTGGCTCAGCTGGTAAAGAATCCGCCTGCAGTGTGGGAGACCTGGGTTCGGTCCCTGGGTTGGGCAGATCCCCTGGAGGAGGGAAAGGCTCTCCACTCCAGGATTCTGGCCTGGAGAATTCCATGGGCTGTGTAGTCCATGGGGTTGCAAAGAGCGGACACGACTGAGTGCCTTTCACTCCCCCTGAGAGGGGTGCTGGGTGCAGCACTTGCTCTCATTTAAGATCTTAGTCGCCGCTCTCACCATCTTTCTAGAGCTGCCAGTGCTCAGCTTGTAAGGGCCCTCGCCTCCCGCCTGGTATTTTACACTGGTGATAGAAAATTTCTTTATGGAATAAAGTAAAATTTAATCCAAAGGAAGAGATGTTACAAACCTCAGGAAGGAATGGGATATAAAAAGGAGGCCCAGCTGAATGCACTGAGTGCTGTTAAAGTGAACTCCACACCGACTCGAAAGTGAGGTTCCTGGAGGAGGCGGACTAGATCTGGAGATGAGCTGGTCGCATCTGGGGGTGACCCCGTTTATCCTCTGCCTCTGGCTCCTCACAGTTCTCGTCACCTAGAAGCGCCGCTCGTGCCCAGACTCAGGGCAATACAGTCGTCTGCCCAAGCGCGTGTCTCTGGGTCTCCGTGGACACCCTTGCCTCAGTCTGCAAGGATGCTGTGTGGAATCGTGAGCCAGTGGAAAGGTTTTGCACCTTCTCAAAATGAGTCTGTTAATATTCTGACCTTCAAAGATGCTGGCGCCAGGAGGCGGGGGCCTTTGGGAGGCGCTGAAGTCACGAGGCTGGAGCCTTCACGTGTGGCCTTACTGCCCTTACTGAAGAGGCTCCAGAAAGTCCCCGGCCCTCTCACCGGGTGAGGACACGGGGAGGAGGCCCTGGCGTGGGCTGGGGAGCAGGCCGTGGTGATGCTGGAGCCTCGGCGGCTGGCTTTCCAGCCGAGCCGGCGTTCGCCACTGCCTCCAGCCGGCCCCCTCCACAGCCATACTTCAGACCCCCCTTCCGCGGCCTTCCGCGGCCTCTCCCTTAATTCCCCCCGCAGGCGTATGTATTAAGCCTCCAGCATGCATGTGCATTGAGCATCGGCAGTCTTAGTGCACTCGGGCTTCCATAACCAACTTCTGCAGACTGCGCCGCTGAACGGTAGAAATTTCGCATTTCCTAGTTCTGGAGGCCACAAGCCCCACATCAGGGTGCCCTCAGGCCTAGTTCCCCGTGAGCTTCTCTTCCTGTCTTGCGGATGGCTGCCTCCTCAGTGTGCTCACGCGGCCTTTCCTCTGTATTTGCACCTGCGGTGGGGAAAGAAGAAAGATCTCCGGAGTCTCTTCTGGTGGAGGCTCCCGCCCTATAGGACTACGGCCCCGCCTCCTCAGCCTGCTATTACCTTAGTCACCTCCCTGAAACCCATATCTCCTAATCTATCCCACTGAGGGATTAGGGCTTTCGTGAGTAAATTTAGGGAGAAACAGTTCCATCAACAACAACAAACAACACAATTCGGAGTCAACCAGGTCTGATCGTCTCAGAGCCGACATTTGCTTGCTCTAATTCTCCAGATTCCTTCGACTTGTTCCTAAGAGTAGCAGAGGTGCATCGTACCTTAGTTTGTGGTTCAGTCGCTCAGTCGTGTCCGACTCTTTGTGGCCCCGTGAATCGCAGCTCGCCAGGCCTCGCTGTCCATCACCAACTCCCAGAGTTCACTCAAACTCATGTCCATCGAGTCGGTGATGCCATCCAGCCATCTCACCCTTCTCCTCCCACCTTCAATCTTTCCCAGCATCAGGGTCTTTCCTAATGAGTCAGTGCTTTGCGTCAGGAGGCCAAAGCATTAGAGCTTCAGCTTCAGCATCTGTCCTTCCAATAGATGTTCAAGGTTGATTTTCTTTAGAGTTGGCTGGTTTAATCTCCTTGCTGTAAAAGGGACTCTCAAGAGTCTTCTTCATCACAATTTGAAGGCATCAGTTCTTTGGCACTGAGCCTCCTTTATGGTCCAGCTCTCACGTCCATTACAACTATTGGAAAAGCCTCAGCTTTGACTATGCGGACCTTTGCTGGCAAAGTGAAGTCTCTGCTTTTTTAATCATTGTCTAGGTCTGTCATAGCTTTTCGTCCAAGGAGAAAATATCTTTTAATTTCACGGCTGCAGTCACCATCTGCAGTGATTTTGGAGCCCAAGAAAATAAACTCTGTCACTGTTTCCATTGTTACCCCGTTATTTGCCATGAAGTGATGGGACCAGACCCCAAGATCTTAGTTTTTTGAATGTTGAGTTTTAAGCCAGCTCTTTCACTCTCATCTTTCACCGTCATCTCATCTTAGTTGTCCCTTGTATTTTGTGGGAATAAAAAGTGGTGGTAAGAAACACAGGGTTAAAGTTCAACATTGATACTGAAGAAAAGGCTTCGAAATTATTTTGATTGATCGTCCTCATCATAATTTTTTTGAGTATATCCTCCTGGCATTTATTGATTCATTCATTTAGAAACCCTATACATATACTATAGTCCTACTGGATTATATTCTAAAACATATAAAATGTTTAAAAATAAATTCAATAAAATAATTTTTCACTAAAAATAAAGGGAAATAACTTGAAGCAATTTGAATAATTGGTTTTGACTCTCTCCTTTGGAGAGCACTGTCTTGCTGTCGGGATGTAATAGGGAAAAAAGCAATGAATTTGGAACCACCAATTTTAGATTCTGGTTCTTCACTTACCATTTGTATCTTCTCTGAGTTGCTGAGTTTCAGGGAAATAAAAGACCCAGGAACTCCCAGGTAGCTCCAACAGGTTAAGATTCCTGACAGAGCTTTGGAGTGTTTGGATACGACATAATTTTGATGACTATACACAGTACTGTGCCTCCCAAAGAGGGCGGACAGGCTGGGAAGATGAAGAGCTGGGGGACTGTTTACTATGGGAAGCTGCCTGGGTTTTGATTTTTATCTTTGAAGAGCCTTACTTAGCATTCAAAGCCAAATCTTGCCTTTTAGTTATGAAAATTTCATAGTAGCTCCTTGTGGTTACTGACCTTAAGGGTTGTTAGGAAAAGAGAGTTAAATTTTATTTACTTGCAAATGAATCCAGTGGGTTGAAGATGCAAACCCAGCATGTGGTCCAGTCACTTAGAAGTGAATTAAAACACCACCCCTGGGGTAATAGGATTTCACTTTGGGGAGTCCTGAGAAAGACAGGAAACCAGCCTGGACCTCCTGAGTGAAGCATCCATTGCTATACTAATGTGCTCTGAGCGGGTGTGAACATTTGGTTTTCAGCCATAACCTCCTTTCTATCAAGTTTTGGGTATTTGTGGCTGTATCACAGGGAAGAACCCAAGTAGGTTCTTATTCTGGACTCTTAAAGAATCATTTTCAAAAAATAAGAGGTAAAAATGGCAACTCTTACAGTGCTTTTCAAACTGAACACAGGCTAAAGATTTTATTTAATTCAAATTGGAGAGGTGTTGAAACCAGTTCACTGGAAAAGTAGAGAAAGTACCATCCTATGAATGCAGGGATGTTGAAATCAACAAGTGAAGGCAACCCCAGCCAATCTCTGACTTTAGGAGAAGGAAGCCCATGAACCTCTGCTGCTGTGGCCGTTCAGTCACTTATGCGTGTCTGACTCCCTGAGACCCCATGAACCGCAGCAGGCCCGGCTTCCCTGTCCTTCCCCTTCTCCCGGAGTTGGCCCAGACTCCTGTCCGATGAGTCGATGATGCCATCCAACCACCTCGTCATCTGCCGTGAAACCTCTGGGGATAGGACAGAATTTGCATGTCTATCAGCAAGAATGATTTTGCATTGCTATCAGTCATAAACAACCCTCAAGACATTGTGTCACCCGGAGAGGAGTCCTCTAAAACCTAGACATTGTTCAGTTCTCCAGGGAGGCACGCTCTGTCCCCATTGCTTAACTCTGGGGGTCAATGGGAATGGTGCCCCCTGGAGTTGTGCATTAAAAGGTTGGGGGTGCTGGGCCTGTTTCCTGCTCCCAGTCCCTGTTTTTCCATCGAGTCCTGTTCTTCTCGTCAATGTCAGCTCCTAAGCGGAGCACCCACACAAAGGGACCCCCCGAATTCCTGACCGGTGTAGTATTTTTACTTCTCTGAGTTCGCTCTACTGCCAGGATACCTGGAGAGAGACAAAAAAAAAAAAAAAAGTGCTACATGGAAGAGCCGATTCCGACTCCACGTCGGGCCTGACTTCACCCTTCGCTTGTGTTATCATAGTCACACACAAGGCCTGCCTCAGCGAGCCCTCTGCCTGTTAGACTAACGCGCCTTTGTTCAGGTCACAGGAGCATCGTTTGACCCTGGCCACCTGTGAATGGCTGCAGAATAGAAGAAATTCACACATCCCCTCCTATTACAAAAGATAAATGGCCTCTTACTTTCCTTTCTTACCTCCTCTCCCTCTCTGTTCTATATAAAAAAGAGGCATCCAGACCCGTAAGATGGCTGTTCTGAGACATTCAGCTGCCATCTTCCTGGCTGGCTGGCTTTCCAAAGAAAGTTACATTCTTTGCCTCAACCCCTCGGCTCTCGGTTAATTGGCCTGTCATACAGCGAACAGAGCGAGCTCAGACTTGGTAATGAGAGGATGGTGTCTATCATGCTTTTTCTGTGACTGTGGATGACTCTGCCCCTTTCTGAGCCCTGGGAAGAGAGTGAGGTGGAAGGATCAGACTGGCAACCAGTTGCCCTGTACGTACAGACCCCCAGGGGGCTTGGCTAGAAACTGTCTTCAAATCCTGTGTTTTTCTACTACCCTGTCCAGCAGAGGGGAAAGCTGGGGTGAAGAGGAAGCCCAGCGAAGAAAGCAGCAGAAGAAATGCTGGAGGATCAGAAGGAAGGGCATTAGGGGAGGGCCCCTCCTGTCTGCAGCACTGAGGATGTTTCAAACCACCCTGGCCGGACTACTAGGCAAACGTGGGAAGAACAGGAGGCCGCAAAACCAGCGCTCACTAAGCCTTTCCAAGCCTTCACGTTTGTATCTATGAAGTCTGACTTTCCCAGTCAAGGTAAATTCCCAAACAGAACAGCAACAGAAAGGAAAGAGCAGGAGCTCCGCCTTGGCAGGAGAAACACGAGTGTGAGGCGAGTCCCTGACCCCCGCGGGCACAGGGCCCGGCCTGGAACTGAGGCAGAGTGGGCCGGTCCTCTGCCTGAAACCGAAAAGAGACCCATTTAGTAGGCTCCATCCCACAGAACTAAAATTCAGAGCCTCGGTGAGAGGATTAACCCTACGGGGATCACTCCGGGGAGTGTTTTTACTTAGGCTATCTCAGGGGGGACCGCTTTCCCGGTAGTGCTTCACTCTGTGTGCACGCAGGCTAAGTTGCTTCGGTCATGTCCAGCTCTTTGCGGCCCCATGGACTGTAGCCCTCCAGGCTCCTCTGCCTGTGGGATTCTCCAGGCAAGAATACTAGAGTGGATTGCCATTTTCTCCTCCAGGGGATCTTCCTGACCCAGCGATAAAAGCTAAGTCACCTCCTTCTCCCGCATTGGCAAGCAGGTTCTTTACCTCTAGCACCACCTGGGAAGCCCTTCATCAATTTAGTCTTCATTAGTTGAATTCCTCCTGTGTTATGATGGACTCTGCACAGTGCCATGGACTGGGGTTGGGCACGGAGGAAATGCTCCACAAATATCAATAAAATTGGATCCTTTCTTTTCAGCAGTTTAAGAGTAAATAGAAAATTCTTTCTGTCTTTTTTATTTTAATATGGCCACTCCAAGAGGGTATCCTAGAGCATTCCAGAATTCATACATTGCCAGCTCCATCACATTTAGTTGATCAGGAAATAATCAAAAAAGAAACCTCTCTGCCAGTCCAGTGGTTAAGACTCTGCTTCCCCTGCAGGGGCATGGGTTCCATCTGCGTGGCAAAAAATAAATACATAAAAAATCTGAAATAATTCCGCCTGCCGGATAGGAGGATCGGCAATGCTACATTGCAAAGTGGTGAGTGTATTGGGCTGGAAAGGATTGGTGGCCATTAAATAATTTATCGTTCATACATGCACACCAGTGTTCTTGCCTGGAGAATCCATGGGGTCACAAAGAGTCAGAGAGGACTGAGCGGCTTAGCTCAGCACAGCACTCGCGTCAGCACCGGGTATAATGACTGACCGTAGAGGGGAGGAGTGTCTCTTGTGACGGGACTGTTTCTCATCGTTGTCCTCATTTTGACATCATATCTTTGAGAACCTAAAGTCCTTTGCCCTGGCAGCTGGTCAGCCTAACGCACCCTCGTTTGAGAAAAGCACTCTGGCCTGAGTCTGGACTGCAGGGATGCCAGCTGGACCCAGCTCCCCGCCACGGGCGGCGTTGTCTTCATCTCACACCGCTGAGTTGAGTTCAAACACGACATCTTAGGGCTTTCTGGAATAAGTTGTCTCTTCACAGACTTAGAGAAGGAAATTATGGTTGCCTGGGTAGGAGGAAAGTTTGGGGAAAGGGATAATAGGGGAGTTTGGGATGGACATGGGCACCCTGGTGTATTTAAAATGGCTCACCAACAAGGACCTACTGTCACACCTGGAACTCTGCTCAATGTCATGTGGCAGCCTGGATGGGAGGGGAGTCTGGGGGAGAATGGATACATGTATACGTATGGCTGAGTCCCTTTGCTGTCCACAGGAAATTATCACAATATTGTTAAGCGGCTATGCCCCAGAAGACAATAAGAAGTTTAAATTAAAAAAAAAAAGAATTGATTGCCTGTGGGCATTATCCATTCAGCATCTCATCTGTGATCAAAACTTTGGCTTAAAGAGGAGCGCTCCAAATTACACAGACCTGAAGTTTCTTCTTCAACAGCCTTTCTCACTGGCTTCGTGTTCTGCTAAGAAGGGAGCTGGATTCCCTTCCTTTCATGAAAGAAAAGTGTAGGATTTTCCCTGTGGATCTCAGAGCAACAGAAGCAAAATTGTAGTGAGAACAAATATTTGAGGATTCATCTAAGAATTTTTTGAGCTGAAACTATTCTGAAAACTGAGATTCTAGTCAACACAAATGGATTTTCTAGGGGAGGGGGTAACACGTTTGTTTTTCTCCTGTATTTTAGCATTGGTGTTTTGACTGTAAACTAAACTCATGCCACATGGGACAGGACTTGCTTTGATTCGGTCTAATGCAAGTCTTGTTGGGAACAAAAAATAAAGCTGGGTTCTAAGAAGGTGTCAAGACCTCAGTGGATAAGGAACAAGTAAGTTCTTCCAGGGCATATGCCATGCCTTATTCATCGTTATGCCCGCTGGGGTGACAAGCCCAGTCACTTGCACAAGGCAGATGGTTGATAAAGTTTTACCGAGTTGAATTAGTACAGACAGGTGAGTCTTGGGACTTTCTGTGTGCTCTTAATCTTTCGAGATGATTGTCAAGGACAACCATGCATCTTTTGGGGGAATGCAGGTTCATTCTTATTTTTAACTGCATTCCCAAAGGTTTGCACGTGGTTATTTACTCATCATCACATGAAATCCAAGGACATAGTTCATTTGTCTTTTGCTTTATTTAAATTAGACTTAAGGAAAGCTTACTCAGCTTACTCTATTATTGATAAATAACTAATATACTCAGAAAAGAGGCTTAGGCTCTCGGGCAGGAAAGCACTAATTCAACCCAGGTAGACTTCTAACATCCTAGTGGGCACCAGATACTGTAGGCACTTTACACTGGCAAGTTGTGGATTAAGTTTTACATACAGTTCTGTCTTGAAGCAACGTGCTGGCCAGATCACTGATGGATTTTTTTCTGTGACTCCTATAAGAATTAATTTTTCCCCATTAAAAGTTATAACACTGCTTCCTATAAAACTGGAAACAGCCCTTGTGACGGTCATGCTTGCATAAGTATGTAGCAATATGAAGTGAATGATGCAGACTGGAAGCTAATGGCTGCTTCTCCACTCGATTTATTTCCATCGTGTTTAGGTGAGAAAATAGATGTGAAGATTTCTAAGACAAATCTGGTTTCTTAGAAACACAAGTAATTGCTCCCATTGGCGTGTTCCAGAAGTACAGCGCTGGATGCTTGATAGATCGTGAGCTGACATCACATTTCCAGGATGGAGTGCTGGTCTGTCTCTGAGCCTCAGAGGGAAAGGAGGCTTAGACACTGGCACTAAATAAGGCTGCAAAACTGCTGGCTGCTGAAACTCTTGCCTTTGCATGTAAACTTGAGGTCCTTTAATAACACGAAGGGGTCTGTGTACACTAAAATTCCACAGTAGACATTTGTTGGCTGTTAGACACCCAGACGAGGAACGATGAAGGGATGAAAAGACAAGTTCAGGTATTTCTTTGGTTTGAGGCCTAGAAGATGCTGCAATTTGCACTGAAGGCCATTCTTGGTGGCTCTATCTCCTGCTTTGATGTTCTGTGTACAAATGCATGTACAATTTTCAGAAATGAGACCCGAGTCGGCAGCTCTATCTAGGTGGGTTTCTTTTTTCCAAGGCTCCTTCCACTTGGAGGAAAGGGGGCAAAGTTGAGAGAAGCTTGCTGTGGAGGCACAGGTGGGAAGGACAGGGTTCCTGTGGAAGGCAGTGTTGGAGGGAAGAAAGATCCTGAGATGATGAGGGCAGGGAGGAGGGGAGGCGGGCTGCAGAGATGGGCAAGAGTGATCAGGTGTGTGGTCAGGGCCAAGGCGTGAGGCCGGCCACTGGGCTTTCACTCCTCCCAGGGACTCTTGATGTTGGACGCGGCGAGAGGGGGCATTCTTTTACTTTTCTTTAGTATTTATTTATGTATTTGGCTGTGCTGGCACTTGGGATCTTCAGTCTTAATTGCAGCATTCGATATCTACAGCTGTGGCGTGGGGACTGTTAGTTCAGCGTGTGGGATCTGGTTCCCTGACCGGGGGTCGGACCCGGGTCCCCGCTCTGGTAGTTTGAAGTCTTAGCCGCTGGACCACCAGGAGAGTTCCAAGGGGAGGACATTCTTTCTTAAACCTTTCCTCTAGACATTTTGGGTGAGTACAGAGCTCCATCATATTTCTCTCTCTACCTGGAATCTGTCCTTCGAATCTACCTGCGGAGAGGGCAGGTTGCTTGGACGAATTGAATGTTCAAGGTCAACCCAGGTATTTCTGGCAGGGCAACAGATGTATTTCATTCGTTCTTAAGTAGATGAGAGAAGAAGGGGAAAAAATCTAATTTACTGCAGATGCATATGTAAAAAGTTGTACCTGAAGCAGGAAGTGATTCCCAGGAACAGCAAGGCCCAGCTGGGCCTCTGTGCTTTTTCTCTTCATTTCCTGGCAGCCTCCCAAGTGCAGTGAGCGGGGTGTCAGTCTCATAGCCATTTTGATTTTCTAACAATCCCAGTGGTTCTTTTAAAGAGGAGAAGGTCATTACTTAAATAATGCAGGATGAGCAGAGAAAGTGATTCTAATAATGGTAATATCTAACATTTAATCAGTGCTAATATGGGTCAGCACTAAGCTATTACGATATCTTAATATCTAATATGCTAAGTCTTGACTCTTCTACACAAACCTATAAAGCGGGAAGTTACAAATAGAGACCAAAAAGGAAGGAAGCTGGCAGTTCTGTTTTCTGCTTCTTTTTCTTAAAAAAAGTGTTAATGACATTTTACTTATTAATACTTACTATTATTGCTCATCATGCCAAGCTGCCTATGGGATCTCAGCTCTCCAGCCAGGCACTGCGCCCAGGCCTCAGCAGTGACAGCACCAAGCCCCACCGGGGCCGCTGGCGGCTCCTCTGGTTTCTGCAGCTGCTTCTTTTTTTTAACTTGGAAATTTGGGAGAATCCTTTCTAAAAATCTGGAAATTCACAGTTCTCTTAGGAGAAGTCCTGGCACTCCTCTTCTTGAACTTCGCGAAACACAGCACTTCCAACGTTGATTGAAGAGGTGAACCTGCCGAGGTGTCACTGATGCTCCGGAACGGTCCCCCGCAGCCGCTGAATTGCCGTCGGCATCGCTCTGGGCTCACAGGCGTCCTGAAGACAGAGTGAAGGCAGCGGCTCCGCCCTCTGTCCCTGCTCTGCTCTCCTCACTCCACTGAACTGAATCGAAACTAATTTCTGATGCAGTCGATCCACCCAGCCCTGGCGCGCTTCTCATTCCCTTGGCTTCCTCATCTGTCCCAGGCCCAAGGGTCCTGCTGGTCTATTATCCACCGGAAACCTTAGAGCCTTGCTTGGAGTCTGTCTGCTCCCCGCCCCAACCAATCGCCGAGTCCTACCGCGGCTTCCTCGTGTCTCACACTCCTCACTCCTGTCTCCAGGCCGCTTGTTCATCTGGGCCCCAGGCGCCTGCCCTGTTTCTCACTCTCGACTCTTCCCTGATCACCTCTTGAACTGGGCCTCAGCAAACGGTGCAGCTTCTCTCGAGAGCCCTAGGAGCGCAGGGGAGTTGCTGGGCCCTTGGCACCGGCAGGATCCTGTAGGGTCTTCCCAGGACCGGCCTTCCCCAGTCCTCTGCTCCAGATCCTTTCTGCAGTACCCAGAAAAGGGCATCTGATGCACATTTCCTGAGTTATTTCACAGATGTGAGAAACCCCCACCAAATGGAGGTCATTAACTACATGAGGACCCTGAGCATATAGTCCCAGGACTCCTGGAGCCCAAGGATGGATGATGTTAACCCCATGACCCCACCCTGCAGCCTCGCCATCAGCCAGAGAACTGTGCACCAGCTGATCTCATGCCCTGCGACCTCCCCGCCCCAGGCGCTATATGCGTGTTAGTGGTGCCTGGCTCTTTGCGACCCCATGGACTGTAGCCCACCAGGCTCCTCTGTCCGTGGGATTCTCCCAGCAAGAATACTGAAGTGGGTTGCCATGCCCTCCTCCAGGGGATCTTCCCGGCCCAGGGATTGAACCCTGGGGCTCTTGCATTGGCAGGCAGATTCTTTATCACTGAGGTACCCGGGAGGCCCTCCCTGCCCCAGCCTGCCCTTTAAAAATGCTTTGCTGAAGCCCTTCCAGGAGCTCGAAGCTTTTCAGCACGTGAGCTGCCTCATGGCCTTTCATGGTCTTGTGATAAACCTTTCTCCGCTCCACACTCTGACGCTTCAGCTTGTTTGGCCTCACTGTGCATCGGGCACAGCGCTTCGTGTTAACACCTTGCTCAGGGAGCCACCTGTCTCCAGAGACCAGGGGCAGAATAGCGGCAGCCGTCCGCCGAGCGTCAGAGAACAGGAAGGCTTAGGGGAGAGATGAACGCGAAGGATGGGAGGGCACAGCTGGCCCCGGTCCCTGGCCTTTGCTCCTAAGTCTATGCTTTCAGTTCAGTTCAGTGCAGTCGCTCAGTCGTGTCCGACTCTTTGTGACCCCATGAACCACAGCACACCAGGCCTCCCTGTCCATCTCCAGCTCCCAGAGCTTGCTCAGACTCGTGACGCCATCCAGCCATCTCATCCTCTGGCGTCCCCTTCTCCTCCTGCCCTCAGTCTTTCCCAGCATCAGGGTCTTTTCCAATGAGTCAGCTCTTCGAGTCAGGTGGCCAAAGTACTGGAGCTTCAGCTTCAGCATCAGTCCTTCCAATAATGTTCAAGACTGACCTCCTTTAGGATGGACTGGTTGGATCTCCTTGCAGCCCAAGGGGCTCTCAAGAGTCTTCGACACCCCAGTTCAGAGCGTCAGTTCCTCGGTGCTCAGCCTTCTTTCTGTGCTTTTGGGCTTGGCTGGAGCCGTGGGCTGTGACCCTCACTCGTCCTCTGCTTCCATGGCAGCCTGACTCTCCCCTCCGTTACCTGCTTCTCCTGTCCTGAGCTTTGGGAAACAGCAAAATCCTGCCAACCAAAACATCCCTCTATACCAGTGCAGAAGAGAGAGAACATGATTTATTCCCGAGTGTGCATCTCAGATCACACACAGGCAGGCAATCTGTGAGGGACGGCTGGGTCTGCACGGAATTTCAGGCAGGCTGATGCAGTAGAGTAGAAGAAAGGACAGGCACCGCTTCTCTGATCTCCTCCTGAGACACGTGCCTGGGCCCTGTGTTAGCCTCTGGTCTTCTCAGGAGAGGCTGCTGAGCTCGATTCAGAGGGACGTGTTTGCAAGCCCAAGGGTCAGGGGGCCCATGACCTTGCACTGTAAAATCAAAAGGTCAGGCCTGTTACTGGAGCTGTTATCTTCTCAAGGACATATCCTGAAAGGGAGGCTGGGGAGGCAGCTGCCTACGTCTGTTTCACTAAAGAGAGCGCTTGGCCATCTTACCCTCGACTCAGTGAATCCTCAGGCCTCATCTTACCCTCGTTGCAGTGACTCCTCGGGCTTTCAGTGTACCCACAGACTGGGAGCCCCCCGCCTCCTGTCTGCACTTCAATAGCCCGCAGGAGGGAGAGAGCTTCAAGCTCGGATGAGGGGCCCGTCCTCCCGGGGCCAGCTACCTCAGTGGTTCCCAAGCTTTTCAGCAGCAGGACTGGCTTTCCGGAAGGCCATTTTCCCACAGACAGGGGAGGCGGGGGAGGGCGGGGGTTGGTTTCAGGATGATTCAAGCGCAGTACATTGAATTTGCTCTCTATTTCTATTATTATGACTTCGGTCCCGCCTCAGGCCATCAGACATTAGATCCTGGAGTTTGGGGACAGCCGATCTAGACTCACTGGGCTCTCCGGGCTCTCCTACGGCTGGCTCTGTGCTGGGGTCCCCTGGGAGTTGAAGAAGATTGCCACGGCGGGGCTCTTCCCCAGCATATTCAGATTAGTTTTAGTTCACTTGGGTGGGTTGTCGACAGATTATGAAAGCTCCCGCATATATGACTGTGTGCTCAGCCGTGTCTGACCCCCTGGGACCCCATGGACTGGAGCCCGCCAGGCTCCTCTGTCCATGGAATTCTCCAGGCAAGAATACTGGAGTGGGGTGCCATTTCCTGGAGGGGAATCTTCCTCGAGGGAGGAAAGGAACAGGCCGAGCTGGCTCCATCTTGAAAACGAAGGAAACTCCATCACGCACGTTCAGTGAGCTCTGGACTATGTGCCTGGAGCCATGTAACCTGGTAATGTTCCTACAGCCGAGCTGGCCTCCAGGCTTCTAAGCACCAGATCCCATACCAAGATTTCCATCGCCAAAAGAACGCAATAACTCCCTATGCAGTCAGTCACCTCTGTTTGTGTAATCTACAGTGTATAACCAGCTGACCCTTCCGGTTATGAATCATGGCTGTAACCTGACTGTATACACCTTTAACACTTTCCAGGCTAGGTTTAAAGAGTTTGGGGATGTGGGCTTGAGCAGTACACTTAAGGTATCTAAGGTTTTCACAAAAGTCGGTCAGGAGTCCTGGCTAAAGAGGAAACTCTGCCTCGGACCAGCCAGTGCAATAAACTGCCCTCCACTACCCACGCTGTCCTTCTGAGTGACTTTGATTCCTGGAGCGTTTGGCTATAACACCTGACCCAGGGGTCAAACCCAAGTCCCCTGCACTGGCCGGCGGGTTCTTCTTTGCCACTGAGCCACCAGGGAGGCTCCCTAGGCCACCCTAATGTCCAGCCAGGTTGAGACCTGGATTCCATGAGAGAAAAAAAGGTTTGGTGCCAGATATTGAGAAAGCCTTCCTGGTCTCTCTGTTGAATGAATGCCTTTCCTGTCTTAAATCAAAATTCTTCCTCTAGCTAAGTCCACCAGAAATTGAAATGCAGACCTGTGGCTGATTCCAGGCTTCCCTGTAGACCGCAGCCTCTGGTGGCCTCCGGTCAATTCCTAAAGCCTCTTCAGGGCAGTAGTCAGGCAGTAACTGTCATGAACTATGGGCTTTTGATGTGCTGAAGCCGTCTGGGGGATTTTCTCCATAAAGACAGTGAAAAAACTGAGCCTGGAGAAAGATCACACCTTAGAAATTAATTTTTATTTTCTTTAGGTCTATAGGAGACGGCAATTTCTTGTTCCCTTCTACCTCTGGGATACATTTCTAGGCCCATGATGAAGCTGCCCCTGCCTGGGGTGCCACGTCAGTGGAAACTTAGGCAGCTTTCGTGTCCCTGTAAATGTTCCACTGGACCAGATACCCAGTGTGTTCAGTTAACCAATCCCCAGGCCACTTCCCGATGGCTCAGACACCAAAGAATCTGCCTGAAATCGCGGTACGATCCTAATTATAAAGTATCCTTTCGTGAAAGATATTCACATTTGTCTGGGCTTTCCTGGTGGCTGAGTGGTAAATAATCCACCTGCCAATGCAGGACACTGGGGTTCATTCCCTTGATCGAGAATATCCCCTGGAGAAGGAAATGGCGACCCACTCCAGCAGTCTTGCCTGGAGAGCCCAATGGACAGAGGAGCCTGTCGGGCTACAGTCCATGGGTTGCAAAAATGTCAGACAGGACATAATAACTAAACAACAACAACATTCACATTCATCAATTAGTCAGTCCGTCCAGTCGCTCAGTCGTTTCGGACTCTTTGCGACCCCATGAA
>SJYF01000013.1:2408968-2428012 GCA_006410515.1 Procapra przewalskii | reverse complement strand
AAACCATAGCCTTGACTAGACGGACCTCCATTTGTAAGGGTGTCTTTCTACATCAAGAAGAGAAGGATGACTTAATCCCTAGCAGCTCATCAAAGGAGAAAGCGAAGACTTGATCTGCATAACAGCCGTGACCTTGTTACTTGTTACCATGCTATTTCTGGTCGCCTCCCATTAACAAGCCTTTCTCCACCTCTCAGCATCTTTCTCTGGCCATCTGCTAAGGATGGCATTTAAGTTTCTGGCCTGGGCCGTTTCAGGGACACACTCGGTTTTCCTGGGTATACAGGCATGTTTGTTTGTCTTCTGTTAACCTTTTCTTTTTTTATTGCCATCTCAGCCACGAACCTAAAAGGACAGAGGGAAAATTATTTTCTCTCCCTTGCAGTGCTTTCTGCCACTTTTTTCTCTTTTAGCTTTTGTAACTGAAGTACATACTTCAGTCCTTCAGCCTTTAAAACACTTTTTCTTCCCTCAGGTGTATAGCACCCCAAATAGCTCTCTTTGACATACGGACTATTTTGAGTTAAAGGCTGTTAAGAACCAGTGGATGCAAGGAAAGCTCTAAAAACAGGCATAAGTTAGTTATCTGTTTATAAAGGAAATGTACATTTATAAAGAAAATTTCCACTTGTAAAAGTATCTCCCCAGCCTGCACCAGGGAAGGACTTTCAACATCTCCAATGGAGAAGGTGCCTACATAAGTCTGTGTAACACATCCTATTAAATGAACACGTTTCGTTTACTCTCCTTTTCCTGGTCATCTTCCCATAACAGGCCTACACCACCCAGAAGTCCCAAATCCCTTTTCCTTTGTTTCACCTAGAATACTATATACACTTTAATCATCTGGCTGTCCTCTTTCTTTGTGAAATCCCATGGCAACGCATACCTGTAGCCAAGCAGGATCCCAAGGGGTTTAGGGAGGCGGGACAGGCCTTCCCCCACACCCTCTGCTCCAGCTCCTCTCTGCATAATAGTGTGGGACGCACATTTCCCGAGTTGTTTTGTGGATGTGAAAGCCCCCCCTCCCTCCCATCAAATAGAAGATGTTAACTACTTCTTGCTTTTGAACTGTGGTGTTGGAGAAGACTCTTGAGAGTCCCTTGGACAGCAAGGAGATCCAACCAGTTCATCATAAAGGAAATCAGTCCTGAATATTCATTGGTAGAGCTGATGCTGAAGCTGAAGCTCCAATACTTCGGCCACCTGATACGAAGAGCCGACTCACTGGAAAAGACCCTGATGTTGGGGAAGATTGAGGGCAGGAGGAGTAGGGGATGACAGAGGATGAGATGGTTGAATGGCATCACCGACTCAATGGACATGAGTTTGAGCAGCTCCAGGAGATGGTGAAGGGCAGGGGAGCCTGGTGAGCTGCATTCTGTGAGGTCTGGAAGAGGCGGACACCACTTAGGGACTGAACAACAATGAACAACAGCTTCTTGATGACCCCGAGCACATAGTCCCGGGACTCCTGGAACCTAACGACTGATAAAGTTAACCCCTGTGAAGCCACGCAGCTGCCTCACCATCAGCTCATCAGGGAGCTGTGCGAGATCTGAGCACAGTCAGGGAGCGTGCTGCGACTCTCCCGCCCACAGCTGGCTTTTAGAAGTGCCTTGCCAGAACACTCCAGGGGAGCGGGCGGCTCCAGGGCGTGATCTCACCCATCTCCTTGCCTGCCCTTGCAGTAGACCTTTCTCTGCTCTCAGCTCCAGTGTATCAGTTTGCTCGGCCTCACTGTACACTGGGTACATGAACTCGCATTCCCATCCACATCATTAAATGTGTGTGTGTATGTTAACCTCTTGTTAATCTGTCTTTTATTTTACTATTAGTATCATTATTTGGCTGCACTGCATGGCTTGTGGGATCTTAGTTCCCAGAGTAGGGATTGAACCCACGCCCTCAGCAGTGAAAGTGTAAAGTCCTAACCACTGAACCACCAGGGAATTTCCAATTCATCTTTTATCAATTTGGCCCCAACCAGAGAACGTAAGATGGGTAGAGAGGAAAAAAAAAATTATTTTTCCCTTCCCTACAAAACCTCCAGAAGCAGCTTGGTTCTTCCATCTCTCCCCTTCCATCACGCACAGCACCCAGCCAGTAAACCGGGGGTGGAAACAGGTGTAATTCTCCAGTGAAAAACTCGCTCAGCGTGAGAGGGGCATGTGACAAGGCAGGGCGCAGCACCCCCGGGAGGCCTGCGGCTCTCGCATCCAGACTTCCTGGCAAATCAAGGAGAAATAACAGGCAGTTCACATCTGCAGCCAGCCAGCCTGGGTGGCATGCTTTGAAGGGAAGCGCTCAGAAGTCCATCCTGGAGCCAGGCCGCTTTGACTCACCGGAGATCTGCGGGCCTGTCTGCCCTCTGGGGCAGCCTCGGGAAGCTGAAGGAATCAAGTCAAGACCCTTGCAGAGCTGCTGTGAAGAATCACAACTCCTCTAATACACACTCCAAAGTTGATGAAAAAATTCGATTATATAACATTGAAAATGTCTCAGTTACCTCCCTTGGATAACGGCTTCAACCAGGGTGTGGCTTCAGTATCGGCCCGTGACACAGTCAACAGGAAGGCTTTTGTCCCTGTTTCTGAAATAAAAATGAGTCTAATCTAAATGTACCTCCTATCTGTTTATCAGTCCAATGGGCTTTTTTCCTTAGACATAAACTAGGTGTGTTCCTAATAAGAATTACTCGTTTATGTATGTTTTTTGCTAAAGCAAATAAATGCAATATTGTCATTGCTTTTTTTTTTTGGCCAGAATGTTCAGGTTTAGATTTCTCACCCCAGGGGAAAGGGAGTGTGTGCACAGGGACATTGGGCAAACGTGTTTTGCATATTTCGGTGGATGTGCTTCTGAACGCGGGAGCGTTTCCTGGGTTTTTTCTTGTGATGAGTTAGGAAGGTCATGCTTCTGAGCCTGGGTAAAACCTCCACTTGCCAAGCGAGAACACAAAGCAGGCAAACAGATAAACACAATTCTTAAAAAAGTTAAAAATGAAACAATGGGAAGGCCAGAAGCCATCTAATTTCAGTAATATTTTCAATGAAATAATGGCTCGCGTATGTGGCGGCAGACACTTGGAAAAGCCTGAGCTGACAGATGGGCACAGATAAAGCCGCGGGAAAGTGGGAAGGATGATGAACACTATCTGCGGGCCATTTTCATCCCCCTTGTTAATTAACCGTCCTGCTCTTCAGGAAGAGCTATGCTTGTTTTCCTGTTTCCTCTGAAGCTCTCTCACTTCACACTGTTTTCTTTCAAACGTCCTCATATTTCCCTCCTGTGTGCGTGTGTGTGTGTTTCTAGGCCAAATCAGGTTCGATTTCCAATCCTGTGTTCTTTTCCGCTTTTCCTACAGTGAGGTTTTTGCATTTCCTCGACCTCTTGTCAGCTTCCTAGCAAGTGTCTTGCTATTAATGTCCAACAACTTTCCAGCCCCAGGGAATACAAATTCCTCTCCTTTCCTAGAAGCTGTTGTGCGCTGTTCTCACTGCCCATCACTAAAAATGCAGCATGGTGCTATTGATCTCACTGTCTTCTTTTTCTTTTTCCTCTTAGAAGAATTTAACAAATGGGTTGGTTCTGCCCTGTGTCTATAAGGGTTTATATTTTCTGATGTCCAGTGTGGCAGCTGGGCAGGGTCATTTAGTTGAAAGAACATGGGCTTTGGAAGCAGCCAGCCCTTGGTTTATCTTCTGTTTTCGTTTTTTTTTTCTTTCCTATTAACTGGATGACCTTGGGTAAGTTCTTTAGTCCCTCTGAGCCAATGTCTTCATTCCAATAATAGTTCCTACCATCTGAGTTTGCTGATGGGTCTCAGGGAGACGTGACACGTATAGCATCCAGCACCTTCTACTTCTCTGATAGAATGCTGGAGAGATCTGGCAGTCAAGGGGACTTTAGGTCAATCGTGACTTTCTCTTTTGCAGACTTAATGCCTTCTTCTTTTCCTGCCACAAAGAAAATACAGTAGCTGAATCAAATGAGACCTTTCTGCTTTTTGAAAAGCTTTAATTGGGCCCACCTCCTTAAACAGAGTCCTCTTTGGACTTCCCTGGTGGTCCAGTGTAAAGAATCCACCTGCCAATGCAGGGGATACGGGTTTGATCCCTGGTCTGGGAAGGTTTCACATGCCACGCAGTGGCTAAGCCTGTACACCGCAACTGCTGAGCCCAGGCGTCCTGACTGCCGAGCCTGCATGCCACAACTGGAGGGCAGCCCCGCTCTGCAACTAGAGAAAGCCCCTGCGCGGCAACAAAGACCCAGCACAGCCAGCAAGCAATCAAACACAAAGAGAATCTTCTTTGGTCAGAGGAGACGGGATTTGCGGTCACATGGTTCAGCAGATGTCTGATATTCCTCCTCTCGGGGCTTCCCAGCTGGCGCAGTGATAAAGAACCCACCTGCCAATGCAGGAGATGCAAGAGACGTGGAGTTCGATCTTCTGGAGGAGGAAGTGGCAACCCACCATTATATCCCTGCCTGGAGAACCCCAAGAACAGAGGAGTCGGTGAGCTGCAGTCCACGGCATCGCAGAGTCCAGCGCGACTGAGCACACACATGCCTCCCCTGCGTCCTCGTTCCCCTCTTTTATTCTCAGTGCTCAGGAGTCCTGGGGGCGGCAAGAGGGAGAACAGAAGGTGATGCTGGAGTTCTCATCCTGTGCAGCAGCTCAGGCGTGGTGGAAGGTCAAAGAGTTACAATGAAACTCACTGAGGAGTCGTCTAATCTGAATAACTCAGATTTCTGCCAACCGTCACTTCCCCAGAGAAACCTTACCTGACCATAGGATTAAAAGTAATTTCCTCAGTCACCCTTTAGTCATCATCCTGCTTCACCATCATCAAAACACTCACCGCTACCTGAAATTACTTGCTGATTCATGCGTTTACCCGTCTCCGTTTCTCGTTTACTTCCTCCACTGAAATGTTAGCTCTGTGACAGCTGGAACCCTACTTAGCTTACTTTCCGTTGTAGCCTGATTGCTTGGAGCAGTGTGTGACAAAACGAGGCCCCCAGTAAATGTTTGCTCCATAAACAGTCGGGCTGCAGAGCTTGCTGAAACGCTGGAAATCATCCTGGCGGCGATCAGTGAGCATATGCACCAAAAAGCTCGGGGCTAGTCTGGGCTTTGCTGCATAGTCACTAAGTCATGTCCAGCTCTTCTGTGACTCCATGGACTGTAGCCCACCAGGCTCCTCTGTCTGCGCGATTTGCTAGGCAAGAACACTGGAGTGGGTTACCATTTCCTTCTCCAGAAGATCTTCCCGATCCAGTGATCAAACCCGTGTCCCCTGCAGTGGCCGGCAGATTCTCCACCACTGAGCCGCCTGGGAGCCCAGGCTGGGCTGAGCTGATCTTACCAGTTTGGTTACAGGTCTGCAGAGGAGCGCGTGTGCGGGACAGTTTTGTTAGGTGCCGACTGCACCCTAGCTTAGCAGCGATGTGCCCGACTGTGACGTGACTCATCACCTACCTGGCACCAGGTGAAAGACGTTTTCTTTATTTTGTGGCGCACTGACTGACACTCATCATTCCTTCCTATCACAACACGCTCTCAGCTTGTCTTCTGGAACACTCATCTCTCTTTACCTAACTCAGTAATCTCTGCTGGCTTTCTTCATCTCTCCAAAAACCTGAGTCTCTGCTCATCTTTATCAACATTCATTTCCAGGTTATTTATCTAGTCATATAACATCAAACACTTTCCTATTCCAAACGCTCTCAATTTTATATATTCAGGCCAGACCTTTGAATTCTGACATGTATTGGGTTGGCCAAAAAGTTTCAGTTATGTTTTCACCTTTCTTGAAATAATAAAGCATAATAAGCCAAAATGTTGCTCTTTCCTCTCCATCTTCAATATAAAAATGGCTACACAAAAATTCAACAATTTTAATAAGCTTTTTTAAGTGCACACTATGACAGCTATTATAATAAAATCTAGCAAAATTGTTTTGAATGAAATAAAGATAGCTGAGTGCTGTCAGAGCCATCTATGGAAAATACTGAAAACCTTTTGGCAACACAACATTTTGTTAAGATGTTTGTATTTATGTCCGCGATGGGTCTTTGCTGCTTTCTCTAGTTCCACCGTGGGGGCTGCCCCCTCGTTGGCACCGGGCGTCTTGCTGGGGAGGCTTCTCCCGCTGCAGCCCCTGGGCTGCAGTGCATGTGGGCTGCGGCAGCTGCGGTGTGCAGGCTTGGCTGCCCCACAGCATGTGGCATCCTCCCGGACCAGGGATCGAACCCAGGTCCCCTGCACTGGTAGGCAGATTCTTAATCGCTGGACCACCAAGAAAAATCCCCCAACATTTCCAGACATCCTGAAATGTGAAGTGGGCCTTTGGAAGCAACACTATGAACAAAGCTAGTGTAGGTGATGGAATTCCAGTTGAACTATTTCAAATCCTAAAAGATGATGCTGTGAAAGTGCTGGACTCAATATGCAGCAAATTTGGAAAACTCAGCAGTGGCCACAGGACTGGAAAAGGTCAGTTTTCATTTCAATCCCAAAGAAAGGCAATACCAAAGAATCCTCAAACTACCACACAATTGCACTCATCTCATATGCTAGCAAAGTAATGCTCAAAATTCTCCAAGCCAGGCTTCAACAGTATGTGACCTGTGAATTTCCAGATGTTCAAGCTGGATTTAGAAAAGGCAGAAGAACCAGAGTTCAAATTGCCAACATCCATTGAAAAAGCAAGAGAAAAAAAAAAGAAAAAGCAAGAGAGTTCCAGAAAAATATCTACTTCTGCTTCATTGACTACGCCAAAGCCTCTGACTGTGTGGATCACAGCAGACGGTGGAAAATTCTTCAAGAGATGGGGATACCAGACCACCTGACTTGCCTCATGAGAAATCTGTATGCAGGTCAAGAAGCAACAGTTAGAACCAGACATGGAACAACAGACTGGTTCCAAATTGGGAAAGGAGTACATTAAGGCTGTATATTGTCACCCTGCTTGTTTAACTTATATGCAGAGTACATCAAGTGAAATGCTGGGCTGGATGAAGCACAAGCTGAAATCAAGATTGCCGGGAGAAATACCAATAACCTCAGATATGCAGATGACACCACCCTTATGGCAGAAAGTGAGAGGAAGTGAAAAGCCTCTTGATGAAAGTGAGAGAGGAGAGTGAAAAAGTTGGCTAAAAACTCAACATTCAGAAAATGAAGATCATGGCATCTGGTCCCATCACTTCATGGCAAATAGATGGGGAAACAATGGAAACAGTGAGAGGCTTTATTTTCTTGGGCTCCAAAATCACTATAGATGGTGATTGTAGCCATGAAATTAAAAGATGGTTGCTCCTTGGAAGAAAAGCTATGACCAACCTAGACAGCATATTAAAAAGCAGAGATATTATTTTGCCAATAAAGGTCTGTCTAATCAAAGCTATGGTTTTTCCAGTAGTCATGTATGGATATGAGAGTTGGACTATAAAGAAAGCTGAGTGCCAAAAATTGATGCTTTTGAACTGTGGTGTTGGAGAAGACTCTTGAGAGTCCCTTGGACTGCAAGGAGATCCAACCAGTCCATCCTAAAGGAAATCAGTCCTGAATATTCATTGGAAGGACTGATGCTGAAGCTGAAACTCCAATACTTTGACCAGCTGATGTGAAGAACTGACTCCTTGGGAAAGACTCTGATGCTGGGAAAGATTGAAGGCGGGAGAAGGTGATGACAGAGGATGAGACGGTTGGATGGCATCACCAACTCATGGATGTAAGTTTGAGCAAGCTCTGGGAGTTGGTGATGGACAGCGAGGCCTCGCGTGCTGCAGTCCATGGGGTTGCAAAGAGTCAGACACGACTGAGAGACTGAATTGAACTGAACTGAATATTTCCAGATACCCGTCTGATATCTCCATATGGATCCTGGGGTTGATTGCATCCATATCCACCCCCTTTGCCACGTGACATTACGTTTTCTCTCAATTAAGAGGCAAGGCCTGCTCTTCCCTCTACCCCTGCCGAGTCTGGGCTTAGCCACGCCACTTGCTTTGCCAGATGAATGAGGCCGAATTCGTTGTGTGTAAGCTCCAAGCCTACCGTTCAAGAGTGGGCGTGCATTTCCACTTTTGCCTCGTGCTTTGCCCCGTCATGAGAAGTACCAGGCCAGGTTAGTCCTCTGGTCCCAAGAGGAGGATGAGAGACTTAGAGCAGAGCTTCCCAGCAAAGAGGTCTCAGCCAAGCCGGACAACAGCAGGTCCCCAGCTTACCTGTAGACAGGTGACTTGCAGACAGGTAATGAGTGAAGCTAGCTGACATCAGATGAGTGCAGCCTAAAGCAACTGACCTTCCTCAACCACTAGCACTGTAATAAGTAACTATAGCTTTAATCATTGAGGTTTTTTCTAATTGATTTTAGATATAATTTGTATAGTAAAATTGCTTCTGTTTAGAGGGTATAATTCAATGAATCTTGACTGTATGTACACTGGTGATTTAGAATGTACATTCCTTGGGAGTTTCCTGATGGTTCAGTGATTAAGAATCTGCCTTGCAATGCAGGGTACACAGGTTCGGTCCCTGGTTGGCCAACTAAGATTCAGTACGCTGTGGAGCAACAAAGCCTGTGTGCAGCAACTAACACCCAGTAAAGCCAAAAAAAAAAAAAAAAAGGAAAAGTAAATTTCCGAAGGAGGAATATCATAAACCTGTTCACAGCTTTATAATGTGGTTTACCACTTTAGCAGAGAAGGCAATGGCACCCCACTCCAGCACTCTCGCCTGGAGAATCCCATGGACAGAGGAGCCTGGAAGGCTGCAGTCCATGGGGTCGCTGAGGGTCAGACCCGACTGAACGACTTTACTTTCACTTTTCACTTTCATGCATTGGAGAAGGAAATGGCAGCCCACTCCAGTGTTCTTGCCTGGAGAATCCCAGGGACGGGGGAGCCTGGTGGGCTGCCGTCTATGGGGTCGCACAGAGTCGGACACGACTGAAGTGACTTAGCAGCAGCAGCCACTTCAGCTGGTACGCAGAAATGTTACCCTGGTTTTGCAGGAGCCTCTAAAGCCTGCTGTTGTCTACATGCAATGCAATTCCTGCAAGTGATTCTTTTTTTTTTCTTCTATTATGCTATTATTTTAGCATTCACTATTATCAGGTATACTATTTTTACAACCTGTAACAATGTCGTTCAAGTATTCATAAAATAATGATGTAACTGCTCATCCTAAAAAATGCACCCCCAAATCAATAGCTTTTGAAAGGAAGTTATATGTGATAAGACACGAAGAAGAAGAGAAACAGCCACAGTGAGACACGGTGCAGTTAATATGGGAGACAACCTCTGTGAAATATTAGATATCACGCCGGGAACAGGAAAAGCGGCTTTAAAGCCAAAATATGTTACAACTTGTAAATGTGCTCTGAGAATGCATCTGTCTTATTTTATACTTATTCCCTTGAGAAAATCATCCTTGAATTATGCAAGTTTGAATTATACAAGGTCTTGTGAGATGTAGCTTTTGTATGAAATAAGACCTCCCCACATCTTACAACCAGAAATAATCTAACTTAAAAAAAGTGCTGCTGGTACTTAAATAAACAAGTTCCAGGTTGTCTTATTAATATAAAAACTGTAGTTTAAGATTATATAATCCATCAATTTGAATTGCTTAAAAGTGATTAGTAAAGCCCCATGTGCAAATAGGTGTAAAGGAAATGTTTTTGGTGATAAGAATCGGGTAGTTAATATTTCCAAAGCATTTTGGTCAGACATGTGAAGAGCTGAATTAATTTCCTTGACATGTTTAGTAGAATGCATGGTTATTAATCTAATTCAGTTTCCTATTAATGCAAAACTCGCTGGAATGTTACAGTGTAATGGTCAGCTGTCGAGATGATTTATGCCATTTATTATTTTTAAAAGGAGGGATGTTTTGCAGTTTTTTTATTTCCATGTGATAACCTCGGCAGAATGAAATCTCATTTCTAGTTTCCTCAGTGCAATAGAAAGAAGTCGGGCTTTCCAAGTCCAGCTGTGTGATTTGTGTGTGCGGTTTCAGTTTGTGCTGTAACAGCCAACGAGCGGCTGATTTAATAAGTTAAGAACCTCCACTACGCGGGAATGGTGAAGCGATGTTTCCTAAGATCAATAATCTTGCTTGGTTTCACCAAGGAAATAAATCACTTTGCCACAAGGTTGCCAAAAGGTGAGGGTTGTTCTTTTTTGATCAATGACACAAAGCTGAGTGGCCTTTGGAAAGACTATGAGATCTTAGTCTATCAATCAAATCCAACTTTGGTTAAATCTAATTTAATGGACTGCTGCCTAATAGAATATTTAACAGAAAGTCATAGTTGGAGCACACTGACTTTTTCTTTTCCCACAAATGGCTAATCCACTGACTGGAGGGCAATATTTCACCAGAACTGGCCTGTAGATTCTCCTGACCAGTGAATTTCTGATGCTCAATTCTTCCCCTTTAAGTGTAGAAAATGAAAGCTTTGGGCTATAGACAGAGACCAGGCTGGTTTTTTCCCTGACTGGCGGCTTGTGGGCTCTTAGTTTCCCCACCAGGACTTGAACCTGTGCCCCCTGCGGCGGAATCACAGAGCCAACCACTGGACTGCCAGGATGCCCCCAAGCTGACCTTTAATTAGATTTTTGATGTTTAAAATAGAGGTCATCAAGAAACCTCTTCCTTTTCCCTACTCTCTTCCACACAACCGTATCTTTTATGAAAAATGGTGGTAAAACAAAAGAATAGCTTGCCATTTTAAAATGTACAAGTCGGTGGCAGTAACTACGCTCTCAGCGTTGTGTAGCCAGACTTCAGCTGTCAGCCCCTTCAGAGACCCTCACAGCGGCCGGGAGCCACCCCGGGCAGTGGGCAGAACTCCAAGATGCCCCTCAAGAAGGCTGCTTCCCTGGGGAGGGTAGGACCTGCAGATATGATGGCCTTCTCTCCCTTGATTGCCTGTCGGGGTCCACTGTAGGGTAGATGGTGACGGCCACTGCAGCTGTCTGGAGGGGGATCGGGAGCCCCGGGGGAAGCCACAGAGACACGCCCTGGTTATTGGGGAAGAAATAAACAAACAAATCCACAGTGTGAATTGAATGTGGGGGCCACGCGGCAGGGAAACGGGAGGGGCCTCCAGGGACAGAGCTCAGTCCTCAGCTGACAGCCAGCGCGTCGCCAGAGATCGCACTCCTGCACCGGGAGCGGGTGGCCGCTGCCGCTACCTCGATTGTGTTTGGAAGACCCCAGGCCCCGATGAGACCTGCAGCCTGGCCTAAGACCCTGATATCAGCGTGCTGTGTGCAGCTGCTGAGCTGTGACTTTTCTGCAATCCCATGGGCCATAGCCTTCCTGGCTCCTCTGTCCATGGAATTTTCCAGGCAAGAATACAGGAGTGGGGTGCCATTGCCTCCTCCAGGGCACCTTCCCCACCCAGGGTGGACCTGTGCCGGCCGCGTCGGCAGGCGGACTCTTTGCCACTAGCACCGCCTGGGGCGCCCCTTGATATTAGCCGGGTGAGACCCTAAGCAGAGGATCCAGTCATGCTGCTCCCGGACTCCTGACTTACACAAACGGTGAGGTGATAAATTTGTGGTGTTTTAAGCTGACAAGTTTGTGGTAATTTGTTACACATCCAAGAAAACCCAAGATCATGCCTTTTATCTGGGTGGCCAACAGCCAGTGACCGCCTGATTCATGAGGAATTATAGGGCCTGGCTACCTCGGCCCAAGTTAGAATAAGTCTAATGAGATAATCAGCTCCAGAGGTCCCCATAAGCTTGGCTGGGGCTCTGACTGAGCTGGTGTTGGGCTTCGGACACCCAATTCCAGTGTATGTGTACAGTTCCTCACATCCGTGAGGCAATGCTCTGATATAGCTGGGTGTCCTGTGACTTGACTCACTTCTGACATTGCAGACTTGCGTCAGCATCAGATCACATGGATCAAGTGTTCAGTCCTACAAGGCTCAGTTCGGTTCAGTCACTAAGTTGCGTCTAACTTTTTCCGACCCCATGGACTGCAGCACGCCAGGCCTCCTTGTCCGTCACCAACTCCCGGAGCTTACTCAAATTCATGGCATAGGGTCAGTAATGCCATTCAATCATCTCACCCTCTGTCGTCTCCTTCTCTTCCCACCTTCAGTCTTTCCCAGCATCAGGGTCTTTTCCAAGGAACCAGTTCTTCACATCAGGTGGCCAAAGTTTTAGAGCTTCAGCATCAGTCTTTCCAATGAAATTCAGGACTAAAATCCTAAAGGATTTCCTTTAGGACTGACTGGTTTGATCTCCTTGCAATCCAAGGAACTCTCAAGAGTTTTCTCCAACACTATAGTTCAAAAGCATCAATTTTTTGGTGCTCAGCTTTCTTTATAGTCCAACTCTCACATCCATACAGGACTACTGGAAAAACCATAGCTTTGACTAGACGGACCTTTGTAGGTGAAGTAATGTCTCAAGACTGTTTTCCTTTAAACATTCTATCTTGGAACTTTCCTGGTGGTCCAGTGGTTAAGAATCTGCCTGCTGATGCCTGGTCCAGAAACTAAGATCCCAGATGTCAGGGGGCCACTAAGCAAAACCTGTATGCCTAGAGTCTGTGCTCTGCCACAAGAGAAGCCAGCGCAACCGCAGCCCGTGTACACAGCCAGAGAGCAGCTGCCCGCCGACTGCAGCTAGAGACGGCCCGCAGGCAGCAACGAAGACCCCGTGAAGCCAAACCTGCCCCGCCCAGCCAGCATCCTGCCTCCAAACACAGTCTACTTTGGAGGGGCTTAGGGCTTCAACATGTGGATTTTGGGTTGACATCATTCAGTCCGTAACACCAGGATGTAGATTTTTAGATTGTTGCAATCAGGCAAATGCAAGTCATGTTTTTCATCAATGAATCTGATGTATATTTCACAATAAGTTCTATCCTCAACTCGCATTTATCAGCTAACTCACGCCAAAGGCACGGCATGGGCTGAGCAGAGCACCGGGCTTGCAGAGAACACTCAGGAGGAAGGGATCGGGGGCGGTCCAATGGGCGAGCAGTGTTGGGAAAAGACCAATCACCAAATCCTGCACCAGCCTTGGTGCAAGCTAATCACCCAGGTGAGCAGTGGAGCCTCAGGCATGCTCTCCATCTGCCTTTCCTCCCTGTGCGCGTTCTTCAGCCTCTTCCTTTCTGCTGGCAGTAGAAATGTTCATCATAGTCTCCAGACACTAATGGAACATATGATTTTGGAAAATGAAAAAACTCTGAAAAGCATTTATAGATGTGCATGATTTTGTAAAGTTATAGGTTCAAGGAAAACCCAGCCAAAAAGCGAAACTATTTTATTATAGAAATAAATCAAATTTTATACAAAATACAGCAAATGGTCAGGCCTTAGTTCTTGCTGTGTCCCTGGAAACTATGCTATAAAGCAGATTATTGCAAAAGGCAAGGCCAATCTTAAATGCTTTGGAGGCTACATTCTCTTTTCAAAGAATTATGGACCAGATCAAGAATATGTAATACATGTAAAACCACAACATC
Organism: Procapra przewalskii; assembly: GCA_006410515.1. NCBI lineage: Eukaryota > Metazoa > Chordata > Mammalia > Artiodactyla > Bovidae > Procapra > Procapra przewalskii. Next base: position 2,414,502 of record SJYF01000013.1, on the reverse strand, counting down.
TATAAACCTTTATAATCATATAAATAGTAAAATTATGCTTGAGTCATAAAATAGACATAAATGCACTGTGAATATTGGTTGTTAAAGAGGCGCTAATGTATTATAGAATATACCTATGTTATAGTAAAAATATAGCTTTACTATATCATAAATTGGACTCTAATTTCTAGCCGTAAGAAGCATATGAGTGCTTGCATGCTAAGTCGCTTCGGTTGTGTCCAGCTCTTTGCGACTCTATGGACTGTGGCCCGCCAGGCTCCTCTCTCCATGGGATTCTCCAGGCAAGAAGCCTGGAGTGGGCTGCCATGCCCTTCTTCAAGGGGTCCTCCCAGTGGGCTAGAACCCGAGTCTCTTGCATCTCCTGCGTTGGCAAGCAAGCTCTTTACCAGTGCCACCTGAGAAGCCCCACTAAATATACAATTAACATTAAATTTATTTGCCTTAGAATTTTGAGGTGCAGTCTGGATAGCTTATTTCTCAGAATCTTTCAATAATACTGTCTAGGGCAGGTAGATGGAGAAGGCAATGGCAACCCACTCCGGTACTCTTGCCTGGAAAATCCCATGGACAGACGAGCCTGGTGGGCTGCAGACCATGGGGTTGCGAAGAGTCAGACACGACTGAGCGACTTCCCTTTCACTTTTCACTTTCATGCATTGGAGAAGGGAATGGCAACCCACTCCAGTGTTCTTGCCTGGAGCATCCCAGGGACGGGGGAGCCTGGTGGGCTGCCGCCTATGGGGTCGCACAGAGTCGGGCACGACTGGAGTGACTCAGCCGCAGCAGCGGGGCAGGTAGAAATGTCATTTTTGTTTGTTTTTGTTTGTTTCTTCTATAGAAATATCTCCTTACAGTTAACCAAGAAGGCGCCAACATCAGGGTCACTCCATTTCTTTTTGGCCGCGCTGGGTTTTTGTGAAGTGCGTGGGCTTCCCGCTGCAGCGGCTTCCCTTGCTGCAGAGCGTGGGCTCCAGGCAAGCGGGCGCTCGTTGCAGCTCACAGGCGCAGCTGCCCTGCAGCGCGTGGGGGCTCCTGAACCAGGGACGGGACCTGCATCTCCCGCACTGGCAGGATTCTTAACCCCTGGGCCACCAGGGAAGTCCGCAGGGTTGCTCTTAAAGTTGGAATTGTTCTATTCTTTACAGCGTCCTTACATATTTCAAGTCAGACTATGAATTAACTGTGTGGGATGTGAAAGGAGCTGTCCGCCGAGTTTGTTTCTTGTTCTTTGTTGCCTCCGACATCGGCCGTCACCCAGCTGTCATTTTTTGGCTGCCCCAACCAGACCCACTTCTTACCCCTGTGGTCTCCTCCCACGTCGTGCGTTGCGGGCTGGGAGATGTGGCGCAAGGAGAGGGAAGTAGGGTCCTTTTCTTTCTAAGACCCTGAGTGTGGGGAACCCTCCCTCTGTCCCTGGACCGTCAGCTTGAGGGCCAGGACTTCGGCTCTGCCAGGCTGACCCTCCGAGCCTGGGACTGAGTCTCTGGGTGACAGGAAGATGCCAGCAGCTGAGAAACAACGCCTTCTGGGGCTCGGAGTCCAGGACACCTTGGCCTGGAGCTCGACAGGTTTCCTGCCTTTGGTCTGAACCCCAAGCTTCGGTCATTCGGTGCAGTCCGCTTGCTTCCAACAACCCCGAGGTCACTCTGAGCTGTGGTCACTCACTGCTGTGACCTGAGCTGCCCTAGTGTGAGGCATGTCGGTGAGCGAAGCCAGGCACCGGGAGTGGCAAGCGCCTGCGTTAGGGGAGCGAGGCTGATGCCGCTTTTTACACACGGCTGCCATTCTTGTGGGGTGACTCTGGGTGCCTTTCGTGGGAGCACCCCATTTTCTGCCTTGTCGGGGGCCTGCGGGCCCACGGTTCCTAGTGGAGAGCTCCTTTGGGATTCTTGTTCTGCCCATTTGCTGCTCACTCAGTGGGCACTAAGTCATGACTTTATAGGAACATCAGCTGGGTCAGCGTGGCCATCGGTGCCAACCAGAATGTTAGATCCTGCCTCCTGATGTAAACATCTTGGCCTGGATATCCCGTCCACATATCCAGAGCTGTCTCCTTCCCTTCTTTCGCAGAGCTTCTCTTCCTGAACCCTTTTCTTCCTCTCTGGCATCTGGTCTCAGCTGGAGAACTCTGAGAGCAAAACACCAGTTCAAATCTTCACAAGAAAGGGGAGAGGTGTCCGTGTCTTTCCTCCCGGAGGCCCGGTACTCCTTGTGCTGAGAGAAGTCGCTCAGGGCCACTCCAGCTCGAGCACACAGAGGCCAGCTCCGATGCTTCAGAGCTCAGAATCGACCAGTATCCCCTAACTGACAGTTTGTGAAAATAAAACCACGCCAGTAGAGGGCCTTCCATGCGAGCGTGAAGTCAGCCTTGGCCGCACTCTGCTTGCCAGCTGGGTGCTGTGGCCGCAGCTGGGGGCGCAGGTCCTGCTCTTCCTTGTCCGACGCCTAGCGCAGAGGACCCGCTTGTCTGCTCCTCTTGTGGCATAAATGGAGGCTTCTTTCTGTGCTCCATAACCAGGAAATGAAGCCCCCGAGTTAACAGCTCTGGGAAGGTTTCAGCGCAAGGAAGTCTAACCAAGGGGCTCACAGTGACGCTTTGAATCCAGTGACCCTTCCATCTATTTCTTGGGTTGTTTCAGACTTGGGGCTTTGGCTCTATCATATCTGCACAATTGACCTGACTCGGAATTGTGTAAAACAGAATACACTTATTAATTCACTATGTGGCGTTCTTTATGCAGCTGTCTGCTGATGGGGTTCTCTTCCCCGGTATTTCCCAGGTAGCTGAATCCAGGTCCGAATACCACTGGGTGAATATTTAATTAGACTCCAAAGGGAGTTGTGTGTCCCTAGAGGTATTTCTAACAAGCTATGGAAGCTTAACAGAAACACATTTTTTCCCTCTCTCTCTAGGGAGAAAGAATATTTCTGTTCAGTGATTGTCTGAGAGAAAATAGCACAGCAGCTGAAGCCTGATTTGAGGGCTTCCAGCTTGCCTGTTGTATGTGTTTAATTTTTTCAAGGCCCTGTCTTCCCCCGAATTCAGCAAGCCCATACTGCTCACAGAAGTATGAGAGAACGTTATTCTGACTTTGGTATGAATTCAAGTCTGAGCATTCTCTAAGGCACTCTGCACTTCGAAGCTCTCCTCAAGGTATGGAGTCTGGTGTCCCGCCTCTTTGGGAAGGAAGCCAAGGATCTGTGAGCGTGAGGGGCAGGATTTTTCCGTCAGGCCATCCCCGTCCCACGTGAGCACATTGGTACCCCGTCTCTAAATGAGACTGTGCTCTACGGATGCAGGGCTGCCTGTGCCGAGTTACCTAACTGTTGGGTGTGCTTTCTGGAAGAAACACCGACATTGTTCCTCAGCTGTGTTTTTCTACACTCCGTGAGGCCCTTCCCTCATCTTGCCTCCTGAGTCTCCCACTTCCTTAGTGCATTTCCGAGCCAGGGCGCCTTCCTCTCTCTGCCTAGAAAATGCTTCTCCCGGGCCCCCGCACGGCTCCTGATTTCCTCCAGTTCTCGGCTCAAAGAGCATCTCCTCGCAGAGAACGTCCCTCACCACCCACCCACCAAGGCGGCCCCATCGCGCCAGCTCCCCAGCGGGCTGCTGTACTCAGCCTTATCACCTCCTGCCAAGCGCGGTACACTTTGCGATTTTTTTTTTTTTTAATTCGTACCCTTTGACCATTATAGGCTCTGTTTCCCTTACCTTCCAGCCACTGGCAACCATCATTCTATGGCTCTCTGAATGTGACTTATTTATTTGCTTTTTATTTATCTAGAGTTTTGTCTGCACCCCCCAGCACATGGGATCTTAGTTCCCTGACCAGGGATCCGCCCCACCCCTGCACTGGAAGGCGGAGTCTTAACCACTGGGCCACAGGGAAGGCCCAGATTTAGTGATTTCTTCCCTCGCTCTCGCATGTCAGCTCCCAAGGTGGGAGCGCTTGGGTTCCTCTCTGAGTCTTAGGTCACACGGCAGGCTCTCATTAAACATTTATAGAAAGTGGATGAATTAATGACGTACTAACCCCAGGTTTGGAGGTTATTTCTCCTGAACTATTTTGTCAACTAGGCCCCGTTCTTCTCTTTGCCATTCCCATCCCCCCCTTCCTTCTCATTCTTCTTCCTAAAGTGAGCGCTTACTGGGGCCCTGAAAGCCCACGGTGGAAATGCTCGTTCTGGAATGGTCTCTCTGCACTGACAGTGCACTGATAGAGTCCTCACTGTCTTCTTTCCCAGTTGGTGGCTTTGCTTGCCTGTGGGTTTCCCACATTTCAGGGTCTACAGCTTTCAGTTTTATGATTACACCGTGGCACTTCTGCCTGTCTGGAAGGATGACAATGATGAAAAGACTGAGTTCCTAAGGATCGTGGTTGTCTGTCTGATTATCATCTGAGGCCCCCGTGACTGACACACCAATATTTAGTAAATATTTGTCCAATGAGTGGACATGACTGAACACAGGGTTGGGAGAAATCTAGGTAAGGTGACTTAGGGGTAGTAGAATGCATGGAAAGTAAATGCCTAGCAACACAGTTTAAAATAATATAGATAAGATTAATTTCCTCTCACTAATTCGAGATCCTTTTTTCCCCTTACTGCTCTTACTTAGACAGAAAGGGAAATGAGAACAAATGTACCAAATCATTGTTTCACATCTGATCATTAATTATCATTTATCCAAAACATAAGCGGTATAATTTAGCTTCAGAATGACTGTCATAATAACAAATCAGGAAATGTATTTATAATAACTTTACTTTACCCCCAACTCCATTAATTTAAAAACAACTGATATACATTCATAGGTTAAAACATTTTAGAAAAGACATCCAGGGCAGAATTAACTTCTCTTTCCCTCTCATGTTCTAATTCCCATGTTGTAGTCCTGAGATATAACCACGAGTCCAAGCTTCTCATGCAGGCTCCTAGCTCACTCCTGCACCAAAACATATTTAGCTAATTCTTATCAAAAAGTATAGGAGTGCTCTTGTGGGCTAGTGGTTAAGAATTCATGCTTCCATTGCAGGAAGCATGGGTTTGATTCCTGGTCAGAAAACTAAGATCCATATATTGTGCAGCATGGCAAAAAATAAATAGAAATAAACCAAAAAAATATAAATGGCAGCATATCATTCTCATTCTTCATCTTGCTCTTTTCATTTACAATAAAATTTAGAGATTTTGCTGCATACATTTATTGCATATCTCATTTCTTTAACAGCTGGAAGTTATTCTGTTGTATATTCTGGAAGTTATTCTGTTGTATATTCTGGAAGTTATTCTGTTGTATATTCTGGAAGTTATTCTGCCTCTGTGAGAGTTTAATCTTTTCTCTAGTTGTCTCTAACTATTACAGTTACAAATAATATCATTTTATATTTGGGCAAATATAAAAGCAGGATAAAGTTCTAGAAGGGAAATGGTTATGTCAAAGAGTATAAGGGTTTGTAATTTTGAAAGATAATGCCAAATTGCCTTTTTTGAAAGTTGTTCTGTTGCCTCCCTTACCTGTAATTGCTGATGTT
>SJYF01000013.1:2386359-2408949 GCA_006410515.1 Procapra przewalskii | reverse complement strand
ATGATAATTCACAATATTAGTATAAATGTTGTAATTTTCTATGGCTTCTCCAGTAGTGTGTTGTTAAACTTTTTATAACTTGCCACTCTTTTAGGTGAAATAAAAAATCTCACTGTCATTTTAATTTGCATTTCTATATAGGGGAGGTTGAATATCTCTTCATCAATGTAAGATTCTTTGCACTTCTTCTGCTGATAATTGTTTACTCTTATCCTCTTCCTCTTTCTTTACTAGCCTTTTTTTCTAGTTACTGTTCATTTGTTAGAGTTTTTTATATATTAAAAAAGTTAGTAAAAGTTATTATTGCTATGATTGACTAGGGTTAAGGCTGCTGGAAAAAAAATGGTCAAACTATATTTTAAGAATTTAAAAGTCATGTCATTTTGCTGTTTCTAAAATGAATTATTTCTTTTTTTTTTCTTTAAAAATTATTTTTTTTGTTTTTGGCCACATCTGGCTGGCATGTGGGATCTTAGTTCCCTGGCCAGGGATCGAACTCATGCCCCCTGTTGCGTAAGCAAGGAGTCTTAACCACTGAACTGCCAGGGAAGTCCCTGAAGAAGTATCTGGAACCATACATATTTCTAAAAATGAAGAGGTATTTTGAAACCTGCAATAACATTCAGATCCTCTAGACAGTATTTGATACAGTTCGTGCCTCAACGTGCAATTCACAAATAGTGACCAAGGAGACCTTAGACTATCTAGTTCTACTCTCCCAGGTTATAGGTAAAAATTACGGGTAAGAAAACTTGGTCCTTTGGCTGCAACTAACAAGAAGCCTTGAGAAGGCTCAAACTGGCTCGCATAATAGGAAATGTATTGTGTTAGTCGCTCAGTTGTATCCGACTCCTTTCGATCCCATGGACCCTCTGGACTCCTCTGTTCATGGAATTCTCAGGCAAAAATACTGGAGTGGGTTGTCATTTCCTCCTCCAAGAAAATGTATTGCTTCACTTAAAAGGAAGATCAGAGTCAGTGTTGGCTCTAGGGCTGACTGATTCATCGGGCTCAAGACACCATCAGGGACACAGGTTATTTCCCGCAAAGGGTCATTGCCAGTACCCATTCTCCTCCAACAGCAGAGAGAAGACTCCTTCTGCAAGCTTCTCAGAAGAATGAGAACAATCCTTACTGAAAGTCCGCAACAAATCTCTTCTCATATCTCATTGACCCTTACTAAGTCACATGACTCCACCGGAACCACACATTGGCAAGGGGAGCGCTCACCCTCAGACCAGTCAGGACCACCCCATGGTACTATCCTTACTTGTTAAAGTCAGATCAGCTTCCAGTGAGGTGTGTGGGCTGTTCGGGGAGCTGGCGCCCAGACAGAAGCAGGAGCCCAAGCTGTGCATGGCGGCGGCGGTGGCTTAGTTGCTTCATGCCAGACTCTTATGACCGCGGGGACTGTAGCCCTCCAAGCTCCTCTGTCCATGGGATCTTCCAGGCAAGCACACTGGAGTTGGTTGCCATTTCCTTCTCCAGGGGATCTTCTCAACCCAGGGATTCAACCAGGGCCTCCCACATTGCAGGCGGATTCTTTACCGACTGAGCTTCCAGGGAAGCAAGTTGTGCATAATCTGATGTAAACTGGCATTATGAGTGTTTCTTGCTTTATATAGACAGCACTCAAAAATAGTAATAAAACTCACTTGAAATCTGAATATTAGTGTTCTCCAGAGAAACAAAAGCAAAAGTGTGTATAAACACGTATACCACACACACACACAAGTTGAAGAATTTGGCTCCACTGAGAAGCCTAGCAAGACTGAAATCCTTAGGGCCAACCAGCATGCTGGAAACACAGGAAGAGGTTGGTAACTTTTGTCTTGAGACTGAATTCTTTCAACAATAAACCCCAGTATTTGTTCTTTAGACCATCAAGGGACTGGATGAGGCTCACTCACGTTATTGAGGATAATTCCCTTTACTCAAAGTCAACGGATTGTAATTTTAATTATGTTTGCAAAATACCTTCACAGCAGCATCTAGACTAATGTTTGACCAAACTCCGGGATACCATAGCTTAGCAAAATTGATACCTAAAATTAACTATTGCGTAATCCTTATTCTCCAATCTTGTTCTCCTCAGTGTTTTCAGCTTCAAATCTCCTTGGAGTGAGTGAGGTTGGTATGATTTCAGACACCAAGCCTTACAGCAGAGGTGTGGCCAAGGACAGAAAGTGTGCTTTTCATCCACACCAGCCATAAAACCATAAATATATGCCCCCAAATGGACGGACCTTGCCCAATACTGCAGATGAAAATGCTGTCCCACTTACTCACACTCAGATTCAGATGTCTCCTATGGTGTTCCTGCGTGTGGTGTGGAATGAAGAGGTTTTCTTTCATGTCTACAGTGACGTTAATGAAAGCCATGATCTAGCAAGTGTGCCAAGTATCAGGACCCAGGCTCAGCAAAATAAAGGAAAAACAGTTAGGATTGGAAACATCTAACTCAGTGTTCCGTCTGAGCCAGCCTCTGGCTGATAAAGCACTCATCTGCAGGTAATGATGTTGGTGATGACAGTCGTGACGGTGATCCTTTCCACCGACAGCACCTGTGACTGTATACGGTACTTTGGGGGCACGTGGCGAGACAAACATTCTGTAGCAAGTGATGGGATTTCAGCCCAGGTGTCTCTCAGATTAGTCGAGATATATTTTGGGTATTACTGTATAGTTATTAGATTGTTTTAAAAATCTTTTTTAACACTCAGAGACATCTCTTCCTCTCTGAGGCGATAATTTCAGCATGCTGGTAATTCTTGTTTTTACGTGCGGTGATAGCTCTTTTTCACCTAAAAGTTTAGGAACTTTGCTTCTACCCAAAGAGTCCTTCCAATCCAGGGGCCTAACAGGAAATTATGGAGTGAGTGAGTAGATTTAGGAGGTGAAAACAAGCAAACAGCAACAAGAAGAACCAGTCTTCCAAAATTCTGGTGGGGAGGTTTGAGTGAAAGGGTCCCGGCTGGCGGTCAGTGTTTCATCCGGCCGTATTTTAGAACTTTCTGGCTAATTCTCTGGAGACAAATGCTACGGGGCGGTGGTGGGCGCGCATGTTTACCGGAGGGTGTGCAGGGAACCGAGGGAGCTCGGGGAGCAGCCAAGTGCGTGCAGTTTAGGGATTCTTGCTGTGCAGAGCCAGCCCTAATAGTTTCCTTCCTTCAGGCGTTTTAACAATTAATCGTCAGAACAAAAATAAATGGAAAGCGAATGTCCGCCGCTCTGGTGTGTCAGACCCGGAAGCCTCTTTCCTCCCCTTCGCTGGGCCCGCTCAGCGCGCACGGGATGCCCCCGGGCAGGTTCTGCCACGGCCGTGCCCCGCCGCGGCGTGGACCCTCGCCCGCTGCGGCCGCAGCCCGCAGCCCCGGCCGCTGGGCCGCCCTGTCGCCCGCTTTAAGCCTGGAAATGAGAGAGGATTTCCCGTTTAGCGCCAGACACTAATCCCACCTCCTGATGAAGCTGATCCCCTGTCTTTAGGGACAGTCTTCCGAAAACATTTCCTGAGAATCTTCTAGGGATTACTGCCCTGTTAGCGCACGCTGTGGATGGGAGACCCTTTTCCGACATCTCGATTTCCAAGAGATAAAATGCTGGAGGCCCAGATAAAATGCTGGGCGTAGCTGCGACCCCGCCTTCCGGGCCGCGCTGCGGGCCCCGGGCTTCGCGGCTGCCGCGGGCAGGCGGGCGGCGGGGCCGAAAGCAAGACTGCGCGCGGAGAGAGGCGCGCCCGCGAGAGCGTCTTCTCTCCAGACCCCCTTCCTCCAGACGTAAGCAGGGCAAGCCCACCCGCCTTGACTCGCTGTTTCTCAGCGGGGACGATGATGGGCGCAGAGGCGGGAACGTGAACGCGGAGGGCCCTTCCTGTTTCCGCTTTTGCCCACTGGCCCGTCTGCCCACTCTGGGTTCTCCCAGCCCACTGGCTGGCCCAGACCTTCTCTGGAGACCACCCCTCCTCGTCTGCCCTCTGTCTCATTTCATTTGCGTCTCAGGGAGTAACTGTTCGCTTGTCCGCCTCCTCCGCCAGCCTGGATTTCCGAGAGGACACGGGGCACGGCACGTTCCCGGCAGGATGTGCAGAAAGCAGGCTCGCAGCATGTTGAAAAGGCAGAAAGGCCTTTCGTGGTCATCTGGGAAGAGCCCTGGACCATCGTCTGATTGCAGGCTGGGATCGTCACGGTGAGCCAAGATTTTAAATGCTGGTTCTACCAGCTCCCTCAGTGGACTTAGACTTGACACGGTGGTGGCAAACCTGGTCAACGTGGTTTCATGTGAAACATTCCTTTTGTCTTTGAAACAGCTGAGTGAATTCGATGGGGTAGCTCCTTACTTTTAAATAAGAAAAATGTTCACAAAGTGCGGGCGACTTGCCCAAGGTTCCTGGACCTTGCGTCCCTGCTCAGATTCACTCCTCCTGCCCCTTCGTCCAGAGCTCACTCTTCATCAGCCCCCTTTGAGGGCTCCCACTATCTGGGTAAGTAAATGAGCACCACGCTCTTGCCCCGGGTCCTCAGTGATCTGGCGTGTATACCTTCCCCCATCAATTTCCGTCCCATCCGCAGCTGGCTGGTGACCCACTGAGCATATGACATCGGCAGGTCATTAACCTGTACCTACATCTCAGCTCCTTCATCCTGAAAATGAAGATGACAATAGATGCCAACCGCCTCGGTTGGTGTGGAGATTAATGAGACCGTGCAGGGAGGTGCCCTGAGCTCCTGGGATGAAACGCTTAGCAGAGGCACAGAGTCTACTGATAATTTCTGAATAGTTTCAAAGGATCCTCTGGGAAGGCTGGCTTTTGCTTCTAAATTTAGGGAGCATGCCTATGCAGGCTGGATGCTTTTCTCTCTGCGGGTTGGCCTGGCAGTCTCCCACTTCTGCTGCTCTTGAGGGCTCAGCTCTGCTCTGATCCAGCCGCTCTTGGTCTGCCCTCGGACCTCACCAGCCACAGAACTTAAAGCCCTTAAGGCAGTGCCCCATCTTCCATGCCCATAGGAAGGAACCTATGCATCAGATGGGCCTCTATGAACTGTAGGGAACCTGGACACGGTCCTTTGTCTAAGGGAAGGAAGACTGGAACAAGTCTGGGGGCCCTCCCAGGAAAGAGTTTTCCTCCCTGCGAAGAGGAAGGTCTGGAAGGGAACCTGTCCTAGCCCTGGCCTCCGCGCCCTGCCATTGAAGATGAGCCAGATTTGATCGTCGGAGCCACTGTTGCCATCTTGCAACCCGAGAATTGTAGCAATGCTGGCCATGCCACCGCTGAGTCCCTGAGGCAACGCGGGAGTTCTTGCTTGTGAGAAAAGGAAGCCTTCCCTTAGGCCACCGTGAGGATTAAGCCACCTGTTATTACGCTGAGGGGCAGGCTCCTCGTGGACACGTGGCCACGTCCACCACACCGCGGGCCAGGCCTGGCCGTGTTCGTGGCTCTCTGAAACGTTGCGGTGGAGGCTTTGGAAAGCTGGGTTTTACATGGTAATCTTTGGCCTCGCCCACTTTCTACCCTGCCTTGACTCCCTTCGGAGCGTTCTCTCCCCTAGCTCCTCCCCAGGTGCTCTGTCCTGCACGTGGGAGTAAAATCAGGGCGAGAGCCAGCTTCCAGAGTGAGGAGGTGGGCTTTGTCCCCGCCTCGGCTCTTTTTCAGACAGGCATTCAGAGCCCCCCACGCCCCCTGCGCTGCTCGCGCTCGGCTAGACGCCTCTGGGCCAGACCTCCCCTCCCTCGTGCGGACCCCCCTATTTCACGTCCTCGGTCTTCAGGGTCACAACTGGGGGAGATGCGGAGGTCACCTTCACAGGCGGCCCACACGTCACAGAGCGGAAACGGTTCCAGGCAGCACTGACCCCGCTGCCCTGTTTGGGTCTCCGTCCTCTCCTCATGAAGCTTCTCAAGCCTCTGGGGCTCTCTTGCTGTTCGCGGGGCACCACTCTCGCTTCTAAAGGACGCAGTCGTCTAATTGTTTCTGCAGTGGGGACCACAGTGTTTTGTCTGGTCAGAGATCGCGGGTCTTGCCGCTGCTCTCCTTGGATTCCCCCTGCTCCATATTCTGAGCTTATGTGACCCAGGCACCATCAGAGCCCTTTCTTCCTGGCTGTACAAAAATTTCCGTCACTTCTGTGTCCTGATCATTGCTGCTATGGGAAACAAATCTTCATAATCCTTCAGGTTATTTGCGTTTTTAGAAGGGAGCTGTAGGGGAAATGCTGAGAAGTTTAGAAACCCTTTCTGGAACCCAATGTGGACAGTCGACTGTCTACCTTTGTGACCTGTTCCAGGGACAGGAATAACCACAGTGTACTTTGAAGCTGATTTTCACTAGTTTCAGGTTTATTGTGGATTGGGGCATGCAGAATTAGCTGAAGCTTTCAACATTCAGTGGTTAGTGTTGGAAATAACAGAGGAAAGGCTAGTCTCAGAAAGCCATAGAACTTGAAGCCAAATAGACTTCCTTGGAGAAGGGAATAGCAACCCCCTCCAGTAGAGTCCATGGGTCACAAAGAGGTGAACACACTGGGCACACACACACACAGACACACTTCCCAGCCATCTCTAGGGAAGGGGACATTACTGAAACCTGTAGGAAGCTAACAGATAACTTTCAGACACTTAAAGGAGGGATAAAGCAGCTGAGCTAATTAAAACATCCTCCAAGCACTGCAGATTGGGAAGATGAATGCCGAAAGATTAATTTGTTTGCCTGTAAGGGATTTGATTTCAAATGATAAAGTTGACTGGTGAAACTCTCAGGCCTTTGGGAGAACCTTCAACTGGTTTTCTCTGTGTGTGAGATAGAAATCTGTGTTTTGGTTACATCTTAATACGGTGAAACTTAGTCCTCATGAGATAGAAATGTGGTCATTCTTAGGTAAATAGGATTCTTTCCCAGCCAAAATGAGTAAATTGGCTTTGTTATATGCCTGGAAAGAAAATTGAGTATGTGTCTGTTCAGTTCAGCTGCTCAGTCGTGTCCGACTTTGTGATCCCATGAACACACCAGGCCTCCCTGTCCATCACCAACTCCTGGAGTAAACCCAAACCCACTTCCATCGAGTCAGTGATGCCATCCAGCCATCTCATCCTCTGTCGTCCCCTTCTTCTCCCGCCTTCAATCTTTGCCAGCATCAGGGTCTTTTCCAATGAGTCAGCTGTTCGCATCAGGTGGCCAAAGTATTGGAGTTTCAGCTTCAACATCAGTCCTTCCAATGAACACTCAGGACTGATCTTTAGGATGGACTGGTTGGATCTCTTTGCAGTCCAAGGGACACTCAAGAGTCTTCTCTAACACCACAGTTCAAAAGCATCAATATGTGTGAAAGCCAGCAGATACCTTACCTGGGAGCCAACTCATTAAGATGAAAAACGAATGAATAAACAGAAATTCTGTTGAGGGATGTGGCATGTGTCCATGGTCACTGATACAGCCGTGCACACATGAAGTCTCACATTTGCAGATTAACTTTTAATTTTGCCTCTTAAGTCTTAGGTTTCTTGTTTGTCCTCACTGATTAACGATGGTTAGTAACTTCAAATATCCCAAGTCTGGGTATAGTCATTCATTGACTGTTCCTTTGGCTGCTTGGATGTCATCATCGATGGCAATGACATTAATGGACCGTGACATAGTTGGTGCCGATGTATGGATGGACTTGGAAGCAACCTAAGTGTCTATCAAGAGATGACTGGATAAACAAGATGTGGAATACATATATATGTTAGATCTGATAGAGTGCCTGAAGAACTATGGATGGAGGTTCATGACCTTATGGAAGCAGTGATCAAGACCATCCCCAAGAAAAAGATATGCAAAAAGCCAAAATGGTTATCTGAGGAGGCTTTACAGACAGCTATGAAGAGAAGTAAAAGGTAAAGGAGAAAAGGAAAGATACACCCATTTAAATGCAGAGTTCTAAAGAATAGCAAAGAGATAAGAGAGCCTTCCTCAGTGATCAGTGCAAAGAAATAGAGGAAAACAATAGAATGGGAAAGACTAGAGATCTCTTCAAGAAAATTAGAGATACCAAGGGAAATTTTCATGCAAAGATGGGCTTGATAAAGGACAGAAATGGTAGGGACCTGACAGAAGCAGAAGATATTAAGAAAAGGTGGCAAGAATACACAGAAAAACTATACAAAAAAGATCTTCATGACCCAGATAATCATGATGGTGTGATCACTCACCTAGAGCCAGACATCTTGGAATATGAAGTCAAGTGGGCCTTAAGAAGCATCACTATGAACAAAGCTAGTGGATGTAATGGAATTCCAGTAGAGCTCTTACAAATCCTAAAAGATACTGCTGTGAAAGTGCTGCACTCAATATGTCAGCAAATTTGGAAAACTCAGCAGTGGCCACAGGACTGGAAAAGGTCAGTTTTCATTCCAATCCCAAAGAAAGGCAATGCCAAAGNNNCACTCATCTCACATGCTAGTAAAGTAATGCTCAAAATTCTGCAAGCCAGGCTTCAGCAATATGTGAACCGTGAACTTCCAGATGTTCAAGCTGGTTTTAGAAAAGGCAGAGGAATCAGAGGTCAAATTGCCAACATCCACTGGACCATGGAAAAAGCAAGAGAGTTCCAGAGAAACATCTACTTCTGCTTTATTCACTATGCCAAAGCCTTTGACTATGTGGATCACAATAAACTGTGGAAAATTCTTCAAGAGATGGGAATACCAGACCATCTGACCTGCCTTCTGAGAAATCTGTATGCAGGTGAAGAAGCAACAGGTAGAACCAGACATAGAACAATACACTGGTTCCAAATTGGGAAAGGAGTACATCAAGGCTGTATATTGTCACTCTGCTTATTTGACTTATATGCAGAGTACATTATGGGAAATGCTGGGCTGGATGAAGCACAAGCTGGAATCAAGATTGCTGGGAGAAATATCAATAACCTCATATATGCAGATGACACCACCCTTATGGCAGAAAGCGAAGAACTGAAGAGCTTCTTGATAAAAGTGAAAGAGGAGAGTGAAAAAGTTGACTTAAACCTCAACATTCAGAAAACTAAGATCATGGCATCTGATCCCATCACTTCATGGCAAATAAGATGGGGAAACAGTGGAAACAGTGACAGACTTTATTTTTGGGGGCTCAGAATCACTGCAGATGGTGACTGCAGCCATGAAATTAACAGATGCTTGCTTCTTGGAAGAAAAGTTATGACTAAACTAGACAGCTTATTAAAAAGCAGAGAGATTACTTTGCTAACAAAAGTCCTTCTATTCAAAGCTATGGTTTTTCCAGTAGTCATGTATGGATGTGAGTTGGATAATAAAGCTGAACACCAAAGAATTGATGCTTTTGAACTGTGGTGTTGGAGGAGACTCTTGAGAGTCCCTTGGCCTGCAAAGCGATACAACCAGTCCATCCTAAAGGAAATCAGTCCTGAATATTCATTGGAAGGAGTGATGCTGAAGCTGAAACTCCAATACTTTGGCCAACTGATGGGAAGAACTGACTCATTTGTAAAGACCCTGATGCTGGGAAAGATTGAAGGCAGGAGGTGAAGGGGATGGCAGAGGATGAAATGGTTTGATGGCATCAATGGACAGGAGTTTGAGTAAATTCCAGGAGTTGGTGATGGACAGGGAAGCCTGGTGTACTGCATTCTTGGGGTCCCAAAGAGTTGGACACGACTGAACAACTGAACTGAACTGAACTGATACATATATATACACACACACACACACAGATGTGTATATAGACACACAATGGAATTTACTCAGCCATAAAAATGAATAATGAAATTTTGCCATTGGAAACAACCTGATTCGGCCTGGAGGGTATTATGCTTAGGTGAAGTAAATCAGAGAAGGACAAATACCACGTTTTCACTTACATGTGGAATCTAAAAAAAAATTAAATGAATGAATATAACAAAAGAGAGAGAGAAATGAACAAGACGTTGCTTCTGATCCTGCTGGGGTTTTTTTGGCTAAAGGAGAGTTTAGGCCCTGTACCCATTTTACTCAACTCAAAAGAGGCTTGGAAAACGAGGCTTAAAAATGCAGGAATGCGCAGGTCATCGTGTAAAGACTCATCATAAAAATGCCAGGCAGGTTGAGGAGTGGTAGAAAGTATTGCTAAAAGTCTGTATTCATTTCCTAATGTTGCCGCCACAAAGCACCCAAAGCTGGGCGGTAGCAAACATCAGGCTCTCCACCTTTCGGGGCTCTGGAGGCCTGAAGTCCCCAATCATGCGTCGGTGGAGGCTCCCTCTCGGGGTCTGGAGGCTGTGCCTGCTCCTGCTCCTCTCCCAGCTCCCAGGGGTCGCCTACACCCCTTGGCACGCCCGGGCCTGCAGCTGCGTGCCTCTGATCTCTGCCTCGGTGGGCACACGTCTACGTGTGTGTGTCTAATCTCTGTGCATGTCCATCTCTGGGCACAGTGCTGTTTCAGTCTTTAATCTCAAAAATATGTGCTGTTAATTTTGAGGAGAAATGGAAAAAGATGAACTGGCCACCGAGATCCACTCTTACTCACGGGAAAGAACACCTGGGGCGCATGCATTCAGGATGAAGCGTCAGGAGTCATCGTGAAGGTCGGGCATACCAGTGGGTTAGCTCCCTTCCTATGGGAAGCTGGCAGTCTTTGTCATTCTTGTATTACTATGGGCAAAATTATAGGGCTTCCCTGGAGACTCAGTGGTAAAGAGTCTGCCTGCAATGCAGATCCATCCGTGGATCAGGAAGGTCCCCTGTGGAGGAAAGGCACCCCACTCCAGGGCTCTTGCCTGGGAGATTCCATGGACAGAGGCGCCTGGTGGCCTACAGTCTGTGGGGTCACAAAGAGTCCGACACGACTGAGCGACGAAACAACAAGTAACTGCAAAATCTCAGCGACTCAACACTGTGAAAGTCGGTGTGTCTGTCCTGTGGCAGCTCTCACTTCATCTCAGCTACAGGCCAGCGGGAGGACATGGCTTAATACGGTCACTCAGAGCGAGGCAGACAGAGGCGCCATCGCAGCACAGAGTTCAGAGGCAGCTGCAGCGGGGGGCTGGGAAACCAGCAAAGTCTTGGCTGCTGGCCTGCCGTTCATGTTTCCCTAGCTCGGTGCAGTCACGTGGCCAGAAAGAACTGGAACCTGGGGGAGAAGTTCAGGCCCGGGCGCCTGGATGGAGGGTAGGTGGAATATTTGTCATCTGCCCCAGTGTCGACCACACGGAGATGTGGATTTCTTCAGCCTCAGTTACTACCCACTGGTGTTACCGTTCTTCTCAGTTTGGGAGAGGAAGAGTTCTCTGCAGGGTGGAACTTCGGCCAAACCACTGAATACAGTGCTGAGCAAATCGTCAGAACATGACTATTTATAACTGATTATTCTATAGTTTTCTCTAATATGCATTTATTATTCTTTAACATATAATCTATATATATGACCTATATATAATCTATATATATGACCTATATAATCTATATATATGACCTGTTTATAAACAAAGACTTAGAACAGAAAGATAAAGGATGTATGGTCATCTTCTGAAGAGTCTTACGATCAGTATTCAATAATTTAGACTCTCAAGTGTGCTAGTTAATACAGAGTTTATAAAAAATCATCTGTTTACATAAGCTCGCTGTTTATCTAGCTTATCTATCTAGGCTTTATTAGAAAGCTTGGCCAAGGGTGGCCAGGTAACACAATTAACATGCATGTCACTTAGATGATCACATTTCTCCCATGTTGGCTTTTTTAAGTCTAGTTCTAACTTTGGCTAGAGAGATGCTATAGGAGAGACTTCTGTCTATGCTATAAATTCCTATTTCTGCGGCTTCTGGTGTCTTTTTGCTTTTTTTCTTTGAGATAAAACAGGAGGGTTCCATCATTTTCCTTTCCTTCAGAGGAAGGTGTTCTGTCGGGAGGGAAACAAATCAATTAGGATGATGCTGAAGCTTGATCCCTAATCAAGTTCTATTTTAATGGAGCCTCAGGGTTTACCGGTTAACTCAAACAGTGAGGATGGCATTGAAATGGAAAAGAGGAGAAACAGGCTCTAGCCTTCCATTTCAATAAGTCAAGAAATGGTGCCTTTTTTTTTCCTCCTACCTCTGCGACAAAAGAACCGGTCTGAGTCATGAGCAGCCCACCTTCACAGTGGGGAGCTAAGCTGCGGAGAGGCTCTGGCTAATTGCCTATGGAATAATGAGAAACAGGAGTGGGAGCTGACCTCCCAAGTCGGATGTTTTATTATTCACTTCACCTGCTCACTGGCACAGTGGGTGCCGTCACGGAGGCGGTGGCTAAAAACCCTGATCAAGACGTCTCTGCCAAATCCCATAAATAATCTGTTTGCCCATCATGCCTGAGGTGTCATGGCATATGCTTAGATCCGGGTGGGAGTGTGCGTGCGGTGAGTGGCTTGGAGTTTACAGAGAATCTATGCCCACTTTGTAGGGAAGGCACACACTGTAAGCATGGCAGGGTCCATGTGCTCTGGAAACAGCCTCCTGCTCCTTTGAGAGGAGCTAACTGAGCTGTGCAGGATCTCTGATAATGAAGTCCTAGCCAGTGACATTCATTTATGAAACTCTTCATACCGCAGTGAAATACACACTTTTGGTGCTTCCCAGGCGGCTCAGTGGTGAGGAATCCGCCTGCCAAGCAGGAGACTTGGGTTCAATCTCTAGGTTGGGAAGATCCCCTGGAGGAGGAAATGGCAACCCACTCCAGTATTCTTGCCTGGGAAAACCCATGGACAGAGGAGCCTGGCAGGCTCCAGGCTAGAGGATCGCAAGAGTCAGACACAGCTTAGTGACCTAGCAGCACTCAGACTTCAGGAAAGAGCGTAGGGCTGACTGTAAAAGCGGGACGGCTCCCGTTCTCAGGCGGCTCTCGTCAGCTGTCCTCAGCTGGCTTTACTGCCCACTGTGAAGGCCAGCCTTCAGCTCTCCAGGGCTTCAGGTAGATGGGATATGAACGATCAATGGTGAAGGACACACGGTGTGCAGAGCTCCTCACACGTCTTAGCTCCCAAGGGGGCCGACGGCATCAACATGTGGGTGAGAGTTGTACGCATGGCTCTGTGTCCTTTTCTGGTTTTAGATCTCTGCTTTGCTGATGTTTTCAGTGTGATAATTTGCAGGAAAGCACCAGGCACTGCCTGCATACAGTAGGTGCTCAGTAACTGGCTGTTTCCTCTCCGCTCCCTTTGCTTTGGCTCAGAAGCAGTGGCATCCCTGGGAGCGTGCTGACAAGGCCCTGAGTCCCCTCTTGGGTGTAATTAATATTCAGCCTCAGGTGATGCCCTGCACTTAAGAATCTCATCTCACACCACCCATCATATAGTCCAATAGCTGAAGTCCCAAAGTCATGGGCAAATGTAAAACTTTGAGGCTGATGAGGCCAGTCCTGGAGGTAGGCCCTGGGCCAGACAGACACTGCCCCCCAGGAGGCGAGTGAAGACTGGCGCTTAGGATGAGTGATGTCACCGCATATGGGCCTGGCGGGGGACCACAGAGGACTGCATCCGCTTCCTGGGGCAGCAGGGACATGTCAGGTGCAGGAGACAGAAGGAAAGCCCGCAGCCTGCTCTTTGAAGGTTAATTCTTTCACTTTGCAGTGCAGCTCTGCACCTGCCGCCATGCCAAGGGGGGATTCGCTGGCACGGTCCGTGTGCTCCACATTGCAGCCGCGTGTGGGGCCCCTCTTTGGATGCTGGCTTTTGGCCCACGCTGCCCGAGGGCCAATGGGCACTGAGAGCCGTTGTCAGCAGCCCCAGCCTCTCCCTTCTGTCTGTAATCTCTCTGTACTGCCCACATGCATGGGGTCACCTGAATGGAGGAGGCTCTTCTCAACCATCTGGTGATTCCACCCCCGTGCCTGGAACCCTGAGCGCTGCCCGAAGGTCGCCAAGTCAGCAGGGGCGCCTGCTGCCGCCTGCGACCTGCCAGACAGCGGGGCGCCTCCCGAGCCCGCTCCACATGCTCGAGCCACGTGCAAAGGCTGTGTGGATATGAGAAACAAACCCCACAAAATGAGCGCACTATTCGTTAATTAATACATTACCTGTGTGTGGGTGTGTTTCCAGCCAAAGTGAGAGGGACGCGTAAGGGGTCATGCTGAGTTATGTTCTGTGTTAAAACAGATCAACATAGTTGTCCCTGGTGGTCCAGCGGTTAAGACTGGGCCTCCAAGGCCGGGGGCCCGAGCTCCGCTCCTGGTCGAGAACTAAGACGCCACATGTTGCGGCGTGGCCGAAAGATACGGAAAACAAGAATAATAAGGAAATTCAGAAATGTGTTTATATAAGGTCTGTATTGGCTTCCCGGGGCAGCCAAAACAAATGATCACAGACTGGGGGGTTTAAAGCAACCGAGATGCATTCTCCCAGGGCTCTGGAGCTGCAAGTCTGAAACGAGGGTACGGGCAGCTCGGTGCCCCCTGGAGGGAGGTTTGCCCTGTATCTCTCTCCCAGCTCTCGATGGGCGCTGGTGATGCTTAACGCTCTGTGGCTTGTAGATGCACCTCTTACATCGTCTGTCTCTGCATCACGGGGGAGAGGACATGCTGTTTTCCTCTCTGTGCTGTTTCTGCGTCCAGATTTCTCTCTTCTTATAAAGACACCAACCCTTGGACGACGATTCACCCTAATCCAGTGTGACCTCATCTCCACCCGATATCTGTAAGCAAAGACTCTATTTCCGAGATAGGCCACGTTCACAGGGACTGGGGGTTAGGACCCGAATATCTCTGTGGCAGACACAGTTCAACTCACAGCAAAGACAGTGCAGTGGGGCCTCCCTGATGGTCCAGCGGTGAGACTGCCTTGCAGTGCAGAGGACGCAGATCTGATGCGTGGTCAGAGACTACGGTCCCACAGGCCCTGGAGCAGCTAAGCCCACGCGGTGCACCTCCTGAGCCCTCCAGCCACAGTGACGCTCTCCCGTGGTGCAGCAAAGACCCTGCACGCTGCAGCTAGACCCAACACAGCCAGATAAACAAGTCAAAAGATGATGTCGTAAAAAATGGATAGCCCTTTTCAATAAATGGCACTAGAACAATTGGACATCCACGTGCCGAAAAAGACAAAATGAGAGTGTCAGTTCATATCTAGGATCCACAAAGATAAAAACCAAATGAATTATAGACCAACTGTAAAACCTAAAACCACAAAATTTCCAGAAAGAATTAGAGAAAATACCTGTGACCTTGGGAAGACAAAAGATTTTTTTTGAAATGATACCAAAAGCATAATCTATAAGCCAATGAATCGATGAATTGGATTTCGTGGGGAAAAGAAAAAAAACAACAAAAACTCCTGCCCTTCAGAAGGCATTGTTAAGAGAATAGAAAGATAGGCCACAGACGGGGAGAAAAACCTTTGCAAAGTGTGTACCCAATAAAGGACTCATATCCAGGAAAGAAAAAGAAATCTCAAGTCAACAACAGGGTAACAAATAACTCAGTTGAAACCCGGGAAAATACCTCTGGGTGCTCCACCAGAGAAGACAAGTGCACAGCAAACAAGCACAGGAAAAGATCCTCAACATTACCAGTCGTTAGGATATTGCAAGCTAAAACCACATTGAGATACTATTATTCAGCCTTCCTATTATAATGACTAAAATGAAAACCTGACCACACCAAGTGTTGATGGAGATGAGGAGGAAATGGAACCCTCATATACTGCTGGTGGGAATGGGAAATGGTAAAAAGACTTTGGAAAACAGTTCAGCAGTTTAGAAAAAGCAAAACTAGAACTGAAAACATAATACTTATCATATGATTCCAGCCATTTCACTCCTAATCATTCACTCGAGAGAAAACAAAAATAAATGTCTATACAAAGATTCACATGCAAATGTTTTTAGCAGCTTTTAACTTGTAACAGCCAAAAACTGCAAATAATCAAAATGTCCATCAATGTATGAATTGTTATGAATTGTGTCCCCCTCCATGGGCTTCCCTGGTGGCTGAGACGGTAAAGAATCTGCCTGCAATGTGGGAGACTTGGGTTCGATCCCTGGGTTGGGAAGACCCCCTGGAGAAGGGAATGGCAACCCACTCCAGTATTCTTGCCTGGAGAATTCCATGGACAGAGGAGCCTGGAGGGCTACAGTTCACGGGGTCACAGAGTTGGGACACGACGGAGCGGCTAACGCTTTCACTTTCTGTGCCCCAAATCCATACCTCGAGGCCCTAAACTCTAATGTGACTGTATGTGGGGGAAGGAAGTAAATGAGGTTAAATGGGGATACGTGGTTGGGGCCCTAATCTGATGTGATTAGTGCACTTATGGGAAGAGACAGCAGAGGCACTTGCCCCTGCCCCCACATGAGTGCCCAACTAGAAGGTGGGCATTTGAGAGCCAGGAAGGGTCCTCACTGGACTCCAGCCAGGCTGGCACCTTTGTTTCAGACCTCAAGCTTCCAGAAATAGCAGAACATAAATTTGTTATTGAAGCCGCCCAATTTATGGCCTTTTATTTTGGCAGCATGCGGAGACTAACTCATGAATGAACAAACTGTTGTCTCTACACAACGGTGCGCTGTGCATCATCAGAAGCAATGGGCTGCCGTTGCACAGTGGCACTAATGAGTAGCAAAATAATAATACTGAGTGAGAGAAGCCTGCCCCCCTGCCCCCATCTTCTACACAAAAAAGGGGCACATACTGTATGATTACATTTATATAAAACTAGAAAATATAAGCAAATCCATGGTGATGGAAAGCATATCAGTGTTGGCTTGCATTTGGGGAGGGGTGAGTGGCAGGGACAATTGGTTATGGGGAATCTTTTGAGGGTAACATATGCTTACTATCTTGATCAAGGTGATGGCTTCATGGGTATGTACATATGTTAACTTGTTAAATTGTATACTTTACCTGTCGTTGACTGTATATTAATTATACCTTGATAAAAATATACTGTATGCCTGCTATAATCAGATATTTTGCTAAGCATTTTCATGAAATACTTTTTTCTGACGGTACTGTATGGTAGGGATAAAACTGGATTTCAGAGAGTTATACCTATATAACAAAATTTTTTTTTATAGAGAGGAGAGGGATGGAAGAGAGAAAAGAAATGGTGAATGAAAGCCAAAATGATTCTTGGAATAGAGGAAAGAGGCAAAGTTGAAAAAGGGGTAAGACGATATGACTGACTGAATTTTCCAGTTAATGGGCACATTTCTTTTTCTTACAAGGTATCTGGATCCTTTTTCCATTGAGGGGTGGAGTCTGTGTTCCCTCTTCTTCATTATGGAAGGTGTGGCTTCTGAAATTATAAGAGGGGATTCAGCTTCTGCCTAGTCTTCCTGTGATGCTCACTCTTCCCACCCCCATGATGTGAGGGCGCCCAAGCAGCTCGAAGGAAGTCTTGCTGACAGCTCCATCTGAGGTCTTCACTGAGGGCCACACCAACCGCCAGACATGGAGGGCAGTGAGCATTTGGATGAGTCGAGTCCTGGCTATGGAGTCGCCTCAGCTAAGGTCCTGATGTGGAGAAGAGGTGCCCTGACACAGCCTTCGAGAATTCCCAGCTGATCCACACAGTCTGCGAGCACAGTAACTGCTGTTTTATGCCACTCAGTGTTTTTCCATGCCGCAATGGTAGCGAAACAGTTGGCATGAAGAAAGAGAAGCGGAAATAATGAAAGCTAGCATCCAGTCCTCCTGAGAAGTAAGAAAAGATTCAGAGGTAGTTTCAACAGCTTTGGAAAGTGGGTCCTTTCAGGGAAGTGTCCTAAAGTTTTTTGGGATGGAAAGTAGCCCTTATCATCATAGGTACCAGGAAGGTGACCACAGCAAATAAAAGCCTGGAGTGTAAGAAACAGCCTCATCATCAGTTATCTGGCAGTCCTTACAAACAGAGTACGGACCACACACATGGGGTAGGATTTGCAAGCTTCCTTTCCCAGAAGGAAAGATTTAAGGAAAACTGTGGTTTTGGTTGATGTTGTACTATAAATTAGTACTTACAATTTTTGCACAACAGGCACAAGTGACCGATACATCTCATTAGTAGATCATTTTACAAAGAAGATTCCTTGATTTAATTTTGTTCACTCCCTCTACCAGAACCTTGACCCTTAAGGTCAAGCAGAAGCCTCCCAAATTGAAGTATTTACACATAAAAGTTATCTTGAAAGTTATTTGCTATGAAGATGACAAATGGATTTGAGAATGAGTCCATCTGCAAAAACTACTTGTACAGTGTACCCAAGGCTCATGTAGTTCAGGCACTAGAAAGGAAAGACTGAGGATTCTGACATCAAGATTTGGTTCTGGATCTCCAGTAGACGAGTAACAATGTAGTCAGTGTGCCTGTTCTGATTTTGGCTTGTCTGAATTTTGTTTTCAGGATTTATAGATGCTTTCTTGTGTAAACTACTCCCTTCTTTGTCTTTGCTATCTGCCATGCTGGGATATTCTGCTTTTTCTAACTTTCTATTTTGTACTGCGGTACAGCCGATAAACAATGTTGTGAGTTTCACCTGAACAGCAAAGGGACTCAGCATTACAAATACATGTATCTATTCTTCTCTAGACTCCCCTCCCATCCAGGTTTCCATATAATATTGAGCAGAGTTCCATGTGCTATATAGAGGGTCCTTGTTATTCTGCTTTTTAGAAATATTTTTTCATTTTCGCATGTGTTCATTTGGCTGCACGAGGTCTCAGTTGCAGCATGTGGTATCCTTTGCTGTGGTGCACAGACTCTCTAGTCATGGCATGCGGGCTTAGTTGCTCTGTGACATGTGGTATCTTAGTTCTCCAATCAGGGATCCACCTGGCATTCCCCCCCCACCGCCACATTGCAAGGTGGATTCTTAACCAATGGAACACCAGGGAAGTCCCTATTCTGCTTTTCTGATTCAGAAAATTCATTGCTAAATTTGATCTTTGCTGTGTGCTTGTTCAGAATACAGTTCCAGAGTCTTATCAACTGATTTCTGTAGGTGCTCCTTTGCCCTCTAGCGTGTAAATTGAAGGCCAGCTGCTTTACCTGTTAACAGAGAACTGGCTGGGTCTCTCTCCAGCTCGCCTGCTTAAGCGGATGCCACTGCATCCTGCCTGGTTGTGATGGTGTTTTGAGAGGAACCAGCATTTGTGGTAAACTGCGGCAGTGGAAGGGGAACTCAAAAACTCATTTGGAGGGAAGAGTCTCTTTCAGCTTAGAGTGTGAGCTGAAACGGATCTCCTATCCTGTGCTCCTCCAACACTTCCCATGCTGCTGCTGCTGCTGAGTCGCTTCAGTCGTGTCTGACTGTGCGACCCCATAGACGGCAGCCCACCAGGCTCCCCTGTCCCTGGGATTCTCCAGGCAAGAACACTGGAGGGGGTTGCCATTTCCTTCTCCAGTGCATGAAAGTGAAAAGTGAAAGTGAATTTGCTCAGTCGTGTCCGACTCCTAGTGACCCCATGGATTGCAGCCCACCAGCCTCTTCAATCCCTGGGATTCTCCAGGCAAGAGCACTGGGGTGGGGGCCATCGCCTTCTCTGAGACACTTCCTATATCACGCCATTAAACATCCTCCCAGGAACCAGAAGCTCCAGGAGCATATGCTGAATCACTTCGTGCCCAGTATCATGGTGGACCACATTTGCAGGATGTGGGGCATGAAAACCCCCTGTGGTTAGACAGCTGTTCTGTTTTTAAAACACTTGTGAGATGGTCAAAAAATTATCCTCAGGGCTAGCAATAGAAAAGAATGTTATAGGGGTTAATTTGCCCATATTCATATAACTGGTATGTTGCAAAGCCTCATTTGGACTCAAGCTCTTGCTTTTTCTTTGCTAAGTTGTTTATTGTTCCATCACACTTTACCCTCAGAGAGGACGTGTGAGACCTGCCCTTCAGGGAGGAAAGGGCCGGTATGCTGAAGGCTGGCGTGAGGTGGTGTGCTGGCGCCAAGGCAGGTCCAGCTCTTTGTGGCCCCGTGGACTGTAGCATGCCAGGGTCCTCCATCCTCCACCAGCCCCCAGAGCCTGCTCAGACTCACGGCTACTGAGTGGGCGATGCCAACGCTATCCTGGTGCACCACAGAGCCAAGGACGAAGCCCAGCCTGGGCCACAGGGCTCTGCCGATGGTGTGGGCAAGTGGCCTGACAATCTGATCTTCATCATGTGTTTGAGAGAGAGAGACCAGACAGCAGATGCTCTCAAAGTGGGGTCCCTGCCTGGACCAGCAGCACCAGTGTGACTCGAGGAGCTTATGACAAAGCAAATCGCAGGACTTCCCTGGCGGTCCAGTGGTTAAGACTCAGTGCGTCTATTGCAGGGGACACCGGTTCATCTCACTGAGCACTCGCTCAGTGCTGTTCTGTGTGGGCTGGTTTGCATGCCATGTGGCCACAAATAGCTTAAAAAATGCAAATTTCCCCTGATTACTGAATGAGAAACTCTGTGGGCAAAGACCCAACCAGCTACAGTTTAACAAGTGATATGTCCCAAATGATCCTGATACACATCAAAAGTTGAGAATGTAGAACTAAGACACTCCGAAAACTATTTTCATTCACAATTTTCTCCCAGTGGTGAAGATAATTGTGTAAAATATTCTTGAATGACAGGACGTCAAAGAAAGAGATCCTTTTCATCATGTATCCATTAAGCACTTACTGTGTACCCTTTGTTAGGAAACATACATAAATATGGCTCCAGCCTTCTTTGAGCCCATCCAGTATCGACAAGATGTACATATTTGTTATGTATTTTGGGTAGATATTTGATTTGCCAACAAAACAGATGAAAACAGCATGTCTGGTGGCTACCTGCAATACCCTCTCAGGAGATGAAAAAATATGGGCTAAACTCAGTACTGTGTCGTTGCTGTTATCAAACCATCCTTCGGTCTTTTAAGAGAAGGGGAAATGAAGACAATTCGTGAACATCTTAACAGGGTCACAGTTTAAAGCATACATTCATTTGATCAATGACCAAAACAGAACGCACTGTCTCATACTTCGGTGCTTTGGCCTTTGCCTCATGAATCAGCTCCAGCTGCAGGAACCTCAGACGAGGTCAGGATCACAAAACCAGCTTTTACCTGCTCAGCAATTAAATGTGCAACAGACTTTCCCTTCTATTTAACTTTTATTAAAAGAAGTGCTAAAGGTACTGAGATACAGTACATCATATTTATTACCAAAATTATTAACAAATATACAAAACTTATACATGTAATTTTCTTACATCCATTTACTCTCTATAATACTGATTTGTGTTCAAGTAGGTTATCTACAGTATGTAAACATCCCTTGGATTGACCTCACACAGATTAGGAAAGCCCGCTAACCCATGCTTTTATCAGATACTTCTTTTTATTTGGCTTTCATTTCGTAGCATCTAATCGTCACATTTGGCACATGGAAGAGACATCTACAGTGCAAGAGAGGCAGATTTTCTGGTTTCCTTCCCAACAGTTTTGCAGGGGCACAGTTAAAGAGCTGAGGGAACAAGAGTGCTCTGACTCGATGGAGGTGGATTGGCTGTGATGCCAACAACTCTTGGTTCAGCCGTTCAACTTGAGCTTAAAGTCAATGCCTCTTCCTTCTCCCACCCCCCGTCCCCCCCATGCAACGCCAATCAGGCCTTAACCTGGTCTTAAAAGGATGGGAAGAGATTCCATCCAGCCCAAACCGAGCGAGGTTCATCTCACCGAGCACTCGCTCAGTGCTGTTCTGTGTGGGCTGGTTTGCGCAGCGCGATGCGTCCACCAAATCCATACATGGAGAGGATAGAACATAACTTTTTAAAAAAGCCCCCAAACAGACAGGAGATTAGAACAGTTTTCAACGGCCACCTCTGCACTGAAAAGCTCAGCCTCTCTGAGGTGGCAGCGAAGACAAACGCCTCGGGAGTGGCGGAGACAAGCCAAGCCCGCCACGGTAACCTCAGGCTGCACAGCTTGGGACACAGGATCACAAACATTTAGAAATAAAGGAAAGGGAAGGTCGCTGGCGGTTCTGGCCCCCTCTCCCCGTGCTTGCTTTTTGAGGATGTAGCTTAATCTCACCGAGCAAAGCTGACCCAGGGAGAGCTCCGCGCCCGCCCGCCCGCGCCCCGCGGAAGGGCGCCGCCTCCGCGAAGCCGCCCGGGACTGCCGGCCTGGCCGCGCCCGCCGCTCCGTCACCACCGCGGCGCGGGCGCCTCCGCCGCCCCGTAGAGCTCCGCCAGCTTCCGGAAGCGGGGCCCCCAGTCCGTGAGGAAGTCGAAGCTCTGCTCCGAGTCCGACGCGGCCGACTGCAGCGAGCTGAGCGAGCCGGCGAGCGAGCCGTCGCCCTCGAACACGTAGGTCTGCAGGGAGTCGAACGGCGGGGCCCACAGGTCCGCGTCGGCCTCGCAGAGCTTGGCCAGCACGTAGCTGTGCACGGTGCTGCTGACGGCGCACGGCTGCGGCACGCGGCGCGAGAGGCTCTCGATCTCGGGCAGCATGTCCTGCCGCGCCGCCTGCGCCTCGCGCGGGTTCCACATGGCCGCGATGTCGAAGGCCTCGGTGTCCTCCTCGCCGCCGCCCTCGTCGTCGTAGCGCACGATGTTCTCGTGAATGTTCTCCTCGTCGTCCAGGATGTAGGGCTGCTTCCGGTGCCTCCGCAGGGACAGGATGAGCAGCACCAGCACTGCGGGC
>SJYF01000013.1:2368438-2384622 GCA_006410515.1 Procapra przewalskii | reverse complement strand
TTACATGATACGGAGTTCCTGGTTCAAGTTGACGTGAGAGTGAGAGTGATAGACTCAGTCCTGTGCGACTCTTGCGACCCCGCGGACTGTAGCCCCTCAGGCCCTTTGTCCACGGGATTCTCCAGGCCGAGGAGACTGGAGTGGGGGTGCCATTCCCTTCTCCGGGGGATCTTCCCCACCCAGGGATGGAGCCTGAGTGTCCTGCGTTGGCAGGTGGGTGCTTTACCACCAGCAGCCCCTGGTCTCTGCCTGCCTTTATCGCAGTGAAATCACCCAAGTGTAACTAACGTCTTATTAACCGGGCACAAAGCCCAGCGGCCCGCCATGGAGGATAAGCTTAAGGACTGGGTGATGTCTTCTGAGTAGGTAAGGACGCATGCGTGTGTCTCTTATTGCAGTGGGAAAAACCTTACTCTGTAGGTGAAATCCCGCCTTTTTTTTTACATTGGCGTCTCTATAGGAATCTACTCTAAATATACTGTTGACCCTTGAGCAACATGGATTGGAACTACTGGAGTCCACTTCATTGGGGATTTTTTTTCACTAAGTGCATGGTGCAGGCCTTGGGCTTGGCTGCCGCGGGGACTGGAGGTGGCTATTGCGGGCCAGCTGTTAAGCCGCACACCGCTGCAGGCGGGGCTGCACGCCTCACCCCACCCACCGTTGTCCAGGGGCAGCTTCGATCAGTGGTGATGCAAATGCATATAGACGCATGTTAATTAAATATGTGCATATTTAATGAGCCAGAGTCTGTCTTTTCGTGTTTTCTCCAAAAAATAAGAGCTCGTAAATGACTGCCGTTGTCCAGTTAACTCAGAACCCTCAGAAAAGCCTCCTGTAGAGAGACGGCTGTGGCTTTCCGGATCCAAGGGTGCTCACGGAAGAGAGGGCGTGAGCAGGGGCATTTCATATAATTCATCATGTTATCAAAGAAGCGCCACACTGTTAGATGTGCGCTTGTAGGTTTGGATGAAATTTTATCCCAACAAATGTCCCCCCCCCCTCCCCGCCAGGGTATGTGTTCAGTGGGGTTTAAAGGAGAGATAGAGATAAGCCCATTGAACTGTTTATCTCTGTGACTGAAAATGTTTTCCAGAAAGTGTCTTGAGGTTTTGGCTGTAGAACCACTATTGATTTTTTTTTTTCTGGTGTGCTTTGTTACAGCTGGTGAATGTGACAGCTTGACAACACTGCACAGACAGACCCTGGTTTATCCAAGGAAGGGAAATGGAGTACAGTCATATGCCCGTTAAGATTATGGACTAACTTAAAGAAATCATAGTAGGGATTTTTAAAACCTGAATGTGGAAGGTGAGTTGCAATTAATAATGTTAATACATGATGTTTCCCTGTATAGCTTGGGTGACAAAAGGCACACACAGGAAACAGATATAAACTCTTGTCTGTCATCTCTGTGTTGTAACCCAGCCTACAGAACTGTGGGGTTTTGGAGAAATGGGCCAGTAGGACTTTAAGGAAGTGGTGGCTTGAAGTGGGCTGTGGAGGTTGGGGTGTGACTTGGATGGATGGATTCAGGTTTGCAAAATGGGACTGTAGGTGAACTTGCTGTGTTTGTGGGATTCAGGGAACAGTTACTAAACTGCAGTATTTGGGGGAATTACCTGAAGCAAAGGGGAAACAAAGTTGAATATGACATGATTTCTTTTATAGGCTGGCAATCTGAGGAGAGGGTAGACGTTAATGATTAATATCAATCAGGCGGCGGTAAGGACTGTCGCAGAGCTCCGAGAGTTTCACAGAGAACACGGAAGCAGGGCCAGTTCCTTGTTCCTGGCGCACTGGGAAAGCCCCCCCGCCCCGTGACACTGGAGGATAGTTGTGGGATTTCAGAAAATGCTGGGAAGCAAGTTAGAAAAGTCTCTTAAGTTTCTACTGGGAAGAATTTTGGTATTGCCAGAATTTTTGCCAGTAGAAATTTCCAGTAGAGAACTAGGGACTTTATAGAGCTCTTAAAAAAATAGAGATTGCTGCATGTCTTATTTTTCAGGCAATCTGATTTAAATGGCTCAGAAGGTAAAGAATGCACCTGTAATGCAGGAGACCCGGGGTTCGATCCCTGGGTCAGGAAGATCCCCTGGAGTCGGGAATGGCAGCCCACTCCAGAATTCTTGCCTGGAGAATCCCTTGGACAGAGAAGCTTGGCAGGCTACACGCCATGAGGTCACAGAAAGTTGGACAGGACTGAGTGACTAACACTGTCACTGATTTAAGTAATAAGTCTTATATAACGCCCTAAAAATCGAATTTTGGGGAAAATGACCCTGTTCAGCTGAAAGGCTTCCCTGACAGAAGAGAATTGTTTCTAGGGATGCTTATTATTTAGGATCTATAGGCTCAATGCCTATGAGATTTTCTGGGAGCTAGATACATATTTGAGACATGAAAAAAAATACATAGTCAAAATTAATATGCTTATATACTTGTCCACAAAATATTTTTTGACAAATCAACTGCAATTCAATCTTACTCAGTTTTATGAATTATATTTAATGTGAAATGTGCACTTTTAGGAAAAAAGTGCCTAAGAACGTAAGGATTTTAGGACAGCTTTGCTAAGTTGAGGTACTGAAAACTGTCTGTTAATTACATACGATTCAAAAGACAGGACATAATGGGTCTGGGAGCCGCAGGATAAATTGCCCCTCGCACACCACTTCTGGCCTAGGCGCCTCTTTGTGCCAGTCTCTAAGTCAGTCTCTCTGTGACGGTGGCTCCTTCTGCTGTTTGTGGGAGTGAATTTATCATGTAGACATTTCCCAAGGACAGAACTAAGGAGAGCCAGACTGGAAATTTCTCCTAGGAGCAAGTTTCTTCAAGGGCCTCTTGCAGGGCATCCCGTTATGCACTCAAGGACCCCCAGTGCCACCTTCTGGACACTCCGGGAATTGCAGGAGGGTTTTATTTGTCAGGGTGGAAAGGGACCAGAAAGCTAAGTTCTCTCTGACCCAGGGATTCAGGGACCTAGAAAGGAGACTTGCTTATGCTGCTGTCTCCTTCCCTTAGCGCTGAGCTGAGGCGACGACAGCGAGCCGCGCGGTGCACTGTAAAATGGCTCTGAGCAGCGTTCACAGACCTGCTAGAAGCGCAGTCGGGCCTGACATTTTGCAGTCGGACCTCGCTTTGGTCTGTCTCAGTCAGTCTCTTGGTGTGGAGGTCAACTGCAGGTCAGGGCTTAAATTCTAAGTTACGTCCCCAGTGCTTTACTCTTTTTCCCTTACAGAATTCTAGGGTTTCTTCCAAGTTGAATAATAATGCTGTTTACTAAGCCCGCTTTTCTCTAAGCCGAGTATGTATGCTCTGAATCACCTCAGTCAGAAGAGGTGGGAGCTGGGCACAGACATTTTCTTGGCTTCAGGAAGTGGTTTAGGTGTTGTACTGTGTGCTTTTGAGTGGTTGAGAATGATGGCGCGGATGGCCTGAGGTGCCAGGGGGCTGGCAGGCAGTGTGGCTCCAGATGAGGAAGACCCCCGTCCCAGCAGCGCCCTCCCACCGGCCTGTAATCATGCCTCTCTGCTTCACCAGCAGAGGCCCCGGCCCTGGGCCGTGTGCGAGGGCCCCACACGGCCTACCCTCCCAGCTACCCGGGTGGCTTAGTCTGGAACTTCTTTCCGCTCTCTGCTCAGAGGTGCTCTTAGCAGTGAGGCCTTCCCTGACCGCCCACTTAAATGACGCCCAGCTCCGTCTCCTCTGCTCTTGGGACTCCATGTCCCTGCCCCCTTCTCTGTAACACTTAGCACCTCCGGGAGCTGGGGGTGAACCTTCGGGAGAAGGGCCGCACTGCTCAGACGCAGGATGTGCAGAGTGGGGCCTGCCTGCCTTTCAGTCCTGGCTCTGCCCCTGAGGTTTGGCTTGGGCCTGTCGCTGCCTCTTTGTGATTTGTAATAGCTGTTCCATATCTGAGAAGAGGGCGTTAGGAGAGGTGATGATCACATCCTGTCCAAAATTACCATGCAGGTTCTGTGATGTCAGAATGACTTGCTTTGTTTCGAAGTAAGCTCTGTGAAGGCTGAGACGTTTCTGTCTTACTAATCCCAGGGTCTAGAAGGCAGCCTGGCTCTAATAAATGCTTGATAAACATGTGTGCTTTGATCTGGCCTTGGAGGAAGGGACAGTCTTCCCTCTCGTTCCTTTTTCCCAGCGTGGCTCCGCCACCCTTGCAGTCAGCCCGGTGTGGAAAACCAGTCCTGGCCGGCTGAGTTAGGATGCTGACAGGATGCTGTCTAGGGCAGCACCGCAGGGCCCCCCAGCGTGTGGAGCAGCCCCTCACTCACCCAGGAGGACGAAGACGCAGGCCAGGATGGCGATGAGCGCGCCGCGGCTGAGGTTCACCGGGAGCGAGTAGGCCTCGGGGCTGCAGGACAGCACGTGGCCCTCGTCGTCACAGCCGCACACCTGGATGGTCAGCGTGCCCGTGCTGCTGAGCACCGGCTGCCCGCCGTCCGAGATCAGGATGGGCAGGTAGAAGACGCTCTGCTCCTGCTGCCGGAAGCCGGACCTCCTGGTCAGAATCCGGGCGGTGTTATCTGGAGCAGACAGGGATTCCAGGATCGGAAAGGGAAGAGGGAAAAGGAGAAGGGGGTGGAAAGGAAGAACCACGGAGAGACTTAATTTCGGGGATTGGGGAAAGCAAGGGGCAGGAACCGGGTGGGGAAGGCGGGCGAAGGGACAGCATTCCCCGGAGGGGTCGGCTGCGGCCGCTCACATTTGTCAGGAGCAGCAGTTGGGTTCAGAAACCAAGATTTTTGCTTGCTTCTAGGCAAAACCCTGAGGCCTAGGAGAGAAGCCCTTTGTGAGAGCCTGGCTTCGCCTTTGTGACATAAAGTGCCCAGGGTGAGCTGTCAGGCTTCAGATCTGACTGAACTGTCCCTGGGAAAGCTCCACCGAAGTGAGCGATCACTGGTGACTGCGGTCCCTGTTGTTCTCACTCAGCAGCTTTCCGCGCCTGCTGCCGCCCCCCCACCCCTGCTGCTTTTGTGCCTCCGGGAAGAGCAGCGAGGCGCCTGCGAGGCTCTGGCAGCCTGTTGCTTTCTGCCACTACGGCTGGAATTTCCGTCTTTGGCTATTTTCTTCTATGCCTTTGAAACACATTCACCAATTCCTGTGCTTTCTGATAAATTTGCTCATTTAGCAGAAGCTTATTTGAAATCCCCTAATCACGTGACACACCCGTTATTGCCCACTACTTGGTGGTCTGAGTTTAAGCAGTTCATATGAATTCGATGAAAATTCAATACTGGTTTTCCAACAGTTTTAAAGAGGATTAGCCAGCTTGTTGGGTATGTTTTTACAAAGCTGGTATGTGTGCGTATATTCACATTTGCTGAATGTAATGTTTTAGGATCTTTTATTTTTTAATCTGTTCTCAAGTTTTCTTGAGTGGGTTTTTGCAAAGCTGGTGTCTTTTTCAGCAGAGGAGAAGTTTGAGATGTGGAAGGACATGTAAGCAGTGACTCAAAGCCAACATCAGCAATATGGGAGGCTCTCGGGATGCATTTCACGTTTCACAGGGAGGAGTCCAGAACTTCACAAAAAATTCTGAGAGCCTAATCCAAGGAAACATTACTAATATCAGTATCAGTATTTCTTACATGATAAAGGATGATACTTATCTACACTCTTGACTTTGGATTTTGTGTATGATTTGCTTTTGATGGTGGGAATGGGCAAAGGCGATCCGCGTCACTTCGGAGCAGCAGCGTGAGGCAGCCGTGTGATCCTGGTGCGCTCTTGCCTCGGTGAGTGTGTGAGAGCACGCCAGACGGAGAGCCTGGTAGCCTGGGCTGCGGTTGGCTTGTGTGAGCAAGAAGTTAACTTTAGTTGAGTTAAGCCACTGAGACTTCGGCGCCTTTTGCTTCACAGCTTAGCCAGCCTATCCTGGCTAACACGTTCTTCCTTATTAATTTTCCGCCTCTTCCTCCCACCGTGTTTTCACTAGAGTAGTTGATTCTTGAGCGCCTATATGCGCGGTATTTGGACTTCGCAAGCAGCAGCTCGCTTTCTCTTCAGCACCACTTGGGGAGATAATGGTGGTCTCAGCCTGTCACACTGAGAGAGTTAAGGCCTGGACAGATCATGGAATGGGGTCCAAGTCACTGGTTTACTAACAGAGCTGGGATCTGAACCCTGATCTCTGACTCCAAATACATGCTCCTTCCCTTGAGTTAGGTAACCACTTAGTTTTGTAACAATGTTGAAAATTATTTAGCTAATTGAAATCTCTATCTGCTTTTTACAGGCCTTCTTTCTTTCCTTTCTTTCTCAGTGGAAAAAGATAGCAGATGTTTGCCAGCCTGAAGATTATATTTGTATTTCCACTTGCCACGCAGTCTACCTAATCTTCTCTGTTTTGTAAATTTAATAGCTAAGAACTATTAATTCTGCTTCACAGTTTCAATTTTTTTCCAGAAATCATATTTTTCTCAAACAGAAATCTTTCTCATTTTCATCAAGGACAGCTCATCAGAGTTTTAGAAAGCTGGGCAAGAGCTTGAATCATATATTTCTTGATCTCAGAATTATTTAAGATTAAAGAAAAAAGATCAGTATCACATTGCTGAGACGGGTCCTAGAAAGGGGCTGGCATATAGTAGCAGATTTTTTGTTGAATATTATAATTGGAACTTGAATAACCCATCTGGAAATATTGCTTGTTTCCACAGTAACACAAAACTCGGTGTGTCTAAAACAGGAGGTCCCAACTTCTAGTCCCAGTCTTAATGTTTACTCACTCTGATCTTGGGCTCTTTACCTTCTTCCCTCATCTATCAAATGAGACATACCAATCAGAGGTGTTAGTAACTTCCTTAAGACCTTAGAGGATTATTGTGAATATCAAATAAAGCAAAGGATGGGAAAATGTGGGTAAGACTATGAAGTCTGCACTCAGTCCTTCTCACAGTCTGTGGGGATTTAAAGAAGTAAGAAAGGCTGTACTTGAGACATTGCAGTGTTGTGTTCATACGTGAAAACAGTGTTTCAGGCCGGGAGTTGGAGGGCTTGACAGTATATCCACCGTGTCAGATATTTGTCAGTTTTGTGGTAAGCCTCAGGAAAGGATACTCGATGGGTAAATTGTCACTAGGAGGCTGAGAGTCATTCTCTCTGCTGAGGATGCAGGTTTCTGCTTTGGGAAGCCTTCCAGGAGATGACGCGGTATGTTCGTAGTCACCGCGCGTTCCAGGGGCCCGTCTGTTTGTGGCCTTGACTGCATGAGTTGGTGTCCGGAGTGCTAGTTAAGAAAAGTGCAGCATTTTGCAGCTGCCGTGTATGTCCGTGTATGGATCTTACGGACACCAGTGACGGAACCGTGGCGCTTAGGAAAATGAAGAAACAGCATCAGGTGCTCTTTTCCCTCCCAGGGTTTCTACTATAAATCCCATCCCGAGGGGCTAAACGACCTTTCAAGGGTTTCCAAAGGAAGGAAGTTTCCCTAGTGGCTCAGATGGTAAAGAGTCCACCTGCGTTGTAGGAGACGGGCTCGATCCCTGGGTCAGGAAGATTCCTCTGGAGAAGGAGCTGGCAACCCACCCAGTATTCTTGCCTGGGAAATCCCATGGCAGAGGAGCCTGGTGGGCGTCTGGGGTCACAAGGAGTCGGACACAACTGAGCAACTAACACAAAAGAAGCAGATGACTGACTAATTCAAAATTTGACCCAGCAAAAATATCGGGATATTTAATTATGGTATTTCTGTTGTTGTAATTCATACTACTGTTCCTTTCAGAATTATCACAATGTTTTGATAATTTTTTTAATGTAGTTTAAAAGGATGACTTGGAAAAGTGCTTTCCATTTAGAATAAAACAGGTTTGATATCCTCAGGTTTTAGTAGCAGAACGTTGTGTGGGATGGAGTTGATACTTTGACCGTTGAGGCCAAGGCTAGGTGTGCCTAAATCACGGTCTTTGGTTACCCTTCGTTTAGAGTGTTTGAATTGACAGCACTTTAGATTGGAATAAAAATGAGGCCACACAGAGAAGTGATGCCCTTCCTCCCCAAGGTAAGACTAGTTGGTAGCAGACCAAGCAACAGAGGGGTTCACTCGGCAGATTTAAGTTACTTTTTCACTTGCCCTGACCTTTCCCCGAAAACGCTCTGGCCAGAGTACAGAAGCCGCTCCTTTGCCCACCTGTGCCCATTGAAGAGTGTGCTCGGTCTGTCAGCTCCGTAGCTGCTCTGAATGCTTTCTGGAGCAGAGGGGGGCAGAAGGCTGTCCCGGCAGAGCTGCAGTGGGAAGCACTTTCTGCCGTAGGGAGCCCCAGCCCCCGCCTGACTGTTCTTTCCGACTCCCTCCAAAGCGCTCGGGAGGCTCTGGCGCCAGAGCTGCTCACCGCGTCTCTGAACCTGCCCTCTGTTCTCTGTTACTCAGCCTCCCTGTTCTTGGGGCTTTTCTCTGTTCCCCCCTTGGATCCTTGCTTAGAAGCGCCCCCTCAGGTTTTTCTATCTAGGTTGCTTCTGTCTCCTTGCTCAAATCAAGACACAGACAAGGCTGCTGCACAGACAAGGCTGCACACAGACAAGGCTGCTCGGTGGGGATGAAGGAGGCCCTTAGCCTGTGAGCCTCCATCGTGTCGCCCAGAGCCAGCGCACGAATGTGTGTGAACTGAGTAAACGTTTCAGAATAAGCAGAGGACGTTTTCTGTCTCTG
Source organism: Procapra przewalskii (assembly GCA_006410515.1). NCBI lineage: Eukaryota > Metazoa > Chordata > Mammalia > Artiodactyla > Bovidae > Procapra > Procapra przewalskii. The sequence goes on along the minus strand of SJYF01000013.1, from coordinate 2,375,954 downwards.
ATGTTCTGAAACAAAACTTGAGGAGGCTCCTGCAGATGAGCAGGCTTTCCCTGCTGTCGACGCCACGGAGCCGGTGACCTCCGCCACTCTGCGTGGTATCGCGGCCCAGCGTCCAGCCCACGCTGCGGAGACGCAGCAGCAGCCAGCCGATTACCTTGGTTGTCCCGTACGGTGAAATTGGGGTTGTTCGCAGCCTCCGGAGCCAGGCTATAGGAGAAGCGCTGGCCGCTGCGTGGGTCGTCTTGGTCCACGGCGCTCACGGTCTGGATCAGCTGATGGGGACATGAAACCAGGCGAGTCAGTCAAAAGCTTCCAGGGAGGATGGCCCCCCAGGTTGCGCTGCCTAATGAGGACACCCTGAAGCTCCCCTCGCGGGCTCTGTGCCATCTCACGGCCCAGACTGAAGAGTGGTTTATTGCTGGGGCTTCTCAGGTGGCTCAGTGGTAAACAATCCTCCTGCCAACAGGGATGACTCGGGAGAGGCCCGCTTGATCCCTGGGTCAGGAAGATCCTTCCCTGGAGAAGGAAACGGCAACCCCACTCCAGTATTCCTGCCTGGGAAATCCCATGGCTGGAGGAGCCTGGCAGGCTGCGGTCCGTGGAGTTGCAGAGTCAGACACGCCTGAGCTGCTGGGCATGCGCGCATGTGTCAACAGGCCCAGGGGAGAGGCCACCTAAATGCTTTGGACGTTAGATGTCGAAATAGCCCTGTTCTTATTCCTCCTCTGGCCCACTGAGGCCGCAAAGCCGAAGGCCGAGTGAAAGGACTCGGGCGCCACAGCGTCCTGCTTGTTCCCCGGCGTTCTGTCCTCTCACCTCGCCTTCGGGTTCATAGTTCACGGTTAGATGGCAGTCTTTGAGAGTGAAAGTGTTAGTCGCTCAGTCGTGTCCGATTCTTTGCAACCCCGTGGACTGTGTAACTTGCCAGGCTCCTCTGTCCATGGAATTCTCAGGTAAGAATGCTCGAGTGGCTAGCCAGTCCCTTCTCCGGGGAGTCTTCCCAACTCAGGGACCGGTCCTGGGTCTCCTGCGTTGGCAGGTGGATTCCTTACCATCTGAGCCACCAGGGAAGCTTTGAGAGGCCTCTTTAAAAATGACCAATACCCAGTGGGCAGTAAACAGACGTTATTTCAAGTTAATGGAGAGCAGATGTGAGAGAGTGGCTCGCAGAGCAGTGGCCGTTGGCAGGAAGGGGAGCTAGACAGTGAAGGGCACGAGGCCCCCCGGGGTAGGGTCACAGAACAGACAGGAGCCGGAAGTGGAGCCCGGCCGAGGAGAGCAGGAGGAGGGGTGGCGGCTTCTTGAGCGCTCTGGCCAGAGTCGTGCCGTTCCCACCTGCTCTTCAGACTGCTGAGTTGCTGTGAAGGTTTGATGACCAGGATGGGAAAGTTGGGAAGAAAGCAGTGTGGCGTACACACGTGATCTGAGGTTGGCGGGTTGGGTATGGTGTGGGCACCAGCCTGACACATGGTTAATCACATGGCTATTCCAGGCACAGTTCAGATGCTTTTCAGTTGCACCTCTGGGGTTCAGTCAAACATTCACTTAGGTTTTAAGCAGACTTAAAAAAAATAGGCAAGTGTATATGAAGATGATGGGGCTAAAGCTGTTTCAAATAAGTAGACATTTGTTCCTCAAGATGCCTTTCCTCTCAAAACTTAATGTGACGTGAGGGTACTGAGAACATGGGGGTTTCGGCTGAGGGAGGAGAGGGTGGGTCGGAGTAGGGCAGATGGCCCCTCAGGAGGATGCTTGCTGTCAGAAGAAAGGGAGGGAGGAAGATACCAGAAATGAGCCTTCCTTACTGTGGATGTTTTCAAGGATTAGTGCTAAGCGGGGAAAAAGACTCTCCTGTTTTTTCCCCCGTGATCTTCATGGTCCCTTGTTTCCAGGATCCAAGGCACGTGTCACTAAATTGGTTCTGTGCAGTTCAGTTACAAGGTGGGTAACTACCCGGCTTCACAGCCCTGTTTCGATCATATAATGTAACAGAGGCTCCGAACAGCTGTCCTAGCAAATGAGCGGTTGCAACGTGATAAACAGAAGTCGGGGATTCTTTTACAAACCATTAGCTTCTGGAGTCTAAATTTCTTGGATGGCCAATCTGGCTATCTGTAACTCGTTTCCACGTGTTGGGAGGTTAACCACAGTGCCCAGGTTGCTTACCTGCCCTGCCTTGCTGTTCTCACAGACAAAAGCTTCATAGAATCTGGGGAACTCCGGAGCGTTGTCGTTGACATCTAAGACTTTGATTGTGACAGGAACACTTCCGACCTGGGACGGATTGTCTAAAGGGAGCACACAGCACAGACAAACACCGAAGGTGAGGAGGGTTCAGAAAGGCAGGAAAGCGGCCCTTTGTTGGAGCAGGTATTGGTCTCCTCATCTGGTTTTTGAAGGAGTCGATAAAGACCGTGGAACTCTCAACGCCGGGTTGCAGGGGTTGCCTGCTAAGAGTGTGGCTGGAACGTGAGTGTGGGCAGGACAAGGTGTGTGCTGGACCGTGTGTGATGGCAGGAGGTGCGGGGCGGGGTGGGACTCCCGGGGAAGCACATCACGCATGAATCTTAAAAGGAGGCTTTGAGTTTCTCGCCTGGCTTAGACTTCAGGCTCTGGGATTGAGGGCAGGCTGCAGCGGCGCGGGAGGCTGCAGCGAGCTCTCGGCCCTGGAAACGGCCGCCGGCAGCTGCGCACCGGGCTGCCAGCCCTCGAGCGGGGCGAGCCCCCGTGCTTGTCATTGTGAGCGTCTGCTGGCAAGATGTGTCCTGACATGGCCGCCTCTTCACTTTGCAAAATTCTGGCCTACGGAGGGTTTCTTAGGAACCCTGTCCTTTCAGATAGTGGGGAAACCCTGTAATCAGTTCTCTGAATTACTGTTTCAGAAGATTTTACGTTATTCAGGGGATTATAGGCAACACCGTACATTTATTTCTGCTTTTGGACTCAGGAGATATTACAGGATCAAACACACACCGAATCCACATTTTTCGCTGAGACTGAAGCTACTCATAGTCATCCATGGGGAAAAATACCCTTTTGGTCTGTCTTCTGCTTGACCCTGCCACACAAGGTAATTTCTCAGCCCCACTGCTGACCCTCCTGTCTTTTTCTGTTTTTCCACCATCCCAGGAAGACAAAACAGAAATTATAAGACATAGAAAGTATGCTCAGTAAATAATTTTATCAAATCTCAAAATGCCCTGTTCTTTGGGTTCATTCTTTCCCTCAAGAATATTTATACCTTGTTTTCCCCCTAAGTATTTATATTGCTTGGTTAGCAAGAGTGCTGACGTGTTTAAATTTTTCCATTATAACTTGTGCTGGTGCTTGTTCATACAGACAGTGATGAAAATTTCAGAAAAATGAGAATAAATGTGATCCACAGTCCTACCACCAGAGATATCCATTATATATTATGTATAATGTTCCATGTGTCTAAACTCTCTCTCTCTCACACACACACACACTGAAATTAAGAAAAAAAGTTTGATTTAGAACTTTAATGTTTTAGGGAAAGATTTTCCTGAAAGTCATTGAAATGTACTTTGAAATTAATTAGTTGGTACATTAATTGGTATTAATGTAAACAGGATCTTCTCGTTTTACTGTACAACTGTACCATAGATTATTTAGTCAAGCTCCTGTTACTAGACATTTAGGTGTTTCCCCTCTTTTAAAATGACAATGCAGTGGACATTTTGGCTCATAAACCTTTGTCAATATTATGACTGTTTCCTTAAGGTAATTACTAGAAGTAGAATTCTTGAGAAAAAGAGTATGGATGTATTGGGGACTCTGAATACAAAAGATTTCTTACCGAATTCCCTCATGACTGATGGCACATTCTTCTGCCAATACGTTAGGATTTACCATTTCCCTTAATACTTCTCATAACTTGAGTTCAGTCGCTCAGTCATGTCTGACTCTTTGAGACCCCATGAACCACAGCATGCCAGGCCTCCCTGTCCATCACCAACTCCCGGAGTCCACCCAAACCCATGAATGTTGTGAAAGAAAAAAATGGAATGTAGTAGTATATAATGTGTGTTGAGATTATAATATGTTAATTTAGTTTATTTTCAATTTTATTTTCAGGCTTATGTTAATTGTTGTAAGATGTTTCAAATTCTTATATGCATGTATGTGTATATATATGTGCATAATAAGGGTGATACGTTATAAATGCTTCCTTTCATCCAATAATAATATACTATTTGCATTCTTAATCTTATTAAAGGTTGGAAGCCTCTTAGACTTCTCAAGAATTGTCCCTTTTCCTCACACACAAGGAGCTCTTTCGTTTACAGATGCTGTGTTTTGTGCTGCATCTGCGTGATACTCTTGCTTTTATCTCTAGCACAGGACTAGGTATATAGAGGTCCTCAATAAGCATTTGAACTAAATACATTCATTCAGTTGCATAAACCAGGATTTCCATTTTTTTCCATAAAGAATACAATTTTTGTTCCAACAGGCTCTGGAAACTTCCACTTTCTTCAGTGCTTATGTTTTGTCACTGTATGGAGACCGGGGTATTGTCTTACTTACTCGTTTCCATAGCAAGGACAGTGATATTATGCCAAGAAAACTCTTCCCGGTCAAGAGGTCTTGCAGTCATTAGGGCACCTGTTGTAATGTCCACGTAGAAGAATCTTCCAGGATCACTCCTTCTGTCGATGGAATATCTGTAGAAATGGAGATTAAGTGCACTGTCTTATTGGATAAGCATGTTTATTCATACTTATAGCATGTTACATGAGAGAACTGAGTGCAGACTCTGTGAAACAGGACTAGTTCTGGATTATCGGCCCTTGGAAGACTGCATTCCTGTTTTATCATGTCCAAAACCACCGCCTGCCCCCTAAAAAAAATCCCCAAACACAAGACAACAACAAAAAATTGTTACTGCTTCAATTTCCTCATTCAGAAAATGAAATAAAACGGGGTGTCAAAGCCTTAGGCCAGTTTTATGCTTTCTAAAGATCAGTCTCAGCTATCTTTAAAGTTTAAAACTGTTCTAAGACTTTAGGGACACTCTGAACATCAACCCCTGCATGTCTTTGTTCAAAACAACTTTTATTCAAGTAAGTCCAGAAGTGCTGAATTGGCACTGGAAAAGACCGAGTTGTGTGGTTCTGGTTCCTACAAGGAGAATCACCTGTACAGAAGGAAAGATTTGAATCAGGTCCTTTGTAAACATACTAATGACTGATCTGTTGACAGACGCAGTTACGTTATTTGCTAGGTGGGTGTCCTTATCTAGGGAATGTTTTTAGCAAGATGGACCAGGGTCTGGCTAGGTTGTTTATTGTAAATAGCCCGGAATTTATGGGGCACAGCTTGCTTGAAAATGTCATGTGAGTAGTGTAGTTAATGGAGTATACAAAGCAAATGTTACATAACTAAAACAGCTGTCAGGCAATGCCCTTCATTCATCGCTCACACCCTACATATTCCGTGTGGGCCAGCACGCATCCTTATACAGAAAATAGGATATTTACATGCACCTATACCTCACGGTTCTAGACATCTCTAAGCAAAGAGAAAAACTGAAATGTCAGTGATGGTCGTGTCTGATTTTTTGCGACCCCGTGGACTGTAGCCCACCAGGCTCCTCTGTCCATGGGATTTCCCAGGCAAGAATACTGGAGTGGGTTGCCGTTTCCTCCTCCAGGGCGTCTTCCTGACCCAGGGATAGAACCCGATTCTGTCCTTGCAAGCAGATTATTTGCCACTGAGACACCAGGGAAGCCTGAGGAGAGTGCTTGGCTCATGTTTTGCTGTTGTTTATACCCTTTGAGTCCTTCTTCACCTTGACACTGGGTGAGATCTGTAATCCCTGTGGACTCTGAGTTGGATACCGGACCTTTGTGTGTTCTCACCTAAGTTGTATTACCTGGTGCCCATCTTCGGAGACTCACCGGGTGTGGAGGGAAGCTCAGGCATCTGTGTGCTTAAAAGCCTTCAAGGGACTTTGATGTGTAGCCATGAGTGAGAACCATTCTTGAGAAGCATTCCCGTAGTCCTTGGTAATGGGCAGCAGTTATGATTGCTGCCATCTGTCGAATACCAGGCATTTTATAGCTTCTTTTTAAATTCTACAGCATCTCTAAGATATATTTATATATAAATATACTTATTTATAGTAAGAATAAGTTTCCAAGAGAAAAGGAAGCGAAGACTAAGAGAGGTTAAGTCACTTTCCTACAGTTACACAGCTAGTAATTTTCAGGTAATAGTAAGATCTGAAATATACATGTTTATATATAAACTATTATATATATTATAGATTATAAATTATATATAAACACTGGAGCAGGGAATGGCAACCCGCTCCAATATTCTTGCTTGGAGAATTCCATGGACAGAGGAGCTTCGTGGGCTGCAGTGCCTGGGGCCACCAAGAGTCGACGCGACTGAGCGACTGGCACTACACAACACACACGTGTGCGTATATGAGCTGTTGTAATGTATTGGGTTCAAAATTCCACCTAAAGTTGCCAGCGGGTACAAACAAACCTATCTACAAAACAGATAGTCACAAATGTAGAAAACAAACTGTGGTTACCAGGGGGGAAGGTGGGGAGGGATAAGTTGGGAGACTGAGATTGATGTGCACGTTGCTATATATAAAATAGGTGACTAATAGGGACCCGTGTATAGCACAGGGAACTCTGCTCAGTATTCTGCAGTGACCTATATGAGAACAGAATCTAAGAGAGTGCATATATGTATAACTGATTCAGTTTGCTATGCTGCAGAACGTAATATAACATTGTGGATCAACTGTAATCCAATAAGAATTAATTTTGAAAAAGTTGCCCTCAGAATTCCCTGGCAGTCCAGTGGTTAAGCACTGCAGGCTGTCACTGCTGAGAGCCTGAGTTCAATCACAAGCCGAGTGCACAGCCCCCCAAAAATGTTGCCAGCAATTGCAGTCTGTATCTTAAAAAGTTGTTGAAACTGGGAAATACTACCCTTTTGATGGCAGTAAGCAATTTCTTTAGTGCATTGTTTTTCAAACTGAAATCAATATGGTGGGTTATGATTACTGTAGAAAGAAAATGAAATGGATATAGGTATGCATGCCAGACTATTACATACAGTAAGGGTAAATATTGATGGTAAAATGTTTTTTTCAGTACATATAAATACATATAGATTATCCCTGTATATATGGGGCTTCCCAGGTGGCACTCATGGTAAAGAATCTGCCTGCCAGCGCAGGAAACGTAAGAGACATGAGTTGATTCCTGGGTCGGGAAGATCCCCTGGAGGAGAGCATGGCAACCCACTCCAGTATTCTTGACTGGAGAAGCCCATGGAGAGAGGAGCCTGGCATGGTATAGTCCATGGGGTCGCAAATAGGTCGCTAAGTGACTTAGCATGCACGTACCTCTATATCAGTTCAGTCGCTCAGTCGAGTCCGACTCTGCGACCCCATGAATCGCAGCATGCCAGGCCTCCCTGTCCATCACCATCTCCCGGAGTTCACTCAGACTCACGTCCATCGAGT
>SJYF01000013.1:2339692-2366899 GCA_006410515.1 Procapra przewalskii | reverse complement strand
GCAGGGGAGATGCAGCGGGGCCACAGGCGGCAGGGGAGACGGGACGCAGTCACCCAGCCCCGCAGGGCGCGCAGGCCGCCCGCCGACTGCGGGAGCCGCGGGCTCAGGAGGGCCGCCCCGGCAGGCGGAGCCGGGCCTGCGCAGGCAGTGAGAGCGTTCATTCCTGCGAGTGGGACGCTGCGCCAGTTTTCGGGAGCCAGGACAAATTTAACGGTGTAGATGCAGACGGAAGACGAGGAAACTGGGAGACACTGGTGAATTATGTAGGTGGCTTTCCTTTGTCTAACCAGAAGACTCTCACCTGCTGTTCGCGCAACAGGCGAGACATATTCGCACAGAACTACCTTCGGCGAACAATGCTGGTGTTCATCGAGCGCCTGCTTGTTTACTTGGCTGAGGACATTCTCTGAATTAGGAGCGATTTGAAAGTAGTTTCATGGACAGGATCCCAAAATCCACACACACATACTGGCAGAAGCCTGTTTCAGTTGCTGAATTGCTCCTGCTTGCTAGAGATTCCTCAATTATTAAAAATTTAGGTGATCCAGACGTATCTTTCATGTATATATAACTAAATCTGGAGACTTGATTTTAGGCTTTAGTAGTAAATGATGACCAGCTTATATGCCTGAACACACCATAAACTCTAGAAATGAGATTATAAAAGTCCTGATAATGTCGTATGTATGCCTATGGCTGAGCAATGTTGAAGTTTGGCAGAAACCAGCAAAATTCTGTAAAGCAATTATCCTTCAATTAAAAATAAATTTTAGAAAAGTCCTGATAATCTTTTTTAAAAGTTCAGTGACCTTTTATCCGTAGCATTTTTAACCTGGGTGATGTGTTAATTTTTGGATGATTTAGTGTGTATTTTATTCTAAGGAATATGAACCTCATTTATTGGTAATTAAAATGCAGAAGATAAATTTGATAGCCAAGCAGCATATAACACATTCAAAGTATTAAAAAATAACTTTTATAGGAAAAAAGGAGGAAATGAGCAATGTGAGGAAAGATAACAGGAAAGTAGTTTGCAGATGGCTTTACTGAGTGATAGCTGGAGATCTGACCTCCAGGGGCTTCTCTGAGAATCCAGGATCCCCACTGTTCTGCTTGGGCCCAGCGACCATACTTTGTTCCTGTGGGTCAGTACAGAGCCAGAGACCATCTCGCCGCGTGCATTCTGGTCCTTCTTTCCAACCAAAATGCGGAGAGACGATTATCTCCAGTTCTGATGAGTGGACTTCTGTTTTACCCCTGTCCTGGGATGTTAGTCTTCAGCAGACCTGTGGCTGTTGCCTCGTTCCTGCCAGTCTCTCTTTCAAGGCCTAAAGTCAGGACTTCCTTGGCGATCCAGTGTTAACACTCCCACACAGGAAGCACAAGTTCCATCCCTGGTCTGGGAAGCTAAGACTCCTGCAGGCCACATGGCGCGGCCGCAAAGAATAAAGACCTAGAGCCTTGCCCTAGAATAAGCCCCGTGGTCCCTGCTCCAGGTCTCCCGCCCGTTCACTCCTGGATTCCTCCTGACCAGGATCTACTGGACTAGGCAGGCGCCCCACTACAGATTATCCCGATGCCAGCTGTCCTGCCTTGCTGGCCGACTGATGGGTTTCAACAGCTTATCACCTGAAGCGGCATTTTCTGTTAGCCAGGCAGGGTCCCTCACAGCACGCACCTCCCTTTGCTCCGTGCCTGCAGTGGGCCCAGGCCTGCTGTTTCTCCTTCCTTCCTAGATATGTGTTGAGATAACGACCTTAGTCCTGGATAATGCATGTTCATGCTAGGTGTGTGTGTGTGTGTGTGTGTGAATTTCCTTCATTCCTGACTGCTTTCTGTCTTTTGCTTGTCATTTAGTAGAGTGACTCCTGAAAAAATCAAATTTCCAATGCTTACCACTCAGGAGTCGATAGAGTCAGAATCTAGAAAAAAGATGTGAAATTATCCACTGACTATTCTCACTGACTCTTTTAGAAACAGGATCTGAGTTTTTCAAACCATTCTTGTTTTATTTCAAACATGTTTCCCTCCATAAAGTTTTCCCCATAGTTCTCTGATATGAGTAGATCAATCAGAAGATAGATATGTATTCTTGGCTTTTGATATAAATGTAATGTTTGTATTATAAATATAAATTTATAATAGGATTGGTTTTATTTACTTATGTTGTTTTTTTTGGGGGACAATATGATTTAACTAATTTCTTCCCATCTTATACAGTTAAAAACCTTAAGATTGAACTATCACTTATATAAAATTGTCATAACTTAGATCGTCATAACATAGATTCGTTGCCTACTAAAAATCAAGTATCAGAATTGAAACAAGACAATTTTAGCCATTTTAATGCCTGAAAATGTAAAATGTTTGCTATTTGGTTAGAGGAAGCAGATTTCCCCTACTAAGGTTAATCTCAGGAGAGAACTGTCTTTATTAAATGGCAAAAGTACATTTTCCTTCAAAATGGCACCTGGTGTGGGAAGTAGCAGCTGGCAGAAAAGGCCTCTGACAAATCGAGGTGTGTCTGAGCTGTGCGCTCTGCGCTGACGCCCGAGACCCATCTGTGTGGCCTTTGACAGTTACGTGACAGATGGCTTCAAACAGCCTTGGAACCCTGGTCTTCTGTGTCAAGCTCTGAGGCTTGGCGGTTGCTCTGGAAGGTTGAAGTGTCAACCTGTCCACCCGCTGTTTGCTCTTTGGTTCCAGGGTCGATGGCAGTGCCCGTGGCTACAGGACCAGCTCTCCACCTGCTCTTGAGGGGGAAGCATATAGGCTGGAGTCTTGATGTTCAAAATATACTTTGGAGAGGCTGGTTTGTAGGTTTCCCATAGAAAGTCAGTCTGTGGGGCATCAAAGCTGTTGACCACAGTGGGGGTTTTCTATGTCTGTTCTTTCTATAGTATATGGAAATATGTGTTTACATATGTTATTTTTTCCCATTTTTAAAGTAAAAATGTCAAAGGCTCACAAAAATTAAGAGTGTACAATAATCACTGTTATATTCACCACTAAGATTCAGCAACTTTTAATGCTTTGCTATCCATGTGTCTGGCAACATCTGGGATCTTTTGGGGGCCCCCCCGATGGCTCAGTGGGGGAAGAACCTGCTTGCAGTGCAGGAGACACAGGAGATGCAGGTTTGATCCCTAAGTTGGGAAGATTCCCTGGAGCCTAAGGGAATGGCGGTCCACTCCAGCATTCTTGCCTGGAGAATCCCATGGACAGAGGAGCCTCGTGGGCTACAGTCTATGGGGTGTGCAGAGTCAGACTTTATAGATTGCTACAACTCAGGGGATGCTGTGTGTTTTTTTAGCAGGCAGAGGCCAGAGACGCTGCTAAGCATTGTAAAATGTATATGATATCCCCCTCAACAAAAAATTATCTACCCCTAAATGTCAGTAAGGCCACGACTGAGCACTGAGGGGTGTGTGTGGGCTGCTGAAGCAGCTGACAGGGAGTTGTAGTCATAATGATACTTCACTTCTGAATAATATGAAAAGAAAAAAGAAAAGCATTTAAAGAAAGAGTCTCCAGAGATGGAAGAAGCAAAAAGAAAAAGTGCTAGAAAATTAGATACAAGGGCAGATTCTCGGATATAAAAAAGGTGAAGCGTGGAAAAACCTGATTGAGTTGTTGGTCACATCCGGGTCCTTGGCGGAAATGATCTGTATGGTTGTCCCAATCGCCACATCTTCAGGAACCTCCACAAAATAAAAGCCAGGGTCGAACACGGGGGGCTCATCCACGTCTTCCACGCTGATGTGCACCGTGGTTGTGTCCTGAAATGGCCCCAGGTTCAGAAACCGCATCTCGAGGTGAGGGTTGGCTCCCTCCACTTTTAAGGTGTAGCTTCTCTTTCTTTCAAAACTCAGGGGCTGAAAAGTAAGGACAGGACGATTGCTTAGTTAGGAGCATATATGTCAAGGTTCTAAAGGATGGATGATACTGATGGCTGGCGGGTAGTTTCCCAAATGCATTAAAATGGTGGGAAAGAGGTAAGAGGAAAAATAAATGGAAATTTTTCTTTGTTTCATGGTTCTTGCAGTTTCAACAATCTGGGTAAAGAAAGTAAAGAGGATGGTAGATGCTTCAGAGATAGTAAAGCAAGCCAGCCTGCTGAGGAAGAAAACCACTGCACCCTGGGCAAGGCCGACTGACCTGTCTACTGTGTAATCTGCATGGTCATCGTTAGAAAGGCTTGTTCGTTTGAGAAGGTGTCATGATAATTAAGAGCGAGTTTGAGTTCTGCTTCAGTGTATCCAAGCAACGGAGGGCTAGGCTTTTCTGTTTTTTGCCTAAAAAAAAAATTCTTAAGTACTGAGGCAGTAGTGATCTTTTCTAAGAACTATCAATAAACGGCTCACGAAGGTTCTCAGTGCGCTGTGCCAGGTCAGTATTTGTGTGTGCAGTTTATCATAGACAGTCTCTTTGAAAAACCTGATCCAGTGCCTCCTTTCACAGTTAAAGAAACAGACTCAGAGGGCTAGAAGCCTGGCCAAAGCTGACGCGGCTGTCCGTGTCCGGGTGGAAAAGCTGCTCAGGACTTTTAGCTTCCTCATTCACGGCTCATCCACAGAAGTTTAACTTTGTCTAATAAAATCCCATGTCATGATATATAACTTTTTTGGTGTTTCCTTTTTTGCGTCTCTCTCTCTACCTCCAGAATATTTTATGCTAAATACAAGTCAGAAAGTAGATTTGAATGCTATCTCTTTAAGAATAATCCATTTATGGTTTTTTAAACTGACAAAAATGTATAAAAGTTTTAACCAACACCTCAAAATATTAAAAATGTTAAGAATCAGGGAAACTCAATTTTATACAATAATTGCAGAGAACAGGCAAGCAGTTCCTAAAGCTTAAAGGTCACATGCCAGCTTAAGTGGTGATTAGCCATTTTTTTTTTTCATAAAATACGCTGCACGTCAGCACATTTCACGTTAGAAAGAGGCAAGTGTCTATTTAAGCAACTAGTTTGCTTTTGAGAAACAAACAGCAGGAGAAATTGCTTTAACTAAATTTATTATTTTCAAATTCTAACCAAGATTTTTGTCTGTTTGTTGCTGTTGTTGATTTACCGCTCGTTCCGTGTTTACTTAGCACCGTAGGTTGTGCTCTTTGCTTCTTCGACTCCACCGTTCTCATCTGAACCAAGGAGCCATTCCTGCCAGCCTCCTTAGCTGCCAAACTCCTAGTCTTTAAAAGACAGGGTTTTCATAAACAGGAAAGTCTGCTACTCAGGTTTCAGTAAATCTGATGGAATAAATTTACCAGTTTACTTTATGCTACTCTTTTAAGTCTAGACATCTGTATTTCCTGGTAATTTATTAATACAATGAATTCTTTCAGAATTCTATCCCTATGTAGAAGTAACCCAAAGTGGACACTGACTGTTTATGTTAGGTTTGAGCTAGGCAAGATATGTTGTTTCTGTAATTTTAAGTCATTTTTCTAATTTGGCATGAATTTTGTAAAAAGATGTAATTTATATACCTTAAAATTCATCTTTTTTACTGAAAAGTTTTGCAAATTTTGAGAAATGTATACAGTCGTGTATGTGTTTCCTGTGATAATTACGATACAGAACAGTTCCATCACCCTGTTGCCTCCTGACCAATGCTTCTTCGTGGTCAAATCCCGCCCCTGGCACCTACTATCTGTTTTGTGTCCCCATTACAAGACTGTCATATATATGCAGTCATTCAGTATGTAGTCTTTTGAGTCTGGTTTCTTTCACTGAACATATGCATTTGAGATTCATCCCTGTCTTTGTGAATGTGGAGCTTGTCCCTTTTATTGCCAAGTAGTATTCCGTTCTATGGATTTCCCAGGGGGCGCTAGCGGTCAAGAGCCCGCCTACCAGTGTAGCAGACATAGAGACCTGGGTTTGATCCCTGGGTTGGGAAGGTCCGTTGTATGGATCTTCCACAGTTTATCCATCCTCCAGTGGAGGATGTTGCTCCCAATTTCTGACAGCTATGAATGAAGCCACTGTGAACGTTTGTAGACGGGTTTTTGTGGAATCACAGGTTTGCATTTCACTTGGGTAAATACCTTTGAGTGGGATTGCAGGAGTGTATGGTAAGCATATTTCTAACTTTATAAGAAACTTCCAAACCAGTTTTCAAAGTGGCTGTGCCATGCCGCATCCCCACCAGCAAGGCACGCGAGTCTGGCTGCTGCACACCCTTGTTGCCGTGTGGATTTGACAGCGCCCGTGGGTGCGGGGCAGCAGCTCCTGCTGGTTCCAATTCGCATCCCTAATGCCCTAGGTGTTGAGCAGCCTGGTATCTTCTCGATGAGTTTTTTATGTATTTTATATTACAGGCCTTTATCAGACAGATTTGCAAATATTTTTTCTCAGTCAGTGAAATTATTTTTTCACTCTTTGATCAGTGATGAGAAGAAACTCTTAATTTTGATAAAATCTCATTTACCACTTTTTATTTTGTAGATTGGGATTTTTGTGTCATATGTAAGAAATCCCCTAACCAGGGTCACAAAATTTTCTCCTATGTTTTCTTCTAGAAATTTTATAGTTTTACTTTTTTATATTTAGGTAGGTCATCTAAATTTCTTTTTATAGGTATGGATCAAGGTTCTCTTTTATTTATTTATTTTTTTGGATACAGAAGTCCAAATTTTTTAGTAGTCTGTTGAAAGACTACAGTGAGTTTTTAATTATTGTTGAAATTTCTTTTTAAATACCTTACTTGAAGTGAAGTGAACTGAAGTGAAAGTTGCTCAGTCCTGTCTAACTCTTTGTGACCCCATGGACTATACAGTCCGTGTAATTTTCCGGGCCAGAATACTGGAGTGGGTAGCTTTTCTCTTCTCCAGGGGATCTTCCCATCCCAAGGATCGAACCCAGGTCTCCCCCATTGCAGGCAGATTCTTTACCAGCTGTGCCACAAGGGAAGCCCAAATAAATTACTTCGTTATTTTTATATTATTTAATGTTATTGTATCCCTCAAGTAATTTTATTGCTTAAGATTTAAAGAAAACGTTGCCTTAATACCTTAAACTTTAAGTTGCCCATAATTGATATATGAGTTTGAGATTTCTCTCTTGAAAAGTTTTTGTATATGTATTTACATATGTAAATAATAAATAAAAGAGTAGAAATGTCTGAGACCCCTAGTTAAATTCAGGAAATTTCCTAGAGTCGGAGCACATAAAAATGAAGTCATTGTATCCTTGAAAATTGAGTGATGAAAATTATGTCAGAAAATGGCAATGCAGCTCCCCTAAGCAGAATTAATCACTCCCTCTTCTCCCACAGCACTTTGTCTTACTTTCTGTGTTAGCTGCCTTCATGATACTAAAGGGCAAAGACTACGATTTAGTCAGATTTTTATTCCCCAGTGCTTAGGGAGGGCTTAAAACCCCAAAATGTTGTTACATTGTGTAGTGCAAAAGTTAGTTAACGGATTAACATGTACTAGTTGAGTGGCGATATATACAGGTGTGTTACTGCTATATTTCAGTGATTGAACGGTATCAATTTTTTCACACTTTGACATTTTGGAGGTAGGGTTGCTTCTGCAGTGGGCGGCACGCTGTGGCTTCCGCGGGAGGCGGGACGCAGTTGCCAGGGTCTAGGCTGGCTAAACCCGGGCAGAGCCATCAGCGCTGCACTTCACGCGAGTCCTGCGTGTGTTGGTGATACACGCGCTGCATCTTGCTGCCTTCTAAAATGTATTTAAAAAGACTGTATTACGACTCAACACTGAAACGAAAGCGACTGTGCAGGCAAAATGACCCAGAAGCAACAGCACTGATATTGGTGAGGCAAGTCTGTCTGTGCTTGCAGGAGCTTTTCCAGTGGCTACAGACCCAGGAATAAGACAGTGCTGCAGCCCCGAAATGAGCAGAGGGTTTTTTTATGTGATATCTAAAACAAGGATGAGAATTCATGGCACCTTAGGTTTGATACAATACAAAAGCTTTCTGCTTTGTGGTCTAAGAGGGGAGTGGACTGGAAACAATTGTTTATTGAATGCTGGAAGATGGCATACTGAAGACAGAAGATCAAGCTCATACATAGAATACAGAATATTCTGAAAATTATATATTTCAGGTTATCTTTAAAGCATTTAAATTAAGAGACTGAAAGTCAGTTGATTGATTACTTGAAAGCCAAGAAGACCCAAGGTTCTGAGGAGTGATCAGTGTGGCTTTATGAGGATCCAATTCTATCCATTCAACTTAATTTCTCTTTTCGGAAAAGTATCTGCTATTTTAGACAAATAATAGGCCTGAGAGAAATAAATCAACAGCAGAACTTTTGTTTCAATTTTACATGACATTATTAATGATAAAGTACCGAGATGGGTGTGGATTGAGCATCTGAGTGACTGTTGTTCCAAAAGTATAGATTTCTTAGTCAATAACCTCTAAAGTATTTATTATATTTGACTTGTCCATCTACTCAACTTATTGACCTCTCTCTTAATTCCATTTTCTGACACCTCGTAAGTTCAGAAGAGAAATCCAAGTGACCGTGGCAAATGGATAAATATTTTGATTAAACATGGATCTAGTTTTAGCAATGACAGTGAAAGACAGTATTCTGTCTTATGAAATTTAATCTTTTCTCCAGGTAAGGGAGCTGAGATTTTTGAGATTCCTTCAGATTCAGCCATAACTCTGTGACCAATCTCATTATATACAAAATTATAATAGTTAATATTTTTGTAATTAATGGCTTACAGTAAGATCTAAGATATATTCTAAGAATTTGATATAAATTAACAGTATTGTGTTATTATTAAGGGGGCTTCCCTGGTGGCTCTGCCTGAAGTGCAGAAGATGGTAAAGAATGTGCCTGCAGTTTAGGAGCCGTGGCTTCTATCCCTCGGTCAGGAAGATCCCCTGGAGTAGGAAATTGCAACCCACTCCAATATTCTTGACTAGGAAATCCATGCACAGAGGAACCTGGTGGGCTACAGTCGATAGGATTGCGAAGAGTTGATTAAATATTATTTTAAGATATAAAATAAAATTTAAAATATACTGAAACCTCAAAAATTCTTTCTTTGATTGCTTAATTTTTTAAAGATAATTTTTGCCTTAAAGAGGCAATAATTATCTGAAACTTTGAACTTTTACCTTGTTGATAGTTACCAGTCATGGTGAGCAATGTATTATTAATGTATAACTTGAGGCATGCCACACAGGGGGAACCAGAGATCACACTGTCAGCATCCACTGGATCATTGAAAAAGTGAGAGAGTTCCAGAAAAACATCTACTTCTGCTTTATTGATTATGCCAAAGCCTTTGACTGTGTAGATCACAACAAACTGTGTAAAATTCTTCAAGAGATGGGAATACCAGACCATCTGACCTGCCTCCTGAGAAATCTGTATGCAGGTCAAGAAGCAACAATTAGAACTGAATGTGGAACAAAAGACTGTTTCCAAATTGGGAAAGGAGTATGTCAAGGCTGTATATTGTCACCCTGCTTATTTAACTTATGCGAAATGCTGGGCTGGATGAAGCCCAAGCTGGAATCAAGATTGCCAGGAGAAATATCAATAACCTCAGATACACAGATGACACTATCCTATGGCAGAAAGTGAAGAAGAACTAAAGAGCCTCTTGATGAAACTGAAAGAGGAGAGTGAAAAAGCTGGCTTAAAACTCAACATTCAAAAACTAAGATCATGGCATCCTGTTCCATCACTTCATGGCAAAGAGATGGGGAAACAGTGGAAACAGTGAGAGACTATTTTGGGGGGCTTCAAAATCACTGCAGTCAGATGGTGACTGAAGCCATGAAATTAGACGCTTCCTCCTTGGAAGAAAAGCTATGACAAACCTAGACAGCATATTAAAAAGCAGAGATATTACTTTGCCAACAAAGGTCCATCTAGTCAAACCTATGGTTTTTCCAGTAGTCCTATATAGATGTGAGAGTTGGACTATAAAGAAAGCTGAGCACCAAATAACTGATGCTTTTGAACTGTGGTGTTGGAGAAGACTCTTGAGAGTCCCTTGGACTGCAAGGAGATCCAACCAGTCCATTCTAAAGAAGATCAGTCCTGGGTGTTCACTGGAAGGACTGATATTGAAGCTGAAATTCCAATATTTTGGCCACCTGATGAAGAACTGACTCATTTGAAAAGACCCTGATGCTGGGAAAGACTGAGGGCAGGAGAAGGGAACAACGGAGGATGAGATGGTTGGGTGGCATCACCGACTCGATGGACATGAGTTTGAGTAAGCTCCAGGAGTTGGTGATGAACAGGGAGGGCTGGCGTGCTACAGTCCATGGGGCCGCAAAGAGCCAGACACGACTGAGCGACTGAACTGAAGGGTAACCTTCCTGTAAAATGATGACAACAGCCAGTGTTTACATGTGAACAAAAGGAGGAAGGGGTTTTATTTGTTGCTGTTTTGTCTGTGTTTTTGGCCTGGATGTGCAGCACATAGGATCTTAGTTCCCTGAACAGGGATTGAACCCTGGCCTGGGGCTTCCTAGGTGGCGCTAGTGGTAAAGAACCTGCCTGCCAATGCAGGAGACACAGGAGGTGCGGGCAGATCAGTCCCTGAGTTGGGAAGATCCCCTGGAGAAGGAAATGGCATCCCAGGCAAGTACTCTTGCTGGGCTAATCCCATGGACAAAGGAGCCTGGGGGTTTACAGTCCATGGGGGTCGCAAAGAGTTGGACCCGACTGAGCAACTGAGCGGGCACATGCCCTTGCCTTGTAAGCTGGAGTCTTAACCATTGCACTGCCAGGAAAGTCCAAGAGGTTTCTCTTTCTTAATGATAGGAAAGTTTCCCAGAGGATTGAAAGCAATGCTGGTAATAATATAGCAGTCCTTACTAATCTTGCATACATGCTCAAAGCCTCCCCTGAAATGACTTGGAAGAAGGAGCTCGGTTACCTTCTTGACGGTTATGATGCCCACTTGGAAGTTGGGATCTGTGTTGATGTCGAATGCATCCGCCCCGTCCCCGTCCACGATCGTGTACTTCATCTCCGCGTTGATTCCTTCGTCCAGGTCCTTGGCGAACACCCTCCCCACAGTGGAGCTAACCGGAGCTGACTCCAGTACACTCATCTGGTAATGTTCTGTGAAGAAGTCAGAACATGCAGTTTTTGTAACCTGTCACTACACACAAAAAAAGCCTCCCCCGTATCACATCACATCCACCACGCTGTGCAAAATACCTTTTTCATCATCCAGAGTTAAAACTTGAGTTCTACCGATGAAAAAACTGAGATCCAAAGGGCTAAGCAGACGTTGCTGGGTCATAGCCTGCTCTGGATGTCGGATGAGGAGGGTCCAAAATCCGTCGATCATAATCCTAGGAGTAGGGCAGGCCGAGAGCAAAGATGCTGCTTGCCTCAGTGACGAGCCTCCAGCGTGGGAGGGGGCGCCCTGCTGGAATTCCAGCCTTTCAGCCCTTCCCATGCACTGGCCCCCAGGGTTAACTGCTGTGCTCGCAGAGTGGTGCGTATTCTGTGTGTGTTTCAGAGGCACGTGTCTCCTCTGGCCCGGCCGGCGGCCCCCGTTCGGTGCTGACCAGCGCCCTGCAGGGCGGCCCGGCCCGCAGCGCCGCTCTGCCGGCCCCGTCGGGGCGTCTGCACGGGGCCTGCGCCCTGGCGGCCGCTCCAGGGGCACATCTCGCTGCTGCTCCTTCTCGGTCCTGGAAGACGATACCCCCAGAGTTCGCGCCCGTGTGGGGAGCTCAGCGCCGGGGGTGCTCTTTCCAACCCGAGAGCCCGAGTCCACTCGTCCGGTTCACGTTCCTCTGCGCGGCGGCGGCGTTTTCCTGAGCTTGCCTCCCCCGGGGCTCAGCCCTTTGCCGCTCCTCTCTTCTGCCGGTCGTGGTGTGGATGACCACAGACTCGGCAAACAGCCGCCTTCTCGCGCGCACGGCGCCTCTGGTTCTCGCGCGCATTGCGGGCTGTGCGGTGTGAGCGCCGCCTTCTCACAATGACCTGGGGGCTGATGGCGCAGCCGGCTCAGCAGCCTCCCTCGCAGGGAGGAAAAGCGATGCCTGTTCCTCGCCGCCGTGAGCCAGGAAGTGGCTAATGTCTGTGCTGAACTGCAGGCGCTTGGATTTCATGCTCTCTCTGCATTCTCTTCCAAAGTTGTTGATGGAGCAGACTTTGCTACTGCAGAACATGTTTGGGAAAAACAATTTTCTCCAGGAAGGTTAGGCGTTCTGTGTCAAAACAAACATCTTGTCCATACAATTTCTACACACAATGCATTATAGTAGAAATAAGTAGCCTGAGGTCTTGATATTCCATTATATTTGGTTAAATTAAAGGTGACTGAGCTTCTTCAGTATAAAATAGGTGTATCGTTGTGTCAACAACCCCTAATCAGTTATGATAATATTTGTGAAAAAGAGGGAAAGCAGGATTCAATATAACTTTCCTACAGCAGGTCCAACTCTAATTGAACTGTGTGGTAACTCTGCTCTTCTCTCTCTGCCTTCTCAGAGATCTGTAGTGTCAGATTACAAAGCCAGAGGACGGTCCGGGGATGTTCAAGAGCCTGTAGTCTGGTGTGCACAGTGTGAGCCATTCATGAAATAAAGACGGGCCAGCAGAGCACGTAAGAGGCCAGTCCATATGTCATCTCATAAACTGTCTCATGATGCTCTAGTGTTGTGAACTGTAAAGCAATCAACTTAGTAACCTCCTTGTTCATATCACTTGTAAAACACTCATCTGGTATCTTGTCTTCCGGTTTCATGAAACCTCACGGGGACGTTATGGATACCAGTTGTGTGTGAATGTTTGAATGTTACTGCTGTTTTGACATAGACGAGTGGTTTATCCACAGTGTGGCTTTCCAGCAGGTGGGCTGGTCTGGCTCTGTCTTAGTTTAGTGGCCGTTGATCCTGGTTGGGTCTTTCACCTGGGATTGCGTCGGCCGTTCTCACTTTTCCAGTTGCTCCCTTTTAGAATCTGCTTCTCAAATTCACATCCTCATTCCTGGTCTCCTTTCCACCGTCGTAGCTCTACATTCCACCTTCCTTAATCCAGCCTGAGTGTCCTGCTGCCACTTCAAGTTCAAGGCAGTCTGTCTGCCCCCTTGCCTGCCTGCTGCTAGTCCCGCCGGGAGCCCCCGTTTCTCCCATCAGCGCAGCATTTCTCCCCGTCGCCCGGACCTACAGCATCCCCGGACCCACAGCATCCCCGGACCCACAGCATCCCCACACCCACAGCATCCCCGGACCCACAGCATCCCCGCACCCACAGCATCCCTGGACCCACAGCATCCCCGGACCTACAGCATCCCCGGACCTACAGCATCATTGTTACCTTTGACTCCACCTTCCCTTAGCCAAGAAATCAGAGACAGAAATCCCAGCTTTCTTATTCGTCCCGTCCCACTTCTTCTTCTGTTTCCTTACGTTCTTATCAGTGCAAATCTGGACCGTGCTAAAAGCCTCCTGCCACACTCCTGCTTCTCGTCTCCATTCCTGCCAACCAGTGCTCTGCATGGCTATCAGCTTAGCCTTTACGTCTCTCACTTGCTCAAACACTTTCCAGTGACTTCCATTAGAAATGGAACATTTGAATCAGTAAAAGAGCAGGTCTTCATTTTCGGGATCTTTGAACATAAAATTACATTTGCAGCTTTATTTCCAGGGCTGTATATCCCATATCTGGAATGTTGCTCGAAACAAAATTTTTTAAGTGAATGAACAGCTTCCCCCTCCTGGAGTGTTTTTTCCTCCTGTTTGACTCTGTTATATTCTTTAATGCTTGGTTGAAGTCTCTTCCTTGTATTAAGTCTTTACTCGTCTTGGTTTATTGTGAAGGCGTCATTCTGCACTAATCAGGTGGCACATTGCTGCTTCCTGCTCAAATTCTGATGAATACCAAGTATATGTTCTCCCAGATGGACTTTAAGCTTCACAAGGTCATGGACTTCGCTTCAAGAATCTTGTGCCCCGCGTGCCCAGGGCCTTTAAAAAGCTGGCACTCAGTACGTGCTGTGAATCCGACGGGTCCCTACGTTCCCCTTAAGCTTTGGCTTAGTCTCCCTGTGTGCATTCTCAACAGGTACAAAAACTCGATTCTTGTTGGAGAGAGGTGAAAAAAACTTAGATATTACAAATCCAAAGTTCATCCCTACCCAGCAAAATCTTCTTCCTTGATATTTAGTTGTATGAGGGGAGCGGCCAGGGCATGACACTCAAGGAGAAAAGGGTCTAATAGAGAAACACTGGTTTAGTGCTCTGGGACGTTGGATCTAGGAGGGAAATGGTGATGTGAGGACTGCGTGATAAATGTCAGAAAGGAGCCCAGGAATAACTGAACTCAAAGAGGGGCTCAGAGAGCCTTTCTCTTTCGCTTGAGAGTGGCACTGTAGCGGGATGGGTACTCACTCTGGGGGAAGCGGGGTGGGTTGTCGTTGACATCCGAGAGGGTGACGTTGACGGTCGTGGTCCCCGCCAGCCCTCCGAGCTGCCCTCCCATGTCCTTGGCTTGGATGACCACCTCATAGCACTCTTTGGCCTCTCGGTCCATGTTCATGAGTGCGGTCCTAATTACACCTGCAGGAGAGAGACGAGCTTTGTTTTTAAAAGCAAAACCACCGCTCCCGTTTTAAGGACTGGGCTCTAGGCTCCTCCCTGCGCCTTGTCGGAGACGCAAGGCGCCTGTTTCACTACCCTTGAGGCCAGAGTGGCGTTTTAGCTCAGTCGTGTCTGACTTTCTGCGACCTCATGGTCTGTACCCGGCCAGTTTCCTGTGTCCATGGGATTTCCCAGGCAAGAATGCTGGAGTGGGCTGCCATTTCCCTCTCCAAGGGATCTTCCCAACCCAGGGATCGAACCCGCGCCTCCAGCATTGCAGACAGATTCTTTATCAGTGAGCCATCAGGGAATTGCCAGCTTTAAAAAAAAAAAAAATGCTGTGCTTAAACAGAGGGTGAATGAATAAAGATTGTTCCAGCCAGAAGGGCTTCAGTTCAGTTCA
Organism: Procapra przewalskii; assembly: GCA_006410515.1. Taxonomy (NCBI): domain Eukaryota; kingdom Metazoa; phylum Chordata; class Mammalia; order Artiodactyla; family Bovidae; genus Procapra; species Procapra przewalskii. The sequence continues at coordinate 2,351,942 of SJYF01000013.1, read as the reverse complement.
GTCGCTCAGTCGTGTCCGACTCTTCACGACCCCATGGACCACAGCACGCCAGGCCTCCCTGTCCGCCACCAACTCCCAGAGCTCACTCAGACCCCCTCCCTGGAGTCCGGCTCGGCGGGCTGGTTCCTACCACGCATTCTTGAGAAGGGCCAGGAGGTGGCAGCAGTGGCCCTCTAACAGACCTGGGGCCTGCTGGTCTGCAGCGACTTCAGGGCTGCTCCGTCTCACAAAACTGGCTTCAGGTGGGAAAACAGAACCTCATAGCCCGCAAGTCTGCGACTTTAGACCCTTCTCCTTTAGCTCTCTTTCCAGTCGCTGCTGCTGCTGCTGCTGCTGCTGAGTCGCTTCAGTTGTGTCCGACTCTGTGCAACCCCATAGACGGCGGCAGCCCACCAGGCTCTGCCGTCCCTGGGATTGTCCAGGCAAGAACACTGGAGTGGGCTGCCATTTCCTTCTCCAATGCATGAAGTGAAAAGGGAAAGGGAAGTCGCTGGAGCCCTGCTAGTGTGAGCTGCTCTTTCTCCAGCATCCTCATTCCCAGGTTGCTTTCTCCTGCCTCCCGGTGGCTGGAAGCAGGGGTGGGATTCAGATTTCCTCTTCTTTTTCTCGTCTGTTCCGTCTGTTTTATTAGGCTCTGCCTACCTCTGTGCTTCACTGCATTCTGTGACTTAAGACATAAAAGATGCTCTGAGATGTTTATTGCTAACATCCATATGAGATGAACTTGCCCAGATGGTGTGTAACATCAGGGTATGATAATATGCTTCCGTTTAGGGAGAGGGGTCTAAGTCAGAATCCTGTGAAATGTGTTGTTTTGATCCTGCCAAGGATGTGTGGGCATGTTTGATCTTCCTTTTAACGCTTCCACTTAGAAAAGTTGCCTTCTGTACTCTCCAGGCAAAGATTAAAGGCTTGTTTACTGCACGTTGACTACAGGACCCTTGGCTCAATAGGCCTTTGCATGCCAGGGGAGAAATGGGGAGCCGCAAACCTGTCCCCGCTTTTCTCCTATAATGTATCTGGTGCATCACAGCAGCAACGGTCTGAGGTGAAATATGCAGCGTTTTCTTGTTATAAATGCCCCCAGGGCATGGCAGTAACTATCTTTTTATGTATTTTTGACCTTAACACTATAGATGCCCCTTGGGAGCTGTCAAAATAATGTAAGTTTCCTCTTAACGATGTAAAGGACATATTACCTTCTTCCTGTCTGTATTTTTCCTCCCTGTGGGCACCCCCTCCTGGTCCCTCCCTCCATTTGTCGAATGGTTAAAATTACTATTTTATAGAAATCTTTAACTGGAACCTTTTTTTCTTTCCTCCTACTAATTTATACTCTCTACTTTTATGACATAATTTTCAGAATGCCTGGTTCCCCTGAGGACTTCTGGAAAAAATTATATCAGGTTGCTAATAAAATGTGTTTTTTCTATTTCATGTAAAGAGATGACTTTGAGCGTTTGGCCTTGACTTTGTCTCTGTGGCTGTAAGTTTCTTTACTCAAGTTTTTTTGTTAATTACTCTTAGGTCCGTATGTTAATTTTCCCATATGTAAAATGAAGTAATAATGCTTCCAGATATTTCACAAGTTGACAAGGTTGTTGGGACGCTCAAATATGGTGAGATCTATGAATGTATTTTTAAAGGGAAACAAAACAGTCTGGCACAAGTGCAAGATAACAATATGGAACAATATATTATTATATATTAATAGCAATAATATCTGAGTTGCTCTGCCCAATTCAAAGCGGTTAAAGGGAATTCTTCGTAGATAAACTATACATTCTGTTGTCAAAGTTCTTGAATAAAACTGAAAACAAAACAGAACACCCAAAGCAAATCGACTTGCTGGCTGTCGCCTTGTCCTTTTCTAGACGTGGCCCGTGCCCGCCAGCTCCCTAGGTGGCCCCCCATTAGAGCATCCCACTGAGCACCTCCTTTCTCGGGCCCACACCCCATGCTCTGAGCTCCCTTCACTCCGGCCTTGCTCTGGCTTAGGGGTGGACTGGCGGGAAGAACGCTGGACCGCGGGTCAGGGGGGACATCGACAACCAGGAGCACTTGCTTGGGGCTCCCTCCACGCTTTCCTTATCCACCAGGTGAGTGGCGATGGACTGGAAGTTTGCCCGAGGCTCTTCCTAGTTCAAAACCGATTATCCTGGTTCTCTAGTGAGCCCAGTTACTCTGCCAGCCCTCTCGGGTCTTCCTGAGGTTCTGAAAGCCCTTACCCCTGGGGAATGAATATGGCCATAGGATTATTGCTATTATTATTTGTGAGGGCTGGCGAGGAGGTCCTTTTGCGGAGGCAGTTCTCCGGGTGTCTCCACGCAGAGGCCGCCCGCTGTCTGTGCGCCGCCCTGCTCTCAGCCCGCGGGCGGCGCTGGCTTGCTCTCTTCACCGTGACGCTTATAACCATCTTCCCAGCTAGTGCACCGTCTGGAGAGTTCTTGAAATGGAGAGCTGGGTCTGTCCTAAATCGCAGTTACAGATTATTAGAGAATAAACAAATGCCCGCCCCATCACGTACCTGTTTTGGAGTCCACGGAGAAATACGGCTGGCCCTGCAGGACGCTGTACACCACCCGGGCGCTGTTGCCGTAGGTCGGGTCGTCTGCGTCGGTGGCCGTCACCTGGATGACGGAAGTCCCTGAGAAAGAGAGGCGGGGGACACCCGTTCAGGCTGAGCTGCTCCAGACTGGGTGTGAGCCCGAATGGGCAGTTTTAAAGCGTTTGCAGATGCTACGTCTGCTTCCTTGGGAGGGCCTGTTTCTAGGTCAAGCTTCTATAACCGCTTAGAGCAAAAGTACCTCTTTAGTGGGGATGGGCGTTATTTGTGTCTTGAATTCTTAATAACTTGTAAGGCCAACACAGGCCTTGGGCTCCTCATTCCTCTTTTGGTAATACCAAAATGCCTCTCCCTTATGAATCAAATGTTATCTGCCTACAGATCTATCATCTATCTTTTGTTTTGCTTTTTAAGAACCGGAACTGGGGATTGCCCTGGTAGTTCAGTGGCTAAGACTCCACGCTCCCAACGCAGGGGACCCTGGCTCAGTCCCTGGTTGCTGCGACCAAAGGTCTCGCACGGCGCAGTAAAGACTGAAGACCCGGAGCCCCGGCGCCGCAACTAAGCCCCGGTGCAGTCAGACAAATACGTGAATAGAAATCGATTCAGGAGGCCCGGAGCAGAGAGGCCCTGCTCGGCGTGGTACTGCCGCTCTCTGTGCTGTGGCTGATTTCACGTCTGAGTGGCTCGGTGCAGCTTTGTGTTTTGGGGACTGTTCTGCGCTTTCTCCCGTTCTCCACCTTGAGGCGGGAGGGCCTTCGAGGGGGACTGCTGTCTGTGAGGATCAGTGCACCCCCGCCTTACCCACTGGGGACATTTCCGGCACAGTGGCGACGTAAGGCCCGTCCAGGAACTTGGGCTCGTTGTCGTTGATGTCTTGGATTTTGATGATGAATTCGGACTCCGGCTCCATCGGCCTGCCCGTGCGCCTGTCCAGGGCCTGAGCCCTGAGGGTGTATTGGGCCCTCTCCTCTCGGTCAAGCCTCTGAATGGCGTGGATGTCTCCAGTGGTGTCGTCGATGGTAAACACGACGCCTGCGCCTTCTCCTGAGAGGATGTATTTGATGGAGCCATCTCCCCGGTCCATGTCTGAATGAAGCTGAGGGGGAAAAGCACCGACCTCTCAACAGGTGTTGAAAATAAACAGATTTTCAGTATGGTACAAGTGTATGATTTCCTTTCAAACAGGAAGACTTTTTCCCACTCAAATGTTTTAAATGTCTACAAAGAACTAACCTGCTTTGAACATGGCTGTATCAAAGAGCAAATATAAGTTGATGAATAAGCAAAATTTCTCCGCTTCACATTCAGTATCCTCAGGACTATTTTTAAAGGTCCTCTCCCTGAGAAGCACAGAAGACAGGCGTTCTGGGTGTAGGACCCATGTTGTATTGTACTGTATCCCCTATTGTATCGTCCCGTGTACAGTAGGACAAGTCTAATAAGGAGGAATCCAGCCTTTCCATTTAATCTTTTTTAAAGGATAAGTGTAAACATTTAAAAATGTAAAAGTGTTGATGTAAATTATTTTGGAATTTCAAAAACTTTAGGACAGTCCAAGGTGGCTGAGAGATGAAGCAGCTAATAGAGACAGTCTGTGGACACTGTACCGTAAATACTGAATGGCTTCTGGGGGGCCCTCGAAACTCTCTCAATTCCATAGCTTCCCTCAGTAGGACTTTGCTTGCTTCTGTTTCAGGTATTAACCTGGAGTTTTACAGCTGGTCAGGGTATCTCTGTGTCAGGGTATCTATCATTTTGATGGGACCCGTTTCTGGCCTTGAAATTGACTTATTACTCAAATCTGTATGTGGAAGGTTGGGGTAGACACATGCTTGTATCTGCCCATCCAACTACATTTCCTCCCAAATTACTCTGTGAGGGCTCTCAAAATGAGCCCAGGGGCACAGCGTTCATTTTAAGCCTAGAAATATACTCTTGCAGCTCTAATTATAAACAATGTATATAAGTGGCAAGAACCCTAGAGTTTTGTGCTATCTCGTAACAGTCCTTCTCTAAGAGGGCAAGGAAAAATTAGTTACATGTAGTCAGTTACCACTTACTCTTGTTGCTGAGCTTGCATAGTTCAGTGATAAGGCCTGTGAGATTCAGTTAATAAAGTAGACCAGTTTAGGCCAGAGAGGCAAATATATCTGGCCTGAACACTGTCTATATCAGTTATAAATTGAGTGCCCTTGACAAGTTATTTAATGTTTATAACTCTCAAGTTCCTCGTATTATAAATGTTGAGAATAGTGTTAATTCTTTCTTTGAAGGTTTGTTGGGATCATTAGAAATTAATGTATGTAAGGAATCTGCTGCTGCTGCTACTGCTAAGTCGCTTCAGTCATGTCCAACTCTGTGCTACCCCATAGACGGCAACCCACCAGGCTCCCCCATCCCTGGGACTCTCCAGGCAAGAACACTGGAGTGGGTTGCCATTGCCTTCTCCAATGCATGAAAGTGAAAAGTGAAAGTGAAGTCACTCAGTCGTGTCTGACTCTTTGCAACCTCGTGGACTGTAGCCCACCAGGCTCCTCGGTCCATGGGATTCTCCAAGCAAGAATACTGGAGTGGGTTGCTGTTTCCTTCTCCAGGGGATCTTCCCGACCCAGGGATCGAACCCAGGTCTCCTGCATCGGAGGCAGACGCTTTAACCTCTGAGCCACCAGGGAAGCCCCTAGGAAAGCTATAGATGGGGCCAATTATGATGATGATGGACATGGACAGAGGGAAGGGCGTTAACACGCCAGCTCTTCCGTACTCCCTTCGACCCTCCAGGAGTACAGCAGAGATGACAAAAACAGCCCCTTGGCCGTTCTGTTACACACAGCCCAATGGTAAAGCTGGGAAGGCCGCCTGAAGCATTGCTGGGACAGCGTTAGTCTGAGTGTTGAATGGCACAGACACCGAGAAAACACCTGAAAGGGTGTTCACAGCATCTTGAGACCAGGATGGCCTTGGAGGTTGTGGCTGGCTTTGAGCTGATCTCAGGCTGACTCACAGCCAAATCACACAAGCTGCCTGGAGGAATTCAGCTGTGTCTTATCCAGAGAAGGGAAATAAGAGAACAAAATTGACTGGAAAAATAGCTGTGGATTTTTTTTCTACTTAAAGAATTCTATTTAGAATATAAAGTCCTCACATTTCCTCATTCCTTATACAGTATTATTATTATTTTTCACATTCTACATCTTCTATTTATTTTGTTTAAGACAAGCAAGGTGCTTAGCTCTTATTGTGTAGAATAGAAAGTCATTTTATTTGGACCTGGCCACAAAGAAATGAAAATCCATTCCATCTGGAATTGTGTTCCCAGGCAGAAGAATGGAATTGGGAAGAGGAGGACAAAGATCTAAGGATTAAAAAAAAAATCCTTATACATTTCTGCATGTTTACATACATAGGTACATACATATGTAAATATAAATATGTGTAGTTTTAAGGCATGTAGCATAGAACTTTCACTTAGAGTGAGCCAGGGCTTGGCAGATTATCCAGGGGAGAAAGAAAGAATTGAAGCTGACATTAGAGCAAATACCCAGGGTGATTTGGAGATATTCTAGCTGTCATCTAAAAACTTTTGTCCTGCAAACCTTAAGAAGGTGAAGCATCGTTGTGATTATCTTTGAGGTGAAGTCTCTCAGTCGTGTCCGACTCTTTGTGACCCCATGGACTGTAGCCTACCAAGGCTCCTCCATCCATGGGATTCTCCAGGCAAGAATACTGGAGTGGGTTGCCATTTCCTTCTCCAGGGGATCTTCCCGACCCAGGGATCAAACCCAGGTCTCCCGCATTGGGAGCAGACGCTTTAACCTCTGAGCCACCGGGGAAGCCCAAAGAATCCACCTGCGATGCAGCAGACCTGGGTTTGATCCCTGGGTTGGGAGGATTCCCTGGAGAAGGGAAAAGTTACCCACTCCAGTATTCTGGCCTGGAGAATTCCATGAGCTGTATAGCCCATGGGGCCACAAAGAGTCAGGCACAACTGAGTGATTATCTTTGGCCGAGTTTAACTGCTCTGCCTACGGAGAGTGCTTAGTAAGTAACAGGAGGCTAGAGAGCTTTGCTGCTCAGAGGATGGTCCTGGTTCCTCGGGAGTCACTCGGCTGCCTGCCGTCAATGGAGTCCGGGCTGAAACTGGATCTCTGACCTTTGGTTTTGTCTGTATTGAGAGAAGAATCTGAGGCACTTTGAGACTGAGTTCCTCGAAGTCAGGAGCTGTGTGGTTTTCATCTCAGTGTGAGTCTCCCGTGCAGCAGATGCTCGGTAAGGTTGTGTGAACGCGTGGTATAGGGTGTAGCACTGGAGTTAAAGCTTTCAGTGAAAGCAGGTTGTCTTTGTCTTAAAGGAGCTGGCAAGCATCTCTCAGGCAGCGTCTGTGCGTCTTTGTGCACAGGAGAGGTGGGGGGAGCCTCCCAGAGAAGCAGGGCCGCCTCAGGAACAGGAGGACCTGCTGTTGCTGTTGCTGCTGTTGCTGCTCAGTCCTGTCCGACTCTTCTGGACCCCGCGGACTGTAGCCCGCCAGGCTCCTCTGTCCATAGGCCTCTCCAGGCAAGAACACTGGAGTGGGTTGTCATTTCCTTCTCCAGGGGATTTTCCCGACATAGGGATTGAACCCATGTCGTCAATGGCAGGCGGATTCTTTACCCTGAGGCACCCGGGAAACCCGATGGGAAGAGTGCCAGCTATGAAAAGTGCCTGGGTCTACTTCCCGACAACTCATTCTTAGGGAGTATACATCTGGCCCTTGAACTACGTGGATGTGAACGTTGAGGGTGCACATATACATGGATTTTTTTTTTCAATTATAAATACTGCAAACAGTCCTACGCGTGTGTCTGTGGAGCAGAACCATGGATTCAGAGAACTGTGAGTACCGAGGAGCCATGGGTGTAGACCGGAGGCCAGCTCCGGAGGTACGCCTGGATTTTCCCACTCTGTGTGGCGGGTTGGTCCCCCTAACCCCCGCATGACTCAAGGATCAATTAAAATTGTATCTGTTCAGGATCTAGTCAGGGCACAAAACCCACACCAGTCATTTTAGCAGAGAGACTCTAACATGAAGGATTGAAGAGGAAAAATGTTGAGGTATCATTGGAGATGATAACCAGTAACTCGAGGAAACAGCTTGTGCCCCTCTGGCTGGGGGAGCAAAGGACAGGAGTTGGGGGCTCTTGGAATCTAGGCATTTGGAGGAGGCTGGGCTGGAGCCCTCTGAGAAGGGAGTGTTATCCCCCTGGGCTGGGCTCCAGGAGTTTAGAGGTGGGCCACTCCCCCAGTGCCCACCTCCCATGGAGCTGAGACTCCAACGTCTGAGAAGGGGGCGCCCTCCAGTGGATGTGTGAGGCTGGGGTGTGGAAATGGTTCCAGAAACCAGAAGCAGCTCCCACAGATAAAAGGAGCAAGTCCCTCTCCTCCCGCCTCTGGTTGTCCCCCTAGAACATTCCACTCTCAGGGCCCGGGAGCTGCGTGGAAATGGAGGAACTGTGATGTGCAGAGTCCCAGCCCCACAGAGCGTGGGAAGGAGAATGCAAAGCTGAGAGCCACTAGGCTAGTCCCAGCACAGTGATGCGAACTGCACGTTAGGTTCTCCAGGCACAGAATGCACATTTGGTTGCAAAAACTGCAAAGAAGAGATATTGACAGCTTTTCTCTCAGTCACTCAGCAAATTGGTACTGCAATAAAAATGTGCTTTATGTGTATCCATATGTAATTCAGCTCACACTGACCGAGCACCAGCTCTCTGGAGGAAGGTGCGGAGCTTCGGGGATGGGGTTGGCAGCACACAGTTACCCCATCCTGGAAAACAGCTTTGTTATCCTAGACAGAATAAGACAGCTGGATATCCTGCTTAGCCTAACCTTGCTTTCATCTCTAAGATCTTGAGCCAGAGGAGTAGCGAGTGATGGGAAGTACGTGAAGCTCGACACGGGGGTGATGGCGCTCCTTTTCGCCGTCTCTCACGGTGCCTCGTATGGTTCCAGGAAGGCATGAGTGCTCACAATTTGTGGATAGACAGTTTCCGTGCCCTTGTTAGCCTCAGTGTGACTCGGGACCACAGACTCGTGCACAAGCACGAGCTCGCTGCAGCCACCTCTTTGCATATGTCAATAGAATCTCGCTTTGACTCGACACTGCCTTGTCCCTGGGAAGCCCAGTGTGGATTTTGTAAGGCCATACCAATTACAGCTGATAATTGTTGCCATACTCCTTTTTGAAAAAAGCAAATACTCAGGCAGGCTCTCTAAACAGATGTCTTCCAGAGCTCATGGTGATGAGCTGAAATGCCCTGGGAGAGAGGGATGGGTTCTCTTTCAGAAGAAAGTAAGGGGGAAAAGTGCCTGGGTGAGCGAGTATACGCCTCCCTTCCTGCGCAGGCGACAGACCCCCTCCGGGGCGCAGACTTGCACTGAGAGCTGGTCGGTCAGGGTGACTGGAGGTGGGGGGCATGGCCTGTGTCCCGGGGTGGTGGATTAGGACAGGGGGAGCCCCGAGCCCGGGCTTCCCAGGGGGCACTAGGGGTAAAGATCCTGCCTGCCAGTGCAGCTAGATGGAAGAGACACGGGAAGATCCCCTGGAGGAGGGAGGGCATGGCAGCCCACTCCAGTATTCTTGCCTGGGAAATCCCATGGTGAGGGGAGCCTGGAGGGCTCCAGCCCACGGGGTCGCACTGATCCTGAGCTCTGGAGTGCGCTGCATGGCTGAGAGCTCCCACCTTCAGGGAACAGGCTTGGTTACATTTCTGGCCTCACTGACACCGTGGACTCTTCTGTGTGTCTCTCAGGGCGAGGTCTAAAGTCATGGCGACAAACAGGCCAAAGAAGAGAAAGCCCATGGCTTCGGTGTCAGATTTCCTGTTAACCTTCCTTTGGGCAAGGACCGTAACCTCTCGGAACATTCCCTCATTTAAGTTATCCAGGTGAGGTGACTTATACTTACTTCCTAGCACTGTTGCGACGACTGAACCGCCTGCCCTATGCGCATGGGGCTGACACATGGCACTGCGGTCCCCCAGGAAGGTGTCGTGTCCCCTAGTCTTTCTGCATTTTCACGTGTCCAGTTCTGTGCTAGCTGCATGGTGTCAGGGAAATGTAGGCAAGGCCAGGATGAGGTCTCAGTCTTACCCTTGGGAGAAGGAAGGAGGGCTCGAAACTGTACAACCACAAAGAGCAATTACTGGATACAAAAGCATTTTCTAAAACTTATTTCAGCAGGAGCTATGTATGTCTAGTTGGGAGAAGTGTTTTACAAATTCCAAGTTGCTAGAAATCTTTGAAACTCTGAATGGAAGATGTATTCATAATGGAAAATGCTTTTAAGCTGGGACCCTGAGAAACTGGAACACGGCTGAGCGGAGAGGAGGGGACGGTGTGTGCCAGGCAGGACAGCAAGCGCATGCCTCTGGGGCAGGGACGGACAGGTTGTGCTGTGTCGGGCGGTGAGGAGGCCCAGCTTGACTGAGATCAGGGTGAGACTGGAGCTGTCCCAGCGGGGAGGCTCATTTTCTGGCAGTGCTCGCCCTGTATGCTGAGAGCTCTGATGAACACTGCAGAGCCACAGTAGATGAGTGACCTGATGGGAGGGCGCTTCAAGGAGATAAATGGCCGAGTCCCGGGGGAGGGCCGGGGATCCTCCCTTACCGCACCCGCTCAGTTAATCTAATCATGAAGACCCGGAGGACCACAGCGGGGACAGATCTGGAGAGGATGAGTGACTCAGAGAAGGTGGCAAGGAGATACTGACAGGACGTGCTGACAGGTGCGTGAAGGAAGAGGAGGGGAGGGAGAAATGAAAGCAAAGTCACAGGTTCCGGGGCTCAGGGATTTGCAGGCACGTTAGGTACGCGTTTCTGAGCTGCTTAATTCCCGCAGTGACCTCACTGTGCTCTTGCTGCTGCTGCTAAGCCCCATCCTACTCCTGCCGCAGGGCAACGATCACTAAGATCTCACTCTGGGCTGGGCGCTCTGCTAAAGCACTTTCCCTGTCTCAGTTAGTTCATGTAATCCTCATTACTGTGCGAGGCAGTCGTGTCTGTGTGACAGGTACTGTGTTCGGTCTTGTGGAGGAAATGGGAGCAGTATCCTGTCCTCACAGAGCTGACAGTCTGGTCTAAGGCTTCCTAGGTGGCTCCAGTGGTAAAGAATCTGCCTGTCAGTGCAGACACGGGCGATGCAGGTTCGATCCTTGGGTCAGGAAGATCCCCTGGCGGAGCATATGTCGGCCCACTCCAGGATTCCTGTCTGAAAAGTGCCATGGACAGAGGAGCCTGCCTGTACAGCCTCTAGGGCCGCAAAGAATCAGATGCAAGTGAATGCGCGTGCACACACACACACACACACACAGACACACACACACACACAGAGGACTCCAGCTATTCAGATAGAGACTAACGAATAACTTAGATATTGTAGGCTGTGATTAGAATGGGGAAAGCCTAAGGATAGTGAGAGAGTCCAACAGCGGTGCGCCTTAGAGGACGGTCAAGGCAGAGCTAAGTGCGAAATGAACCCTCGAGGATGAAGTGGAGCCGACCCCGAGGGGAGCCCGGACGAGCCGGCCTCACGATGGGGGCAGGAAGGCAGAGCCGGCCAGTCTGGGAGCTGCCGGAGGCCGCGTGCCCAGGGCTGGGCGGAGAGAGGGTGGCAGTCAGAGCCCGGGCTGAGAGGGTGGGAAGGGCAGCGCGCCGCGTGGCGGGGGGCTGGAGGGCTGCACGCCTGTGTTGGGGACCGGCGGGGGGGCTGCGGGAGGGCACNNNNCACCTCGTGAGAGGAGGGCGGGTCCGGGTGGCTGAGAGAGCAGCGGGAAGGCCCTGACGGCCCAGCAGGGTGATGCGCCCTTGTGTCGGTCGTGTCCGCCTCTGCGGCCCCGTGGACTATAGCCACTCGGGCTCCTCTGTCCATGGGATTCCCCAGGCCAGAACCCTGGAGTGGGGTGCCATGCCCTCCTCCAGGGGATCTTCCCGACCCGGGGATCGAACCTGGGTCTCCTGAATCGCAGGCAGATTCTTTACCGGCTGACTCACATTTCAAAAGATCATGCATGGAGAGTGGCCTGGAAGGAAGCGGGGGCAGAAGTAAGGATGCTGCTGGGGGACAGGTGTTTGCGCAGGTTCAGATGACGGTGGGCGCGGGGCTGAGACGGAGGAGCGTTTGTTTGGCGCCGGGCTAACGGGGTCTGCAGGCGCAGAGACCGAGGGAAGGGGCCGCCCCACCCGCAGGGCCCAGGCGTAGGAACTGGGAGGTGGCAGGGCCGCCCCTGGGACGACCGAGGGCAGACGCGGTTCGCGCTTCAGGAGGGAGGCCGGGGGCGCTTCAGTGGATGGAGGCGAGGGGTCCTAAGTGCGGAGCGGGAGGGTTTTCCGTCTGAAGCTCGGACGAGTGGTCTGAGCCAGAGAATTCATGGCTTTGAATTCATGGCTTTAGGGCTTTAAAGCCAGCGCTGCTGCTGCTGCTGAGTCGCGCCGGTCGTGTCCGACTCTGCGGCCCCATAGTCGGCAGCCCACCAGGCTCCCCCGTCCCCGGGAGTCTCCAGGCAGGAACCCTGGAGTGGGTGCCGTTTCCTTCTCCAGTGCAGGAAAGTCAGAAGTGAAAGTGAAGTCGCTCAGTGGTGCCGTAGGGCTGAGTTTAAAACCACCCCGGGGGTGGGTGTGATGGGGAAGACGCGCAGGTGGGCTGGGGGAC
>SJYF01000013.1:2314825-2339654 GCA_006410515.1 Procapra przewalskii | reverse complement strand
GGGCTGAGGAGGAGGGGGGAGGAACGGGGCTGTGAACGAGCGCGAGTCCGGAAGGAGGGGCTGCGCAGCGGCGTCGAGGCCCGGAGGGGCGGCTCCGTAACCTGGACCGCCAGCTCTGGGGGTGGGGAGGTCCCCAGGAGCCCCGAAAACACGGCATCTGTGCAGGCGGGGCGGAGGGCAGCTACCTGGGCTCGGTGGTTTAGCCACGAGGTTGTGTCCGACCCCGGTGGCCCCGTGGACTGCAGCTGCCGGGCTCCTCTGTCCATAGTGTTCTCCAGGCAGGAATGCTGGAGTGGTGGCCAGTCCCTCCGCCAGGGCATCTTCCCGACCCAGGGATCGAACCCGGGTCTCCTGCCCTGCAGGCGGGTTCTTTACCCGCTGAGCTACCAGGGAAGCCCAGCTGGCTTGGGAAGTGGGGGGAAGTGGAGGAAAGAGCTTATGTAGACAACTCCTGAGAAGTTGTAGTTCTTCAACATTTGAGGAAACAGGCTAACGGGACTTAGTGGCCTGCCCGGAGTCACTCTGGAAGCACTTGGCGGAGCTGGGTTTTGCCCCCATGTATGTTTGAAACCTGCACTCTTAGCCTGTGTGCTAAGCAAGTATTTAAGTTATTTGAATGAATTATTTATATTCTAATTAGTTCCTTGTTTCCCCTGTTCTCTCACTTAGTTGCTTTTGCAAAATGGCCTCTGATTAACATCCAAATAAAGTAAACACAGGAGAAAGCCCCGATTAAAAATGAAATGATGCTAGATAAATCAAGGCGTTTCAAGTGTAAAGTCTATAAATATATTCATTGATCGTCTCCAGCAATCCTAAAGCACAAGCTAGGATCTTCTGAAATGAAGAATGTTTTACTCTTTTTTTTTAACTGCGGCCCCAGGCAATGCCTTTGGAAATGCTTTGAAAGAGCAGGCCCCAAGCTTCCCCCTTTGCATGTCTCGGTTTTCTTCTTCCCTGTCCTGTTATTCCTGAGGCTGCTGCTGCCTGCGTGAGGACTTGAACCGTTCTTGCAGGACCCAGGCCTTTTCCTCCAAAAACCCAATTCCTAGCCTTTCCCACTCAGAACAGAGGCAAAAACAAGGAGAGAAGTCTTTCCTTTCTGACCGGTATCTGACAAAGCAAAACCTAGATCTCAACCCGTCTATGGGGTCGCAGAGAGTCGGACACGACTGAAGTGACTTAGCAGCAGCAGCAGCAGCAGCAGCAGCTGTCAATTAACATACCTGTAGTTTAACATCGTTCTCAGGCCTCAGACTATGCGAGCTTTCATGGTTCATATTCTTAGTCAATTTCAATATCTGGTATTCGGATAACTTATCGTTCTCTCTGGCAGTTCTTACCTTGCCGACATACAAAGGGTCAGTTCCAGTGTATTCTTCCAGAACAAAAAACTGGTTCCAAACCCAGCTCCTCTTCGTCCGCGGGTGTGGCTGTGGCTTGCCTGACAGGAGCGCTTCTAGGCTGCCTGGCGGTGTCGGTGAGCCCGAGAGGACAGGGGTTGTAAGGCCCATCAATCCCCAGAAGCACAAGGACATGCCAAGCCCAAGCCAGCTCTTTGCATTGCTCATTCTACCAGAGGTCCACATGGGATGGCCAGGTTTTCAGAAAGCAAAGTCCAGGATGACAAAGCCACTCACTTCAGTATTTTCCAGATAAAAAAATAATGCAGTTTATTGAACACTTATGCTTCCCCAGTGAGGTCCTGATTCAAGTCAGTCTGCTTGAAGTCAACTTCCTGTCAAGTGAAGGAAAACACAGGCAGATGATGTCAGATTCTTTCCTATGGGGTTATAGCAAGTTTTTAAGAAATGTCAGTAAATATTCGGCTTTTCTAGTCAACAAATGAAGGAGTCGTAACATGTCACTGCTTTAGAAATGTTAAAGTGGTAAATAATATTTTGATAAAAATAAGACAACTTATCTTGATATAATCAATCCCAAACCTTCAAAAATGGATTTCAGAAGGAATAAAACTAGTGAATAAATTTCTTCACATTGGTAACTAGAGGGATATGCTGTATTATTGATTGGCTCTTTGAAATATTTATGCTAAGACAACCTCCTACATTCTTAAAAATTGCATTCATTTCCAAAATTGACAACTAATAGTTAATATTTTCATTAGCCCAACTGCTTTTCTTGGTTCCTTACAAAACCAAAAGCAAAATCTAACTATCTTTTTTTGCCACCCACAATTATATTTTGCTTTCTCCACGTTATTGATAATATTAGGACTCCGACTTCATTTATAAACAGCCATGGATCACTTCTGACTTTAATCATTCTCTGAGCTCACGGTGGAATTTGAGTTTCACACTCTACTGCTTCAGCTCCGGAGCGCTGATAGGGGCTGCTAATGTAACCTTTCTAGGATCCGAAAGGTCAGGTAATCACTGTATCGTTCACAGGAGACTTCAAAGTGCTTTCAGTCATATGCCTCCCTGGGCACAGGAGAGAGTTCTCACCAAGATTATTTTTCCCCGGAGCTGAAAGACTCATTTAGGCAAAGGGATGTTGACTTCTACCCTGGGGACACCTTTTCATCAGTCAAACTTCTTTTGATGCTATGAGGTCAGATTGGCTGGTGACCTCACTCCTGAGCTATGACCTCATCAACCTTTTCTTCCTTTACTTGGGCTGGATTTAATGAGCTGGCCTAGCACTCAAGTCATTCTGTCAGAACAGTTAGAATGCCTTCTGTGGGCTTAATATTTTCACTGTTAATGTGGGGAACTGCTGTCATCTTAGAACAAATGTGTTTATTTGGCCATTTCAGACCCATGCAACTAGGTAATGCTCTGTTTCTACAAGTGGCAACATCCATGCACTGATGCCAACTCAGTTACCACCTCCCACCTGTCATCATCAGAGCTCATGTTAGCTTCCTCTCAAAGACTCACTATTGAAACGAACAAGAGAATTTAAAAGATATCCTGTAATCATTCCATGTAATATGCCATTTCACTTCTGTAGAAGAAATCATTTGAACGAGAGCTGATAAAGAGGAATAAGGTGGGCGAGACTATAGAGTTTCTATAACAGAATGGGAGGCTGTGCCTCGTCCCGGCTTGAGCTCTGGAGGCAGATTGATTGTCAAGTGAAAGCAAGCTAGCTATGTCTTCTTTTGAGTGACATGTTGGTTAATATTAAGAACAATGGTGTGCAAGAAAGGGGGTCAGCAAGTATTAGTTGTTCCTTTTCTCTTTAGACTGATCCATGGAAACCCAGCTCACTGATCCTTGTCTAAGCGGAGACCTTCTGGAAGAAGGAACCTTAACCCCAGAAATGAATTAAAGAAAAAGATTGGTGAGAATTAGCTATGCTATTGTAGGGAGCTAGAAGATGGACTAAAGGGCATTACCAAAAAAAAAAAAAGGCTAGAATGAGTCCTGGGATTGGCAGCCTAGTGGGGATATTCCAGACCGTGGGAAACATAGACCTTGCTGTCGGATGTTCGCTAGCCCAAGGGTCAGACAGTTTGACCCCTGGTTCTGCTTTCATTACCTCTGACTTGTTGACATCTATGAATTTTTATTCCTCTATTAAGCAGGGAATTCTATTAATAGTTCTCCCACCTACCTCACAGGATACCCATGAGGATTTGCTGGGACAGTGTAAGTGAACATGTTCTGTAAATGACTAAGGTGCCAACTGACATTTGAACAGCCACACAGGGAAAAATTACCGAGTCATGTTCTACACATGATGAAGCTGAGCCTGAAACATATCTCTTGGGCACTTTTGGGGCATATATATATATATATCTATATCTGAAAGGGCCCTATATATACATATAAAACTATATATAAATATTATTATATATTATATATATTATTTTACAGATCTCTGCATCTGTGATAAGCATTATTGGGTAGTAAATTCTGGCCCAGACGAATTCTGTAATAGCCAAACTTTTTTCTTTCTTTTTGATATGAGGAAACATTGAAGAACTATTTGAAAACTTTGTAGAGTAGAAAGAATTTTCTTTTGGGGTCACACTTATCAAAGACAGAGCTCAAAATGTGCATTTCCTTTAACGCCTGTGTCTCACATGTGTACATTTTGTCTAAGCATTGCTTTCAGTGGTTCTGATGACTTTCTCTAGCAACTCTACTCATGTCACTTTGGGGCTCTAAGTGAGCAGGTGCGTGTGCGTTGGGTGAGGGGGTGGGCCGTGCAGATGTCCCCTCTCCTGCTCTCACTGCTAAATGTTCTAAATGGAATGAGTTTTGAGGAAATTTTGAGAGGAATTTTAGGGAATTTTAAGTAGATTTTGAGGAATTTTAAGGCCATCCCTTCTATTCTCCAATCTCTAACAAACTAGATATGCATTCTTGCCAATTAAAACCTCCTATCTTTACCTATAAGCATGATCTGAAGAGCTCAGGAAAAAAGGAAGTATTCTGTGGAATCTTTGTGATGAATATTTTGTAGGCTGTTCAGTTGCTTCTGCTTTCATCTCTCTCTCCTGCCCACTTTGGCCTCCTACACGCCAGCTCAAAGCCCTCACGTTCTTCCCTTTCACGAGAAACGCACAGAAGAGGCTTCTGGATGTTTGGGGCCTGTGGAGCCCTTGGTGACCCTGGGAAAGGGCTGGTGGTCCACATGTCCCGCTCGTGTCCCCTGCGACACACCTACAGTTCCAGAGTCCTCAGTAGCTGGGAACTCTGTTTGTGTTAAATAACTCGATGGCTACAGCTGATTGGCGAGCACTTTGTTCCTGCTTTCTTAGGATGGAATGCATGAAAAAATACTCCCTGCCTAACTTTTCAGAAAGCAAACTCTGGGTTATCTAATAGTTAAAGAAGAGTTATTCTTTTCGCAATTAGAGTTGTTTATGCAAGTGAGGAGAAAATCGGTTCTGTCAGAAATACTAACCAGTCGGCAATTATTATAAGATGGTTCTCATATTCATGTTTTTTCCTCCAGGGTAAGAATAGCAGTGATGTGTCTGATGGTAGGCTAATTGCTGTTGTTCTTACAAAGGAAGAGACTACTATATGTATATGCAGGTCTGTTTTGAAAGACCATGCATGCTACACGAAGACAAGATTAGTGGAAATTGACTTCTGTGTTAAATGAGTCTTTCAAAAGTTTTTCTTTTCCCCCTCCCATCCTGCCTGAAGAAAGTAAACAGCTTGGTAATGAACCCAGTAGGAAGAAATTAAAGTTGTACATAAAAGTGTGCTCTCAGTGAATTGTTTATTTCGTTACTTAAATTTGCTGTGATATTTAAAATGTAGAGGAAAGGAATGGTTACTGCTTTCTCCTTGAAATGAACTGGGCTGTTATGGTCTCCCTCTGATTTCTCTCTTCATTATTCCAGTTTGCCCAAGCTTTTCATGGTTAATGGAAATATTACTCAGTAAAGCTCAAATGACATCTCGACGGAAGCAGAAGAGTCAGCCGCCTCTGTTGCTGACTTCCTCTAAGGACGGGGTGGGGCTGTTTTAAACTTCTGTTCTGACCTCATGCTTTATAGCGGTGAACGGAGGCCGTGTTGCTGTGGTTTCCAACAGCTCAACCTCTTAAGCCATCACTTTTACTTATAATAAGAGCCTCAACAATGTACTTCAACAGAACGGCCGAGCTTTGCGAGGATCCCGGATGTTAGCGTGAAACAGGCCGGTGCGCCAGGAGGCGCGGCCGCGGGAAACCAGACGCGTCTGCGCGCGGCCACCTCGCCTCGCGAGCGCCTCTCCCGAGAAGCACGGCCGTGTCAGTGCGGAGGGCGGGCGGCCCCGCGTGTGCACTGGGGTGGAGAGTGCACGTGAAGGGCGTGTCTGTGAGCGTGTACAGTGCACAGGCCATACGGCTCCCACTGGGGAGGCCCACGGGAAGCCGGCTCCAGCGCCCGGATCCGCGTGCACGGCTGTGCTGCCGACGAGACGGAGGCGGCGTGAAGGGCAGGCTTGCAGCTGGAAGACGACATAGCTCCCCGGCCTGAAGTCTTTCTCTTTCCCTACAGATGTTCCAGTTTGCTTTTCAACTGGGCAGTCATTAAGTGAGTAGAGGCTCCAGGGCGAGGGCTTCGCGGTCGCGCTGTGCGCTGGCTTCCAGCCCCTACTGCACACCTTGCCTGCCTGATGCGTGGCACTGCCCCCAGCTCCTCAGCTAACGTGTCTGAGATGGGATACACCTTAAGATCAGTACGTAGATTTAATGTGGTCCTATTTCCTCTCCCATCTTTCAAAGAAGCTGTTAATAAATTGATGGTGTGTCTAGAATTGAAGAATTATGCTTTTACCTTTTTATAAACTCAAACGGAATTCTTAATTTCCATGGAGAGTTCTTAGGAAAGGTAGTCATCACTCTTGCTTATTTATTTTCCTTTGAGTTCCTGCTCCTCTAAGTCCCTCAAAACCTATGGAAAACTTGAGCCTAAAGGCTGAGCTTGTCACTCAAGCCGTGATCAGCCCCAGAATCTTCCCTTTCTCACCACTTGCTCTCTTTGCTCTCCTCTCCTTCCCACAGCCAGATTAGTCTGGACAAGGCAGTGCTGTTTTAAGATGTTCAGAAATGGAACTGTGGGGTTGCTGTGGCAGAGGGGGAGGTACAGGGCGGCTTAGCTGCCGGCTTTAGGAACGATATGTGGTTTTATGTAAGACAAGGCGTGTGTGAGTTTGAGTGTGCGCATGTGTGTCTCCCCATGTGGGTGAGAGGAACAGAGGAAAAAATGGTAGAAATCTTGAGTTATGTAATTAAGAGCTGGCTTTGAAAAACCTGATCAGTCCCATATAAAACCTGTTTTGTATATCCCGTGTATAGGTTGCCGCTCCGGCTATAAGTTTCCTAGCTTGGGTCATGAATAAAGGCATTTTTGCTTTCAAAATCCTTTTGCTGGACTTCATGCCCAGTTCTTCGGTTTTCATTCTCTTGTAATCAGTTTTTCCAGTTGAGGGTGTCCTGACTTTTCCCATCTTCCAAGAATGGCAAATAGATTCTCACTGATCCTTTCACACATGCGTGGCATCTAGTGAATGTTTTAATCCTAAAGGAGTCAGGAAGTTTTTGACCTACTTTACCCTTCCTCCGGTTTTCACTTTTAATCAAGCTAATGAAACTACAGTTCAGCCCATGACTGCAGTTAGACAAGAATGATCAGTTTTGATTTTTTCAAGGTCATCTCCCATGCTCACTAATTTCCAGTCTTATGTGCCATTTATAATTGCACTTGTGCCTGTTCATTCAAAAAAAGCGTATGTTTTAAATGTAATTCTTTGGCCTAAGTTTTTCTTTGATAAGAAGTTACAGATAATCACAACTCAGGTTTTTCTTTATAGCTTTGATTTTGTACAGACGTTCAGGCAGTAGGATAATTCTGATAAGTCTTCCCTGGACCATAAAGATTAATCCATAGGAGGAAGAGTTTGGGGGAGGAAGTAAGTCTGCTGTCTAAAATTAAGACAGTTTATTAATTTGATAAATACTTGCGCATTGGGTGGGTTTAATCAAAGAATGCTTCGGAGGGACTTCTCTGGCTGTCCAGGGATTGAGACTCCACACGTTCAGGGCGGGGCCCTCGGGATGCCCTCCTCCAGGGGGTCTTCCCAACCCAAGGACTGAACCCAGGTTTCCCACACTGCAGGTGGATTCTTTACCATCTGAGCCATCAGGGAAGCCCGTGAATACTGGGGTGGGTAGCCTGTCCCTTTTTCAGGAGATCTTTCTGACCCAGGAATCGAGCCAGGGTCTCCTGCATTGCAGGCAGATTCTTTGCCGGCTGAGCTGCCAGGAAGCCTGTGCGATCTTGAGCAGGTGACTTCAACCTTTTTCCGTCTCAGTTGGCCGTCTAGAAACTGGAGATAAATATAGACTCTCATGGGGTGACTGTCAGAATTAAGGGAGAAAGTATGTTCGAAGCTCATAGCTTGGTGTTTGGAAAAGCCTTGCACTTGAGAAATAGTAGGCTCTTCCCCACTTCAAGATGTTTGCAGTTTAGTGGAGCAGCGCACGCGTGTGTGTGTGCTAAGTCGCTTCAGTCATGCCCGATTGTTTGAGACCCCGTGGACCACAGCGCCGGGCTCCTCTATCCCTGGGATTCTCCAGGCAAGAATACTGGAGTGGGCTGCCACTTCCTCCTCCAGGGGATCTTCCCCACCCAGGGATGGAACCCGCATCTCTTTTGTCCCCTGCCTGTTGGCAGGCGGGTCTTTACCACGAGCACCACCTGGGGTGCCCTTAGCGGGGCCGATCCTGCCAGTGCTCTGAGCAGTGGGGATAGCAGCAGGAGTCGGGGCAGGGCTGACACCGTTCCCAGTAGTGGTGACGATGGGGTCCGAGCAGCAGTAGGGGTTCTGGAGCAGACCCAGCGGAAGTGCTA
The DNA here is from genome assembly GCA_006410515.1 of Procapra przewalskii. Classification (NCBI taxonomy): domain Eukaryota; kingdom Metazoa; phylum Chordata; class Mammalia; order Artiodactyla; family Bovidae; genus Procapra; species Procapra przewalskii. The sequence continues at coordinate 2,331,328 of SJYF01000013.1, read as the reverse complement.
GCGTGGATCACTTACTCCAGGCAGGCTGTGTTGAGTAATGCGCATTCTCTTCATTATTTAGCCTTTGCAAGAATTCCATGGAAAGGTGTTCTCTTCCCATTCTGCAAGGAAACAGATGGACAGCGGTGTGCTCCGGTTGGCTCCTCCCGACGATCACGGAAGCCGACTTGCACGTCTCTTCCCCACTCTTTGAAATCAACCACGGTGTGAATATTTCCACCACAGCCATCGCCAGATGCCCCCTAGTGAGTCATGGGGTGAGCTGCTTCAGCTCATGCCTGACTGTAGACCGTCTGTGTGACAAGGGCCCCAAGATGGGGAGAAACAAGATGCTACACCCGGCTGGAGGGGCTTCCCAGGTGGCGCAGTGGTGAAGAGCCTGTCTGCCAATTCAGGAGATGCAGGAGGCACAGGTTGGATCCCTGGGTGGGGAAGATCCCCTGGAGGAAGATAGGGCAGCCCACTCCAGTGTTCTTGCCTGGGAAGTCCCACGGACAGAGGACGCTGGCGGGCTGCAGCTCGTGGGGTCACAGAGAGTAGGACACGACTGAGCCACTGAGGATACATCACTGCACACCGCTCAGAAGAGGGAGAAATGGTTTCTAGCAAGGGGGAGATGTCTAAGGTGGCTTCGGAACCAGACTTGCAGGATGGAAGGAAGGAAGGCGTCGATGTGGATGAAAGTGCGCGTGCAGAGGCGTGGGTGCAGGCCGCAAAGGGCCTGTCTGCGGGAGAGAGAGAATTTAATTTGCCTGGAGAATGAGGTCTATTCAGGAGGGCAGTGAGAGGTAAGACAGGACATGTAGGCAAAGCCCAGCAGCTTAGGAGCTTTGAAAATTGCTCGACCGGAGTGTTGGGAATATATTTAATTGTCCATAGTGAGCAGGTAAAGGCTTTCAAGCATGTAAATGTGTGTCAGTGTTTCTGGAGGGTGTGGGGAGGGGCGGGGGTCAGTGAGGGTCCAGGGAAAGCTGGTGAGGAGCCCTCGATCAGGGGTCAGGGCGGAGCAGGTGGTGAGACCTCTTCAGTACTGAGGAGACAGGGTCTCCAACACTTGCAAGCGGACCCCACTCTCAAAGGGTATGAAAGAAGGTACGTGCTTGGGTTAGGACAGGAAGTTGAGAGGAGGCGCTAGTTAGAGGCGAGGAATACATTTGATTTTAGACTTAAGGATAAAAAATTCATTCTTCAATGCCTGATTATTTAAAGAGGCAAGAACCTTCCTTCTCTTTTTAGTCCAAAACTTCAAAGCAGATTTGGGCATAGAGAATGTGAACTCCCTCCTCTCCCCTGGAGCAATTCTTAGCGTCTCCGGATGCACACACTGAATCCAGGCTTGAGACCTGGGGCCGGGCCTGCTGGTCAGTGACTTCCTGGGCTGCTTTGAACTTCACCTTGGCCGGGGACGGTTTTGACCCACCAGTCCCCACATATTGCTCTTTTCACACAATACTAACTCTCACGTTGGGATTATGGGTGTCATATCTTTCATAGTTCTAATGTGTAAAGAATGAACCCAAAGACAACTGGATAATCTGTTCAAGGAAAAGAAACCCCCCTGGAAAACAAAGCAAAAATCTCATTGATATTTATCACCTGTCCTGTTAAAGGTAAAGAGAAACTTGTCTCCTACTATGTACTTTGAAAGTGCTTTCCTCTCTTTGAAGGAGTGATGCACGGTGGGGCTGGGGACAGCTTGGTGAGACTTTTTCCGTCTCTGCTTTTCAATGTGTGATACATTGGTTTTCTCCTTAGCCTTTCTGAGTCTCAGATGTAGGGATAATAATCATCTTTAAAGGGTCATCATGCCTAACACTGCACATTAAATTCTGTTTTTATCTGTTTGTTTTACTTTCTATGTGTTTCCCTTTTTGTCTTTTTTTCAAAGCACCTTGTGCGTTTGCGGCCTTGGCTTTTTGTTGTTCAGTGTTGTAACTGTTTACTCGTCTCTCTTTTCCCCATTCTGTAAGCTCGTTGAAGGTACAGACAGTATCTTTTACCCATGTATCCTTGATACCTAGTGTAGCATTTGGTAAATGCTAGGTGCTTAATAGATATTAACTGGGTGGCTAGTGGCTAGTGTATCTTTAAGCTATAAAAAGTACTTAACAGCTTGATATTGTTATTCTAGGCCTTTGAACTTTTATTTTGAGTTAATTAACATTTTTTCCATACCGATTTTAGTATCTATTCTTGAGTGAATATGTTAGTTGCTCAGTCATGTCCAATTCTTTGCAACCCCATAGACTGAGGACTGCCAGGCTCCTCTGTCCATGGGATTTCCCAGGCAAGAACACAGGAGTAGGTTGTCATTCCCTTCTCCATCTGTTCTTACCAGCAGAGTATTAAGCGGTGTGTAAATAGTACAAAGGCAACAAAAATCAAGGAAATAGGACACCGAATGTGACGAACCTTTGCCTGTCAGAAGCGCTCTAGACTTGGGCATCACTTGTAATCTAAAGAATCTTTTTTGAGATGCTTGGAAACCTTACAAGGCAATTGGGATTTGAAACATTACATGGTCTAAAATAGATTTCCAACAGTAGATGATTTTAAAAATTATGATATACCCATGCAAAGGGATGCTATGTAACTCTGCCTTTGAAAGAAGATCAAGAATTGGTTTAAAAGCTGTTCTGAAAAACACCATTTGTTATCAACTTCTTAACACATGTTGCCAATACAACCTTCAGTTGGAGAAACAAAATTTGGCCACTTCACAGTTTTATCAGAAATCAAGAACTGTACTCTAGAAATATCTCAAATGAACTGACACAGTAAGTGGTTATATTAGAACTGGCTGATCCTAGGCTGATGTTGTCCGTTATGCATAGATCTCAATGACCTTTTGAGAAGGTAGTTGTAGAAAGCACTGTCTTTAAGCCTAACATCCAGCATTCTCTTGTTCACTTTGACACCACTCGTGTCTCGGATCGCCGCGACAGGCCGTGCCCACCATATGTGCACGATGGGAGTGGCTCTCGGGTCTGCAGGGTACAGCAGCGGCCGCTTCCCACTGTGCCATGCGGACGCCGTCATGGGCAGAGACTGGCTGGCTGCCCCCATCTTTCTGGGCTCTCTAGTGTCCCTGCCTGCTCTCTAGCTCAGCAACAGGCACCCCCTTTCAGGCAAGAGTGCGAGGTGGTCCTCATTTGGACTCTAAACAGAGTCCGTCTGCTCCCCAGAAGTCTAGTCCCGTTAGCCCTCTGTTAGATTTGTTGAGTTACTTAAGTTTGTGTTCTTTTCTGGAGGAGTTCTATCATGTTAATAGGTGTGTATAAAAAAGGAAACTCCCAAATGGCACAAAGCAGACTGGCCTCACTCTTCCAAGCAGAGCAGGACCCTCAGGAAGTGACCTGATGACTCTCAGGAGTGCGAACTGCTCTGAATCTAGGATCTTCTCAGTCCTTCCCGGCTCATCAGAATCCTGTGTGGTTTCGGCATCAAGGGCACCAGTGAGGCTCAGGCCTGGATCGAGAGGCACACGCGCCTCAGGGAATGAGGAACAGGGGTGGGATCCTCAGGTCTCCCCTCATTAGACCCTGTACTGGGTTATTTGGCGCTAAGTCCTGATTTCTGGCTAGCTATGAAACGAGTCACCTCAAAGTGCAGTGGCTGAGAACAGCATTTCGTGAGTTCTTGTGGTTTCCGTGGTCGGGGGTTTGGGTGTGTGTGGGCCGGGGGTTCTGGTGGGCTTCCTCAGGCCCCTGCAGCGTGTGGGGCTGGACTGGGCCCACGGGGGCTTCTGGGGCCTCGTGGTTTCGCCTGGTCCTTCCTGTGCTGTTTCCAGCAGGACTAACAGGGCTTCCTCGCAGCGTGGCGGCTCGTGAGGGCTCGTGTGTGGACGCTGCTGCTCCTGTTCTCAAAGCAGAGGCCGCGTCGCCTCAGAACCCTCTCAGCACCACTTCCGTTGGTTACAAGCCACTGGCAAGTCCACACACACAGGGGCAGGGGGTCGGTGCCACCCCATGGCAGGCGAGCTGCAGGGCGCCAGATGAGCCCGTGTGGCGGGAGACAGTCCTGGGGCCGTTTTCAGGAAACGCAGTCTGCACACCTGGATGGCCAGTCAAGCCGTGCAGGGCCGCTGAGTTCAACGTGGAGGAACGTTGGTAATCTCAAAGAGCAGAGGTAAGTTTTCGTATTTAAAAGGGATTGATGCGGTAGGGGTGGGCCGATGGTTATTCTCTGCTTTAAAAAGCTTACATAGGACAGATCCTGTCCACACGACCTAGTCTGCATTCAGGAATGGAAGAGGCTGTGCGGACGCGGGTGCTGGTAAAGGAGGGCGCTCGCGGGAGCAGAGCGCACGGAGCGCTGAGCGCGCCTTCTTCAGGCGCCGCGATGAGAAGGTGGTTCTGACCGTTCAGCGCTGACTGGGGATCTGCCAGCAGTGGGTCGTTCTGAGCTTTAGTGCAGTGGCGAGTGCCGGCATATAGGAGCGGGTTCCGCCTCAGGTGTTTAATGTTCGCTCAGAATTTTAAGGACATCTGAAGTCATGGTCACTGAGCACTGAGATTTTACCGAAGCAGAAGCCAGTGAACATGATGGTGAGAAAGCTTGAGGCTTAGCCCTCGACACATGGCTCTCTGGAGAGGAACTGGGATATAAACGGAGCGGTGATGACCATGATAAGATCTAGTGACAACTCGAAATGAGAACTCGTTAACAAAATAAGATTGATGAGTCACGGTGGATGTCACTGCCTCCCAGTTTGACTCCTGATTTTTTTCTCTGTTGGGTCTCTTGGTCTGTTTTTCTCTTTTTTTCTAACCTGGAGCATGATGGGCACTTCTAGCTATCCAAGTAAAATCCAGATTCCTTCCATTCCCCCCGTCCGTATCTGGCTTCTTAGACTCAGATTCTGCTGTTTCTGCTTTCCAAGTCCTTCTCCAGTCGCGTCTTCCCTCTCCAGTCCTGCTGTTCTTGTCACGGTTTTCATGCTCTAAACTTCGTATCTTCACCACCGCAGAGCCTCAGAGCTGGTGGCCTGCGCTAATCTAGTCTCTAATCAGCCAAAGGGATCTTATCAGGGCGCTCACCTGCTAAAAGGCTTCTAATGGCTTCTCATTTCTTAGCTGATACAATCTGAACTCCTTGACAAGGCACTTAAAGGACCTACGTGACCTGACCCCTACCTACCATTCTAGCCTCATCTCCTGCCCCTGCTCCCCTCGCTTTCTTGTCCATCAAAATAAACTAGACTCTGCATTTCAACACCCTCACGCTTTTGCTCAGATGTGAGTGCCTTCCCCAGGCCCTTCTTTGCTTAGCAGCCTCCCTCCCGGGGAGCACTGGCTAATCATTAGACCTGCCTTCTCTGCCCTCATGCCACTCTGTCCATTCCACCAGCTGGCCCCACAGCCCTGCGAATTCTCGGAAGTTAATGACTGTCACCTTTGTACCTTCAGAATTAGCACAGTGTTGGCATCAAACAGGAATAAAATAATACGTGGAATAGAACTCAGTTTAATAAAATCTGACCAACAATTCAGCACTGTAACATTCTCACTCAGAAAGCATCTTGGCACCTAGAGGGCGATGTTCAAAGTAGGATTAATGGTAGGATCCCAAGGAGCCTCCAGGTGGGACTGCGGTCCTCACCAGAGCTTTGCCAGTTTCTGAGAGGACTGGAGAGCGAGGTGGGAGCCTGGAGCAGATACAGAGGGGTCATCAAGGCCTTAAAGAGGAAACCTGCAGTGTCCGAGGAAAGACATCTCTAAGGCTGGAGGAGGAAAGCCATGGTTCAGCTCAATAACGACATCCACATTTTAAAAGTTCATTACTGAAGATGGCCATGTCCTAGGAATCTGGAAGAGGGAACACAGCCTTAGTAGCCAAAGAGATTTAAACAAAAATGGGTCTCCTGGCAGTGAAGTTTATGAACTGGGGCAGGATTTCTGGAGATTATGGAACCTGCCTTTTTTGGGGGCAGTGGGGAGAAGATGGGGCACAAGACTGCAGGCAAGAAGTTTCCCACAGACTAAACTTTGGGTCTGCCGAAAGCTGGGGGTGGAATCCAAGGGCCAGAAAGTCTTTTACAAAATCATTTACGTTGGTGATATTTTCAAATGCTGACTTCACACCATATCAAGAGCATTTAACTCATTTTTGCCTAAGAGAAATGTTGAACTTGAAAGCACCCTGGTGGCACAGTGGTCGAGAACCCGCCTGCCAGTGTAGGAGACTTGGGTTCTAACCCTGGGTCGGGAAGACCCCCTGGAGGAGGAAACGGCAGCCCGCTCCAGCGTCCTTGCCTGGAGAATCCCATGGACAGAGGAGCCTGGTAGGCTACCGTCCATGGGGTCGCAGAGTCAGACACGACTGAGCGACTGACCTGCACTGAACTGAACCTGTGTCTTTACCGCAAAGAATCCACCTGCCAACGGTGCAGACTCGGGTTCGATCCCTTGGTAGGGAAGACCCTTGGAGAAGGGAATGGCAACCAACTCCAGCATTCTTGCCCAGGAAATCCCACAGACAGAGGAGCCTGGAGGGCTACAGTCCATGGGGTCGAAAGAGTCAGATGCAACTGTGACTGACCACACACACACACACACACACAGGAAAAGAATTAGTGTGCTCTCCTTCTCTAGAGAGCAGTCAGTTGAGGATGATGCTTGATTCTAGCTATCTCTATTTTGACTTGTAAAGGAAGGAATTTTAAAAAATGACTTGCCGATTGATCTCAGGTAACATTTGTGGTGAGGTAGGATTGTTAGCGCTTCTGTCTGGAAAAACCATATGCCTTCGTGCTTTTATGCTGACACTTTCCCCTTTTGGATATTTAAATACCATATAGGGGTGTCACAAAGATGTTCTAGTGGAAACTGCATTAGCAGGTAAAATCCCTGTATATTCTTCTTCTGTGTTGGTAAAGGGATTGGATTTCTCTGGAATGGAAAATGCTCTTATGTATCTTTTTGCAAAATTTAATTTATTTTTTCTTTCTCCTGTAACCCCTTTCATCTTTCCTATACAGTAAAGAGTCTTTAAAAGAAACCCATATAAACCCTACAAGCTTTTGTTCCTACACTGTGAGGCTAAGAATAGTTTAACAGGAAACAATCCACATGCTTTCATCCATGTTAAGGAAAAAGATTTTGCAAATGTTTTCTTCAAAGTACTAAAAGTAAATGAAGGCTAAAGAAAGAGACTAACATGAAAGCCTTATTAATGGGAACACATTCTGATAAATCAAGCTGATTCCAATCTTAATAGTCAATCTAAATAATGGAATTGGTTAATAGCATCAAATTAGGATTAAAGAAAGGGATAAAATCTATTTCCACAAGTTGTTTCAAAACAAGACATTCACTGGCTGATGCCATATTATATGAGTCTGATTATACTGTACATAATAAAGCATGCCCCATGATAAAATCCTGCTGGGAGATGTGTTTAATCAGATGCCTTTGATATTATTTGAGCAAAAGCTACTTTGGATTCAAAAGACTCAAAGAGAAAAGTCTTTAGCTCCTGCAATCCATCTTAATCCACTGTGGACGTTTGTGCTCCACACATGCCCCATCCCAGCCTACTCCCACACGTAAGCGTGAGCTAAGTGGCTATGATTTCAGATTTGTCTTTTCAGAAGTCATGAACAGAAATTGGTTTTGCTTAATCACCATGTTCCACTTACTGTTCATTTCTAAGCTTATCAGCAATGAAGTCAAAGTAAAGATTCTCTGTTGGCAAGAATTTTAATGGACACAAGCGACTACACTCCCCAACAGTAATTTAAAACTGCCGTCTTAGCCAGCTTTGAGCATTGTTTGGCTCCCACCGCAACTAAACCGACATACTCATTTCCCAAGACAATCTTTCTCTGCCACTGACCAATTTCACACCAAATCTCTTGAAGACATGTCAGAAGTAACAGACCACAGGAACAGCTTTCTAACTTACTTTTCCCCTTCTTCCACGGAGTGTGCTAGTTCTGCAATTTTCTGAGCTTGTCCCTTTGGAGTGGAGTTCACGTCATGCTGCCAGCCCCCACTGAATGTTGGAGCAACTCAAAAGTGGCCCTCCCTCTGCCAGTTTGAAACTGGTCTCTAAATGACCATCAGCTCTGAAGGAGGCCGTTGGATGTGGGGAATTTCGTCCAGTCACTTGGAGGGGAGAAGGCCACCCACAGCTGGGGGCGGGGGATGAGACCAGCCAGCCACCAAACTGCTGATGCAACCCGAAGCCACTTGGGCAGGGAGTGAGAACAAAGGCCCCGCTGGCTACTACGGTGATGAGCGGCAAATGGCGGGGGTGGGAGGGAGCCCACATACGCAAGGCAGGGGGCTGGCGGGTGCCCTTGTCTAGATGGGGGAAGGACAAAGGCGGCTGTCCCTGAGCATGCGAGGGCCTGGGGGATTTCTTAACAGAAGCAAATGGCAAAAGACTGTTAGCAGCCTTGGGAAGTAGGAGTTGAAGTTCTTTAGACATGTTGGCCTAGCAGACAGCTGAAAATATCTGGTGGCAAATACCTATCAGCTACTTAGGCATTTCAGAAACAGAAGATAATGGGAAGGCTAACAAACTGCATGTCTTTCCCACTTACTATTGCTTAGCGTTTCCAGTAAGTAAATGCAGTATCTCCACTGAGCTGCTCTCTCAAATTATTGTTAATTAAATAATACTCCCTAAGAAATCTGTCATTACCGGCAGCCAGGGATGGGTTTGTGGAGTTTGCCTGAGGCTGTTACTGCTCCAACAAACGGGCTCTTAATTGCCCTAAGAGGTAATTTCACTGGGGACTGTAGTTCACTTTTCCAGCACTTTCATGGTGTATTTTATATCTTAAACTTTTCCTTTGTGTTTCTGTGTCTGGAGTTGCAAAAGGCCAGAGGGATCATTCGCTAATGATACGTCCATTGAATTAACCATTCTCTGTAATGGAAGAAGTGCCCGTTGTTATTGAGTCTGTAATTCCCCCTCCCCCCCATTTTCCATTATGACTAAAGAGAAGCAAGTAATAACAGATTTTAAAATTAACTTAGTTTTCCCCTATTCATTACTTAGTCTTTGAAATGAGGGGCGTGCTGGAGAAACGCTTCTGGTCTGTCATGGGAGCAGCTCTGACGTGCCTGCTTGTCAAGTGTTTTCCTAGTGGGCAGGAGTGTTGGACGGCTGAACCATCATCATTAAATCCAGTTGAAAAGGGGAAGATGAGGACAGTTGGCCCCAGAGAACATGTGCCGTGGCCCAGAATTGAAAGTGACCTTATCTTTAAAACAGTTTCCTCCTATTCATGAGCAGAGAATAAGGACAAATACTAAGAAAAAGTCACTTCTTTCAGTGTGGTAAGAGCCTCCATATGCTGTTTCAAGAAAAAAGTTCTATTCAGTCTTTTCTTAAATGACTTCTTTTTCATCATAGTGTAATATATATTTTCACCTTTTGACTTGTACTTTTTTAAAAAATAAAGTTATATGCTTGTTTCAGAAAAATTACACTTTAGACTGTATCTTGTTGGTATTTCATCTGAACAGTTTCATTTGGTTGAATTAAAGTGCAGCTGCACCTGAGGGAAGGGAAAAGAGAGAGAGAGAGAGAGAGAGAGAGAAGGGAAGAGCGGACACAGAAGAGAGATGAGAGAAGCTCATATAATCCAGCCTCCAAGCATGACTTCCTTCAGCCCCTTATTTTAGTATCACTATAGTAACCTTTATCTGCAGTAAAAGCATAATTTGGCTGGATAGCCGTAAAATATATGCATCTACATGATACCAGTTATTTACTGTCCTGCAGTCAAAAAAGTCTCCTTTCTCCCCTCTTAACCAAGTTCACATTTTGTTGTGTGCTGTCACTTGATAATCTTTCTTCTCTCTTAGAAAAAATCGGGTTCTTCCCTCTCTTTTTCTCATTAAGATGTGAATGGGCAGGCATCTCGGCCAGTATGTCTCTACATGGCTGAATACACTCGGAGAAAAGCAGGGTCTCCTTTGTCTGGACTCTGGATGGCTGAGTGTCATTCCGCGCCGATGGGCAGGGCCTCCCTCGGAGTAGAAACTTTGTGATAATTGCCAGAGCAAATTGAACTCAGGCTTATCGGTTCCTTTCCTTTTTCAGTTGGGAAATGGAGGGAATGGGAGAACAAGGCCATTTTTGACCAAAGACAATATAGCCTAGAAATAGATTGGACACAGCCAGTGCCCAGCAGTGTTGTAGACAGCAATCACGGGGTGTCCTTGTACAGGGATGAGAAGGCACGTCCCCTCGATCATCCGTCAATCCCAAAGGAGCTCAGCCCTGAGTGTTCTTTGGAAGGACTGACGCTGCAGCTGCAGCTCCAATATTTTGGCCACCTGATGTGAAGAACTGACTCATTGGGAAAGACCCTGATGCTGGGAAAGATGGAGGGCAGGAGCAGAAGGGGGCGACAGAGGCTGAGATGGTTGGATGGCATCACCGACTCAGTGGACATGAGTTTGAGCAAGCTCTGGGAGTTGGTGATGGACAGGGAGGCCTGGGGTGCTGCAGTCCAGGGGGTCGCAAAGACCCGGACGTGAGTTGCTGACTGAACGACAGCACCGCCATCACTAGGCGTCGGAGCCTCATGCCCTCCACAGGCTGGGGGCCCAGTGGGCGCTGTCTGCCCGTCCCGCAGCTGGCAGGGGGCTTGGCGGAACCCACACGCAGGCAGCCAGGAGCGGGAGGCCGCGCCCATGGGGCTGGTGGGCACTTGCGTCTGTTTTGGCCGGTGTCGACCAGCAGGAGCAGCGCTCAGGTGGTTTCACCAGCCAACAATGAGACAAAACGGTCTTTGAGAGGAAAGCTGGATACAGGGGGAGAAAGCCATTTAAAAATCAGTTACGCTTGTTTTCGATCAGCATCTCGACGAGTGGTTGGCCGCCTGTCACGTGCGGCGCTGGCGGCGCTTCTCGGGCCGCTCGGCGTCTGAGCGGCCACGGGCTCTATTCAGCCGTTAGTTCCTCGCGCCCGACGGCGGCAGGGGGCTGTGGCCGACGCCTGGGAAGGCGAGCTGACGCCAAGGTAGAGGGGAGGCTCTCTTTTCTTACACACGGTCCCACGCCCCAGGCCTGCTCTGGACCTCCACCAAGGCCACGGGCCCACTTCCGGGAAGCCCGCGCTCGGGGGCGACTGCCTGCGTCACTTCCGGCCACGCCCTCAGCGCCGCGGGGTCGAGAGATGGCGCAACCGCGCCTCTGGCGGCGTGACGCCGGGACCGCCGCGATGCGGGGACCGCCGCGCGCAGCGCCCAGCCTGTGTGTTTAACACGATAGTCCTTAAATTCCGCATTTCAATGTGTGTGTCTGTGGGTCCTCATTCAAGAGGGGTTAAGCTTTGCTCAGCTGCTTCCGAGGCGTTGGAGGTAGATGAGACGGGCCCTGAACAAACGCCCTTGCATCTGCCCTTTGCTTTGCTGGGAAATAACCAGCCAGACCAACGGCTTCTGCTTTATTTGGCTTTTCTTTTTTTTTTTTTTTCTGATCTGAAGCAGAGGCTGACATGAAGCAAACATGGCATTTCCTTTTGAAAACTGGATTCTGAAATTGGCTTCATCTTTTCAGAAGCACAGCGCGACTGCGGTTCTTTTCCAGTTTTGTGAATGTCATAAACAGTTTGCATATAAAGCTCCAAATTTGGAGGCAGTTGCCACATTAGTTTTTTGCAGTTTGTCAGCGGGGAGGTGTTTGGGTGTTGGTGGACATGATGTTGTAGTGGGAGGAATGGAAATGGTTTCTCTGAACAGAAAGGGCTGAAGAGAATGGGGGAACAGATTCTTAATCAAGACCACGTTTGTCTCTTGTTGGCGGTTTTGAAGGAGACACGGGAAACTATGAAGTCATGCAAGTAGAGCTTCTTGGAGAACTTCGTTAGCATCGCCCATGAGCAGTAGCTGACGGTAGAGGGCCACGAGGGCCCCCAGAGGTCACGGCCTGTGGCCAGCTCAGTGCCGCTGAAGCGACGCCTGCTGTAAGGCGAGTCCCCTGGACACGATGTATAGGGGACAGATGATGCTGCATCCTTGAGGCCGGTCGTGCAGCAGTGGTCTGACATTGGGAGGCCTAATGGAGCAAGCAGGGGGGAGAAAGGATTCCAGAGGAACGCAGACCATTACAGTTCTCGCAGAGACTAAATGTGCTTGCGCTGGAAAGGAGGGGCAGGAAAAGAACATTCTTAGAAGATAGCGACCAGCATTCTTTCATACGGAGCCCTCCCTCTACCCAGGCACACTCAGACTGGATATGGAGAGCTTTCCCTCACCACCGCATCCTCAGCATATCTCGATGCCTCGAGGCTTCAGGGGATGTAGAGAAGAAGAGCTGTTTGCAGGTGAAGTAAGGATTTGAGAATCCTGGCTGCCAAGACTGTCATCTCCTTTCTCCATCCGTGCGGTGAGGAGATGAGCTGTGCAGTTGTAACTGGACTTGACTTTGAACTTGTTTTGGAGTCATGGCTGGTCGCAAAGACACAGTTGAGGCACGCTGAGTCAGCAATAAGTGTCACCGAGGAGGCCCCGTGTGTCTGCAGAATCGCAGGCAGACGACTTGACCTGCCATGTAGCTGGACTGCCTGGGTCCTAAACCTAGCTCCACGGTTTATAGGTCTACACTTGACTGCTTCTCTCTCACATCTGGGAAACGGAGCTGATGGTAGCTTGTTCATACCTTTACTGCAGAGTCAGTGTATGTGAAGCACTGGGAACTGGGAACCTCAGCCCCCTGTTGATGTTCCATAAATACTAACTACTGGCACTAGTGAGGGGCTTCCTGGGGGCTCAGTGGTAAAGAATCTGCCTGCAGTGCAGGAGACCCAAGTTTGATCCCTGGATCAGGAAGATTCCCTGGAGAAGGGAATGGCAGCCCACTCCAGCATTCTTGCCCGGACAATCCCATGGACAGAGGGGCCTGGTGGGCTGCAGTCCGTGGGGTCACAGAGGGCCACACACGGCTGCCGACAGCCTGCGCAGCAGTGAGAGGAACACACAGGTCGCGGGGTCAGGCAGGGTCGGTTTCAGGTTCTGCTTCTCTCCTTTTTCTTGGGGTGGTTGTCGTTTAGTCTCTAAGTCGTGTCCGACTCTTTGTGAGCCCACGCACTCTAACCTGCCAGGCTCCTCTGTCCATGGGATTCTCCAGGCAAGAATCCTGGAGTGGGTTGCCACGCCCTCCTGCAGGGGCCCTTCCCGACCCAGGGACGATCCCGTGTCTCCTACGTTTACTGGTTGTCAGGCGGGTTCTTCACCACTAGCGCCATTCTTAGGGGGTGGCAGACTATTTACTCCCTCTGAGGCCCTGACAGGTTTTTTTCCAGTCCACAGAGTTTCAGGCTTGCTCCAAGGAGGAAGTCATCTTAGGTATACAATGTGCAAAGTATGATGTGCTGAGCATAATACATAAGTGCTCTTTCAAAGCTTGATTCTTCCCAGAGAGGAGATAGTACCCCGTGGCGTAAGCTATCACTATAATGTTACCCTTTTCTTGTGATCGTTTGGACCTTTTCCTGCATTTCTGAGGGGGATTGAATCTTTGTAACATGTATTTCACATAAACTGTTTTCCAACACTGGTGATTTCCCTTAAGATGCTGAAGTTGCAAACCCTGTGTTTGGTGGGAAATGGAAGATTGTTAGTAAAAAGATGTAAGGTTCCTCCTGTTTGTCAAAAGGACACTATTCTTGACATATCTCTGGGGGATAAACAGACTGGAAACCAGCAAACATGCTTCTTCATGCTGATTATGTGGAAAGTGGCAGATTCTCAAGAGGAGGGGAAGGAAAATTATGCTGCCTAAGTATCCTCAAGTATAGAAAGAAATACGAAACATCACTTCAGCTCAGTCGCTCAGTCGTGTCCGACTCTTCACGACCCCATGAACCACAGCACGCCAGGCCTCCCTGTCCATCACCAACTCCCGGAATTTACTCAAACTCATGTCCATTGAGTCGGTGATGCCATCCAACCATCTCAGCCTCTGTCGTCCCCTTCTCCTGCCTTCAATCTTTTCCAGCATCAGGGTCTTTTCTAATGAGTCAGCTCTTCACATCAGGTGGCCAAAGTATTGGAGCTTCAGTTTCAGATGATTCCTTCCGATGAGTATTCAGGGTTGATTCCCCTTAGGATTGACTGGTGTGACCTCTTTGCTGTCCAAAGTGTATCTGTTCTTCACCACAGCCTTATTTGTAAAGGAGGACTCTGCCCCTCCCTTAAGCCAAAACTGTGCGTAATAGAGGTGGGGCCACCTGAGGCAGACTGGGCCGAGCAGGCCCTGTTTTCCGGAAACGTGGACTCTAGGTGGGCAGGGAGGCCTGGGGTGCCCTGTCCTGGAGGCAGCACAGAGGAAGTTGGGAGCCGAGACACAGGAAGAGGGCAGGAACGAGAAAGCCTTCTTCCCCGTTCCGGTCCCTCGTCCCTTGGAAAGCTGAGCTGAGCTTCCTGCCTGGGATTCCATGAGACACTGAAACTGCACGGATTTCTCTCTCTCTCTCAAAACTAGCCTGAGGGAGTTTTGGTTCCCTCAGAGCAAAACTCTACCAGCAGGAGTCATGTCTAAGCCTTGGAAGAGTGGCTTCAAGCTGTAGATCCAGGGGAAAACAGTGTTAAGATTTTTCTCGGACTTGTTCCTCTCTCCTGACCCCTAGATTGTTTCAGGTAACTTTCTTATTAATAATAAGATGAACTGCAGAAAGTAGAGACATAACAAGAATGGCCTTGGGAGAAATGGCAGTGACGTCATGAGCTGCAAATTCTGTAACTTTCCGTGACTCGAATATCACGCCCTGGGAAAATTTATGAGTACTGATTGCTAAAGAATCTCCCTGTGATAACATCATTTAAATGAAATAGGAAGTTCCTGTTACAAATGTTTGGAAATGAACTTGAACATCTGTAGATAACCAAGGTAGAATTCTTTCTTGTTTTGTCAGGTGGTAGAGAATCACTCTCAGAATCATACGTCTATTGTAAATCTTGCATCTATAGTATGTATTTCCCATACTGATGGACTGCTGTTCAAACAGTGAAAAGAAGTTGCTTCCTTTGGGATATGCCTTCTTGTGGCTTTATACTGTTGAGGTGACAAGTACACCTGCTTCCCAGGGCAGATCCCTGAGTCTGAGTTTGTCCCTAACGTTTTCTGTAGAATTAGAATGAGGATAGTCCTTACTGACTTTGCCCTCGCAAATATCCACTTCCATTTTCTAGATGCTTTGGTCTGCTATAGTGTACAATCTTCTTGTTTCATTTCAGTGTTAATTCTTAAAATGAGTCATTGAAATTCACCTGGCTTGATAACAAAATTCCAGGCCATTAATTCTTCCTGAAAATTAAGAATCATTTTACTTCCAAAATATGAAAGTTTTAAAATGGTTTAGACATCAAATGTCAATTTATTAAATGACAGTTTAATAAATGTCAATTCATTTTTGTAAACCTGGTGATTCCAACTAACTTCAGGATTCTTATTGCCAGTTCTGTTTTATTTTTCTCAATGTGATGGGAAATATGCATGATACTAGCAAAAGGCCCATGCAGTTAGAAGATGGGAATGGGACCATTTCTTTGTATGAAATGACAGTTGTAATTATCGGATGCAGTGTGATGGTTGACAGAGGCCAGGGAGCCCGAGGAGGCCTAGAGTTAATAGGTGCGGAGCTGTGCTTTGCACACCTTGCTTTCAGCAGCTGTAGGAGCACAGGTGGAAAGTAAAGAGAGCCAGTGCCTGTTGACAGTGACCCTATTTTCAATTTCAATAAAAAAATATCTGGAGATATTCTTAGAAAACCAGGCCAACCAGGGTTTTTCTAATGAGCTCTGGGATGATCACGTTTGAAGCATTCTCAAGGATTTACTTAGGAGCTGAAGCTGTTTGCTGTTACAAGGCTTATCTGGAGATGACTCGTTCCCTGTGTGGATATTGTCTTCTCCTGAACCTAGGGATGAGTCAAGGATGTTATTTCCCAAATATGTTCGATGGCTCCATGGCTTTTTTTTCACTAAGAATAATTCATGTCTGGAACATGGTGGAGGGCTCCAGCTGGTTTCACCACAGCCTCAGCTTCAACTTCATCTCCATGCTTGGATCCCTGATCTCTGCTTTCAGCTTGGAGAGGGCTGGCTGTGCTTCCCCCTGATGCCAGTGTTTCCTCCTAGTCCCAGATATTTATCGATGGAATGCGGTTGCTTTCAGCTCCCCCCTGGCATCAAGTCGCCACCCACATTCACGGCCAGCCCGTGTTTGGCTCAGGGATTCTCTCTGGTGAGGATGGATTTGACAGGCAGCTGTCAGCTCATGTGGTACACGTTGACCTGGCCGGAGTCCCCAGGCTGCTAGGGTTGAATGGCGTGTCGGTTCAAAGCCTCGAAAAAGCAGATGGAGGGGATATTCCTGGAGGTTGCCTGGCCGTTGCTAGCAGTACAGAGAGGGTGAAGGGAGGGGGTGTTGCGTGGAGGGCGGAGGGGGAGGCTGAGGGGAGCCTCAGAGCTGAGGGCTGTCGGACAGGAAGAGCAGCTAGGAAAGCGATGGCTCAAGCTTCAGAGGACGCGAGAGGGTT